>OX392431.1:3610000-4210000 GCA_947623395.1 Synanthedon tipuliformis | reverse complement strand
AACCTCTCCGCGACCCCGGCCAACAACGGCCGCCAACAAACCATTGAGTTTTAGCCGGTAGGAATCTGGCATAACTCCCCAGTATCCCCTACACTGCCGATCATCCAAAAGAATTTTTCTACGTTGAAAAAGGTTATAAGTACTTAAAATTATTCTCAATCTCATAATTTATAATAATATAAGGACGTTTATTCGTAACTGAAAGGTACGCACTGAAACGCGTACGTAACAGCGGCAACACGAAGTTGTAACCAAGTTACGCATCAGTTTCTTACAATCATGTTGTTAAGGTGGCGGCTAACCGCGTTCTCGGTGCGGGCTCTAAACTGATTAGCGTGGGGAATCTCGACAAGGCTACAATTACACGTGCGAAGGAAATACAAGAAATAAACAACTTTAGTAATTAGTAGTACCTCCTAATTATATAGTATAGTTAGTATATACCTAAACGTATTAAAGAAGCTATCCTATAAACAAAGTCAAAAATTAAATAGACCTATAGACCTATTCACCTATAGAAAGTTACATTATCACAATCATAATAAGTTTCACATAATGAAATATTATGTTAGTTCTGCTAGTGTGAAAGCTGTTAGAAACTCGGTTACTTGAAAACTTGATTATCTATCCAGAGTTCTAGGTGCCGCCTTTGAGAACTAGGACATCCTTATGAGGATTGAAGTAGTTTTGATTACATAGTAAATTGCGTGACCTACCGTTTCCTTTCGACTGAAAGATGCAAGTTAACGAGAGTTGACACGAGCAACACATTTAAACATTGCGCTTGTGTAGTGTATGTGAATAGGCGCATGACAATGACGTCACATCTTGCGATTGTCGTTAATTAATAGTCGTAAACACACTAATAAAGGCCTAATAAAGGCCGCGGGTCAGCGGTGGATGCAGGCTGATTCTGACCGGTGCTATTGGAAAATTATGGGGGAGGCCTATGTCCAGCAGTGGACGTCCTACGGCTGAGATGATGATGATGATGATGATGAAAAATACTGTCTGTCTCTTTCCCGCGCGGACCCAGGTAGGAGTGTATATCAAAAATGAACCTGTGGCGTTGCTTGTGTTATAGACGACGGTAGCCACCTACCATCAAGTGGATCGTCAGCCTGTCTGTCGAACTTGACATATAGATGATCCTCAAACGCTTGGACAGATCTTCATTAAGTATAGCTAAGAACCATCTCGACCATGTCAGCTTTAAAAAATAATCGGTCCATCCAAAGACAGCCTCCGTTTTAAACTTATAAAACCCAATTTTCGCGTCGGATGCAGGGGGTCAAATGAGTTTAGCCTGTTGATGAAGGTTGTTCAAAAAAGTCACATAACCCACATAGCGGAAAAAATCAATGTAAAAACGGGAAAAATTCAACACGCAGAATACAAACACATTCGAAACTCAAATAGTAAAGTAAGTAACTCTTTGTGTACCTACTGTGGAGTTGTGAAAATTATAGGAAGCCGACGAAGCCTTTATAGTAGAATCCAGTTCCCAATCCAATTAAAAAACCTTAGCTTGTATCAACGAATCAGACTGTTTTGTTGATTGAATACCTACATAGTAGCTCGCACTGCTATGTAATCGAGAGCAGTTTGTTAATTATATTATACTAGTGGCCCGTTCCCGGCTTCGCCCGGGTTCAAATTACGCCTGCCTCTTTATCGCTGTGGTGCCCATTTTTAGACGACCCCTCTAGACCCTAAGATATTTCTAGTAGGTTCAAATAGTATCCTATATTTTAGTATGTGTGCAAAGTTTCATCAAAATACGTTCAGACATTTTTACATTGAAGAGTAACAAACTTCAATCCTCACAAACGCATTTATTAATTATTTTATCATATTATCTATACAAATATTATAAAGAAAAAAGATTTGTGTGTTTCTATCGAATAAACTCAAAAACTACTAAACCGATTTATAAAATTCTTTCATCGATAGAAAGCTACATTATCAACGAGGCTGTATTTTATACAGTTACGCGGACGAAGTCGCGTGCAACAGCTAGTTTTTAATAAAAAGCAGTCGAGTGTAACTCACTGGGTTTTTCTGCATTACTTTCTCTGCAATATACCTACACATTATGACAGTATCATTTATATTGTGTTCGCAAGCCACTATAGCATTGTAGTTCCCGCAAGCCTCAAATTGCAATTATCCAATATGTTGAATGCATGGTTGAATGGTATACTATGATGAATTACGTTATAAATGCTGACCTATAAATTAAAAGATAATTTCACTGAGGAATATTTTGGTTTATATAATATAAACTTTACATAGGTAATATAAAATGAAGTTTCCGCGTCTGCCTTTATGACCGCCTTAGATCAGTTAGATAATTTGTCACTGAATTTAGGTATATATCTAATATATAAAATTCTCTTGTCGCGGTGTTTGTTGCCAAACTCCTCCGAAACGGCTGGACCGATTTTGAGTAAATTTTGTGTGCTTATCGGCCAACATCTATTTTTCATACCCCTAAATGTTAAGGGTGGTCTACGCCAAAAATTTTATTTTTATTTTTTGGCAAAACAATGTTTGTCAGGTCAGCTAGTATAATATAATAAAAACTAATTAAGTTTTACCTGGGCGAAGCCGGAAGCAGGTCGCTAGTGTATAATACTTTAGTTTATAAATTACTATAGGTATCTGTCTCTGTTTTCTGTCCCTTAATCAAAATGTCTTTTTCCATTACGTAAGATATAATTTCCAATTACCAATTTATTATATTTATTATACTATGCGATTACATATTATAATAGGCAACGAACGGGAGGGAGGTGCGTAGGTATATTTTCGGGAATTATTCGCATAATTTTCAGTTGGTAATTTCAGTTAAATTAGTTCGACTCGCGTCGTCGCCTGTAATTTCGCAACTGAATAGAGGACAATTTGTGACGTCAGTTGCAGACATTTTCGCGGCACAGAGCTATGTATGTTAAGAATAGACTACATTTTAGGAATGTTTTAGGGAGAATGTTGAAGCTATGTAAACATGGCTTGAGTTTGACAAGACAGTTGGATGAGTAGTTACGCTCTGTTACAGAGTTCCTGGGTTTGATTACCGGCAGGGTCAATTTTAATTTTGGCCAAGCGTTAGTTGTTTTAATTTTATTTTAGTTGAACCTTCGGGAACAGTCCTTTTTTCTGGATGAAATATGCATACTTTATAGGCATTTTTATAAGCGCATTCTGTGGTGATCGTACGAGTTCTAATGTTTTCTAACAGATGGCGCTACTGTTTGTCCATAGGAAGGAAGTTTTTGTAAAATGTTCCGTTGGACGTATCCTTACTTTGAAATCATTGTATGTACTAGAGCAACTATGTCGTACTGCTAATACCAAAATATCACTAGCACCATTTTAGTATGGACGTGTACGGATTGGCTGGTCTATTAGATTGTTAACACGTCCATACATATTGTGTCTGGTTGAATTCCACACATAATTATTTCTGGCCACACAAGCGATATTCCCGAATTGTACATGAAAATTAACGTCCCATAGTAAATAGGTCACTTCAGCGTGTGTGCACAATGTTGTACACGCTGAGTACTGTTTTATTACATAGTGCGTAAGATCTAAATTGGTTTAAACTTGATTGGGGCGGTTATTTGTCGAAGCATTACAATAATAATTATACCTTTCAAAGGCAAGTATGACGGGGTTTTAGTATTAAATGTAATTGATGAATTAAATGTAATGATGTTGGTAGTATTAAATGAAATAATGAATTCAAGTACCTAACTATTTTATTTATTATAGCTGGTGCCCGCGATTTCGTCCGAGTGTGAAAAATATAACATCTGAGAAGATTGTTTATATAGCTGTGACGACCGTTGCGCCCTCAGTAACATAACATTTTCCAGGATAAATACTTAGTATCATAAAGCTTAATCCATGCAATAATCTATCTCAGTGATAAATTTCATCCAAATCCGTTGAGTTCTTTTTTCGTGAAATAGTAACTATAATATATTGCGGCTTTTCTCACTTCCTAATCCACGAAATTAAAGTAAAACCGTGGAAGTGTCACAAATATATAAATAATTTTAATGGTCACACACACACACACACACACACACACACACACACACACACACACACACACACACCAACCAACATGTGACCACCCTCTTACTGTATCTATGTAAAGATATGCTTAAATTTGTTTCAATATAGACCTAAAAAGGATATTAGTAATCAATCATAGTTTCAATTAGCGATGTTAGAGTATAGGTGCCTGAAGCTGTGGGAACTGGCAATAATTAGCCTAGTTCGGTGTCGGTGTAATCAAGCGCTGTACTTCGTAGCCCGTGAGGAAGCGCAGTCACGTCTCCGCATTAAATAGACATTTTATGTTGTTACTTTGTGTGCAATATGCGGTAGCAGTTTAAATTTTCAAAACTCCTCACCAAAGGCCTCGGGAGTCTTGAGATAGAGCGTAAGGTCAATCAATTGTGCAATTTTATTATGGCTGCGCAAGGCTCGCGTCAGAGGAGCCTTGCCAAGCATTTACGTTCTTGCACGCGGTATGGCGAAGAGTTGTGGTAAAGTTATGAACGAAACCATAGGACGCAGCTAGTATAGTAATATATTGGCTACCTTCAATTTTGGACAGGCCTCAGTGTACTGTAGTGAAATTTCCACCGGAGCGTGGTACCCGCTTTTATGTATATTTTTAACCGCCATGTGTCATGTTGTACGTCCGACTAGAGATAAAATGAACGTCAGGCCCCACCCGTAACTGTATTACAGTTGAAAATCTTGAAAGTAGAAAGTTGAAAATCGATTTCATATAATTTCACAGTTCACAAGGAATGAGTAATAGGGTTGTCTCTTTTTCAAATGGATTGTTAGCCTGTCTGACGACCTTTACATAAAAAAATCATATACCTTTAAATGAATTTATTGTAGTACTCTATACCTTTAAAGGTTTTATATTTAAGTATCTCATTGTGTGTTTGTCAGTGAATCTTTTTTATTTTTTGGTATCTGTTATTTGTTTTATTGAAACTAATCACCGTTTAACTAGTGAACCATAATACCTACTCATATTTTTTCTGTTTCAACGCGCACGAAGCTATTATTAAATCACTAACGCAGTGAAGTGAGATCTGTACAAGTAAAAATCTGAGTATATTTTTATTACACATATTTTGGTACTGCATTTGAGTTAAATCCCTTGAATTATTCATACTGTGGCTCAAGCTGAGCGTCAGTTTTCTCGTCGCCGCGTGGCATAACACGTATCCCTATGATTAATGAATTTAAAAAATTGCTTCCACTATGATGTTAGACGATACTAGCAATGATTAAGGTACTACTTTACTTACCTGTTTTCAAACTGTCAAGCTGGACTTAATCAAGCTGGAAACTTAATCAAGCTGGAAACATTAGTATAATTTCAAGTCGCTTTTGGCGTCTGTCTGTATATCCGCTACCGCCAAGCTACCGCCAAGCTACCGCTAACTCCTCCTAAACTACGCAACTTTAAATATAAATAAAACGAGAACCTATTAAATTTACTTAGAATCATACCTATTACCTACTCTGTTTTCTAAAATAAAAGCCAATCATACGACCTAAAGGGCTTCGCAGGAAGAGGCTGGATGCGAAAAACAGAAGACCGTGCGTGGTGGTAAGCCTTGAGACAGGCCTAATTCCAGCAGTAGAGACACACAGAATGATGACGATGATGATGATGATGATTATAATTTATAATGTTGATAGAGGTACCTCTTTGTACAATATAAGTAGGTGGTTTACTACTAATGTCTTGTATTGTTATCAATAAATGTCAAGATTATACATAACTAGCGACCCGTTTCCGGCTTCGCCCAGCATGCAATTCTTTATATACCTACCCAAACTAGTTTATCCCTTTTTCCATAAGTGAAAATCATATTTAAATCCGTTGGGTGGATAAAAAGAGTTACATATCTCTCCAGATTTAGCCTACGTAAGAAATGTAAATTATTTTTCCAAGACTTGGTAGCAATATTCCCTGAAAAATTATCTAACTAATTATTAAAACCGCATCAAGGTCCGTTGACTGGTATAGTTGGCGCGGAAAGTGACTTCAAAAATATACTCTGTAAAGATTTATAATACTATTTGTTGAATTTACCACACTTTTTTTAGAGCCTGCAAACAAAGGAGTTAGCGTAGATAAACCCCAGTATGCGTTACCCTCATCCATAATTCAGAGCCATATTTGCGTGATCGCAAATACGATTTTCTCAAATCAAGTCGGATCGAAACGATATCGGTGCGAGATATCGTTCTCATTCGATTCCGTAAGACAAGCAGACACCTAATCTACATAATGCCAACGTTTGTTAGGATCGATTCCTACTTTATTGGAAGCTATGAATAATGATAAACTGAATAATGTCTTAAACTGGGTAGCTTTAAGTGGTGGCAAGGCTCGGGCCTCTCGGGCTATCTCGGGCTTCCACGATTGCTGTGGCAGTGACCCTTAATGCCGTAGAGATGAGGGACCCTAGAAGCAGGGCTTGACCTTAAATTGCAGGTAGAAGCGGCCTCCGACTGTGTGGTAGGTTGTGCCGCAAAGATGTTATGGAGTGCTTCAGGAATGAAGCCTCTCGCTGAAAACTGTATCAAATTTTATTATCATATATCTGTAAAACGCATTAATAGAATTCAATCCTAATATTTTAAACTAATGATTTTCTTCGTTTATCGCTGTTTCCATTAGTCAAAAGGTCAAAACGAATTATAATATTATACTTTGGGTGTAAGATTATGAAGATTTTAAATATGAAGCAGAAACACTGACGTACTAACCAGCAGAAAACATACCAAAAGATCCGTACTAATATTATAAATGTGAAAGTTTGTATGGATGGATGGATGTATGGATGTTTGTAACTCTTTCGAGCAAAAACTGCTGAACCGATCACCATGAAATTTCGCATACACGTTGTCTGGGACACCAGAAAGGACATGATGAAGGTGTACCTTTCATCCAGAACGCGGACGAAGTTGCAGGCACTAGCTAGTACATTTTTAATTTACCAATGAATTTATGGAAAAGATTAAAATCTCTCTTAATTAACAAAGTAATAAGTTAAGAAAGTGATGTTTACGACAACTTTGCGTCGACTTATTGCAAAATTGTAACTTAGTCCATCGTTTATTAAAGATGTTTGTTTTGTTAACGAGTAGCCTACATAAACTCGACGAGAGTTTTCGAGTTTGACTAGCTCATCAGTTTTAAAAATATGGAAAATATTTAGAAGGATTCTGATTTTAATTGCAAAGTACTCTTTAGCTTATAAACTCTGGCAATGAAGGAGCTTTTGAAGTTTTTTTCTCTTTTTTGAAATGGATCAGCTTTACTCTCTCTTATTTTATTTTATTTATTTTAATCCATACGAAGTAATTATATACATAAAAAATAAACATAAATTAAACTAAATATATACCTACTAAACTTAACTATTTACATTTACAAGTAAAAATAATAATTATAAATATTTAGCGACTAAAGTGCAGATTAATGTGTCGGCCAAAAACCGTCCGTCCGTCCATTCTGTTTCGTTGGAACTCCCTCGCAACCTGCACACAATGGATGCACTTCTTTTCGCATAATGGCATAGAAATCATCTACGCCAGCCATAATATTATAACTCTAATTCTATTTGCACTTTTTTATGCTAAAGTCTGACAGTCTGACAGATGTTCACGAAGTAAAAAGTAAGTAAGTTTGGGAATCGAACCCGGGCACCATAGAGCAGAGCGTTAAGACAACCACTCATCCAACGAAATCTTCAAATAAATAATTAAAAAAAAGCTCCAGCCAAGACTTTATAAGAAAAATGGTGTGTATAATATTTATCCGCAGTGATAAACATAATTTGTTAGATCTTGCAGAATGTGTTTATAAGAAATTCGCTTAAATTTTATAGCTCCAGCATTACAACAAGACTTAAACTTAATCTGCATAAAGAGTCTGGCTTAATCCAGATAATGGAGGAAGATTTGTCGGCGCGCCTTGAGGAATTGGTGCACTTGAGTAATTCTATAAATTCGATATGTCGACATTGGTAAGAATAGCTTTACAATGTGTTTTGAATACTTTGTGACCTATTTAAAGAATTGTATAGACCTCGTTTAAAGAGTCTTTCACCCTACAAAAAGCTACATTATCAGAGAGTGACATAGGCTATATATTTTACTAGCTGGTGCCCGCGACTACGTCCGCGTTCTGGATAAAAGGTACCCAATGTCCTTTGTGGTTTCCCAGTCAACGTGTATGAAAAATTTCATGGTGATCAGTTCAATGGTTTTTGCGTGAAAGAGTTACAATCATCCATACATCCAACCATCCATACAAACTTTCGCATTTATAATACTAGCTGGTGCCCGCGACTTCGTCCGCTTTCTGGATGAAAGGTATTATGTCCTTTCTGGTATCCCAGACAATGTGTATGCAAAATTTCATGGTGATCGGTTCAGTAGGTTTTGCGTGAAAGAGTTACAAACATCGCATTTATAATATTAGTACGGATTAGTACGGATATAAGCTACGCGGACGAAGTCGCGTGCAAAAGTTGGTATACAATAAAAGCACATACGATATATCGCATTTTCATTGTAATCGCATGTGTGCTTCATTGAACAGATCCCTCGGACGGATGTAGGTCATTCATCTAGCAAAGTGCACTGTTCAAAGGGCCTCCTCTGCCTTACTCCGATGTACTGGCACAAAACACTATTGACACACGTACTATTGATAATACTCAAAGATGTGAACAGAAAGATATTATGCTAAAGTAAAAAGGGTATCAGCGATAATCCATGTATGCTTTGAAAACTTGAAAGAATATTTGAAAGCATTGAAGATAGTGTTGAAACATTTTCTTCATACATTAGAGTTCTCATCTTTTGCAATTTCTAACAAAATATTCGTGTATTGCCCGTGGTCCACCTATGTACACCTAGGTGTATTACGGGCAATTACGCCAGGACCTTGTCGCGGTGGGGGGGTTCACCCTTGGCCCTGGCCCGGCCTCGGGTGCTAAGGAGGCATACAACCGAGTGTTCCGAGCGGGCTCCCAAGCCCGTCTTCTGTAGATGGCCTACCTTGCGCACATGGTTGGCTAGCTGTGTGTGCCTGCACAAGGTCCCCCCCTTCGCGTGGGTATTGCCTGGGTGTCTCCGGGCAATCCCTTTCTTTGGCGATAGCCTAATCAGCAATCGCTAGGCTGCCCTGGGGGTGGATCGGAGTTAGATGCCTCGGCAGAGCCCGGTCCACTCCGCTCACAGGGCAAGGAGGCACCGGGGAGTTTTAGTGGGTATTCCCAGTGCCACTAACATCAGGTGCTGGGCGATCCCCACATATATCTATCGCCTAGTCAGCGGTAGGGAATCTGTAAGCGGATTTCTCCTCGTCAAAAAAAAAAAAAAGGTGTATTACGGGCAGTTTTTATTGCCCGTGGTCCACCTATCAGTATATGATCTCTTTGCACCACTTTAACTGTAACTGTTCTTGACCTTACTAATAACATAGTATTTTCTTTACATAGTATAATTTGAAGTCGTATTGCGCGTCTTTCTCTATGGCTGCTCTCCACCTAAACCCGGCAACAGGTTTTAATGCAATTTTTATCATAATATTCATTTATAATTTATATAATACTAGTTACACGCTCCCGGCTTCGCCCGGGTTCAAAATAAAAACTTTTCTATCTTTTATGTTGGATCAAATTACACATTAGTTACGAATTTTTATCAAAATCGGTTCAGTAGTTTAGGAGTTCATTGGCGTCAAACATGTGACACGAAATTTTTATATACATAGAGATTCACGCAATTAAGTGAATAATTTTTTTTTATTTTTTTTATATATAAGTCAAGGCAGCGCTTGGCCGCGATCTCACTTGATGTTAGGTGCAGATGCGGCCGAAGGTGGACCACGCTTACCAAGTAGATGCCCATTTACCCTACGTTTGAAGACCCCGAGGTTGTAATTTTGGGAAACACAGAGGCAGGCAGTGAGTTCCACTCCTTAGCAGTTCGGACAAGGAAGGTGGAACTGTAACGCTTCGTGCGTGACCGAGGAACTTCAACCACGAAGGGATGAAACCCCCGCCCGCGCCTCGTGTTTCGCAAGTGGAACGGTTCCGGTTGGATCAAATCGAAGAGAATGGACGCACACTCTCCATGGTGCAGACGATAGAAAATTGATAGGCATGCTACTTTTCGGCGATGCTGTAGGCTTTGAAGTTGAGACTCCACAAGGGAGTCGTCGCCAATGAGTTTCTACATTACATGATGAACATTACATTTCATTACGTTACATTACATTTCATTTACATGACTTTCGTAGGCTAAACCGTTAGTATATCCTCAAAGGCTAAACCTATGTACAAAATATGTAGGTATGTACAAAATAAAGAATTGTAGTTTTATAAAATCCTAAAGAAAACTCCGCGATGGCACATTTCTATCTGTTACGGTTGACTCACATACAGTTACCATTTCTTTCAATAAAGCATTTTTCAACGCAGACGGAGTTTCGAAAACCAGATAGTAAAATAATAAAAATCTATAAATACCTACTGGGCTAGAGATTTCACTAATAAACCGTATAATCACTTATCACTTACATACATTTGTTAATAAGCAAACAGTGATAAGTAAGGTTTTGATAAGATTAGTATGTAATCCGATAGTTGTTTCATTTGGTTTCAATAATTTGGAATACTGGTACAATTATGGATAACAAGAAAAAGAAAATCAAAAAAGTGGATAAAAATAAAAATAAATCAGTGAAAGATGTAAATAAAAAAGTAGAAGACACATATAAACTTGGTAATGTAAATATCTTTTTATTAACTTAAATCATTTTGAACACGGGCGAAGCCAGAAGCGTGTAGCTAGTATAATAGAATATATACTAATGTGATAGAGAGGTAAAGTTTGTATGTTTGCTTCTATGTAGGAGGTAATGTTCTAAACTCTTTCTCCAATAGTTAGAATAGAATTTCTTAATATTCCAATAGTAAAACCAGCTATCAACAATAACGACCCAAAACGTGGCAAAAGTATAATGTCAGGTATCAAATGTATGTCAGGCAGTTATATCTTTAATTTTTTTTGAACGGATTAGCTTGAAGCTCTTAAATTGTTAGCTGTAATACAAATAATAACTAGCGAGCCGCCAGTGCTTGCACAGATGCAATAAATTGTTTTCTGCAATTTTATGCACAACTTAGTACCTTTTGAAATTAAAGCACTAAGCAAACAACTGCATGTGAAAGTATACTTATTTGATATGATAATAAGGTTCAATATGGTAAATACTTCTGACCAATTTAAACTCAACATATGACACCAGCAATTGGACACACTCAATGTCTTCACACTGTTTGAAGTGAAAACTTCTTTAGGCGCGTTGGGCATTTTTGAGATGGGATAAAACCATTGAACTCGCGACACTGTCATGTAATATAATGTAACGTAAGCGAAACCTCTGTATATTTTCAAATAGCTATTAATTTAAAATAATTTAAAAAAAGAACAATTTTAATTTAGTGCTCTGTGCCAACGACATATGTTTTTTTTTTTTATTTCAGATTTGTCTAGCTTTAATAACTGTAGTAACAATATTGGCCGCATACACATCATACAAACTGTATGAAGAATTGAAAAATGTACCAGAATTACCGAAATATGATTTAAATTTTTCGTGGGCGAATAATAATGAACCGCAAGACACATCTATTCGGCGTTTTAGGATTACTTTTACTGAAACTGTGAGTATACTTTTGACAAAATTGATTTTATGGTAAGGCTTTTATCAGGATGTAGGTATATATCATCTGCTAGGTACTAGACCTTCATTAAAAATCACTACGCTTTTATAGATGCAAGAACAACTTACACGCAAGTTCAGTTACTATCGGGATACCCGAAAAATAAAAAGCTTCGAGGATAGTGCGTGGAAATATGGGATTAATTCAGAAGCACTAGATCAAGTCACAGCCCATTGGAAATTCAACTATATTATGCGTGAGAGGCAGAGATACCTCAACAAGTTTGAGCATTTTAAGACCAACATTCAAGGCCTAGATATTCATTTTGTTCACGTGAAACCTAAGGAGGACGATGTTCCTGTAAGTAATTTTTATAATTAATGAATGTATACTTATATAGTAAAACTGTTTTTATAAAGCTAATCTCCCGAGTTATTAGACTACTCGCTGGAATTTAATTTCCTGAAGAATTTAATGTGATCCCTAGAATCTGAGCTAAAATATAAACGTCAGTAGATGAAATAATAGGCGTTACCATCTAGAGAGAGAATAATGAGAGAACCAAATTTTTTTGACTAAACGGCGGAGGAAGTCTCGGAGCATAGCTAGAACAATATAAATTAGTACCGGTATAACTATTCCTATAATAAATTTATACTAGAATTAGCATTGTAGTCATTGACCGTCGGCCCGCTTGCCTTGAAAATGGACTTTGAAGCCCTTTACAATAAAGAAAATCATTTAAAGAAATAGCAGTAGTCTGTAACTGATTACGTATTTGAAGATTCAAAACATTAAACGATATGAAACAATGCATAATATGTATGAGAAATATAACACAGATTGCGATGCGATTGCATTGTAGCACTAACGGCTTAAAATCCACAATCTCAATTAGTATGAATACCTTAAATGCCTCGAACTTGAATTATTCAAGTTCGCTGCGCTCGAAATATTCGAAATAATACAAATTTCGATGCTTAAATGCTAATTGTCGTTATAGCATGAATACCTAGTTGTGAGGACTACCTGTCAATTATTCTGTCTCTAATGTTTTAGGTTCTCCCGATATTGCTTCTTCACGGTTGGCCAAGTTCATTTAGAGAGTTTTACGATATCATCCCTCAACTAACTGCTAGAAGGCCTGGATACAATTTTGTATTTGAAGTCATTGTACCGAGTCTACCTGGATTTATTTACTCTCAGGTAAATCAGAGTTGATTTTTCTTATGTTTAGATATGAAATAGTTGAATAAAATTTGAAATTTGTCTGTGATCTAGAATATGTAATTATGTTTATTTTTCAGGCTCCAAAAAAGCAAGGTTTTAATACTGTTCAAGCCGCAATAGTAATAAGAAATTTAATGCAAAGAATTGGATTTAAACAATATTATATACAAGGAGGTGATTTTGGCCACTCTATCGGCTCACATATGGCAACATTGTTCCCAAATGAAGTTCTCGGCTTCCATACAAACTTTCCAATTAATTTTTCAAAATTGGCGAATATATGTTCGATATTTGGAGCTGTTTGGCCAACGTTTGTCGAAAACAACTACACTAATAGAATGTATCCATTGAGTGATAAAATCAATTACCTCATAGAAGAGTCTGGTTATATGCACGTTCAAGCCACAAAGCCTGATACAATAGGTGATTAAAAGATTTATTTAATCTTGTAGTGTCTTATATTTTTACATGTAGAAAGTACAATTGAGTCACTAAGAAACAATCTTTCTCCCACAGGTAGAGCTCTTCAAGATTCGCCATTAGGTCTAGCCGCATACATTTTGGACAGATATATGATATTCACGAATCCAAATAATAAATTTTTACTTGATGGTGGACTATCAAATTATAATTTGACAGATTTATTGGACAATATAATGTTATATTGGGTAACCGGCAGTATAACTTCTTCACTGAGATTGTATAAAGAGACGATCAATAATATTGAAGAGGAGAAGATTTTGGCTAAGTAAGGAATTTTAAAATTCTTTTGAATTAAGGTACCTTACAGCGCACTTATAGCACCTGTCGCATTGCTTGTGTTATAGGCGACGTAGCAGTACCATTAAGTAGACCGTCATCCTGTCTCATTAGATTCATATTACACGGTCAGTCTCCATGGTAACCAATGGTAACAGTTGTTTTCTTTTTTAAATTAAATTAGAGATTTTTTTATTTCACTAAGGGCCTCTTTCACCAACTACAAGTAAAGTGTTGAATAGTTACTTTTAGAAATAATTTTATGTTTTATTAAATTAGGCACTCGGTTTAGTGCATCCTTCGATAGGCGATTTTTTTTAAAAAATTTTTTAATGTTTGGGACTTTTACCGTAAAAACAAAGGTAGATTAGCTCCATCATCCCCGGTGACAGGTGACTTTGAATGACGGTTAGCCTACTTGACAGATGGTGAAAGAGACCCTTAGAAATAAATGGAGAAAGATTTTTTTATAGGTTCAGCAACAGTTACAGTAGGTAACCAGCTTTTATTAACTATACCACCTGTTTATAGAGCTTTATTATAAAATTTTGTAATAAAAGAATTCACGTACTTCCACTATTAGTAAAATGAAAATATTTCCTGTACTTGTAATTAAAATTATTTTAGAATCCCAACACCGGTTCCAACGTGGGGTCTTCGTCTCAAACATGAGGTGCTCTTCCAACCTGAATTTCTGATTCGTTGGAAGTATCCAAATTTGATTGGCACAACAACATTAGAGGAAGGTGGGCACTTCGCTGCGTTCGAGAAACCCGAAATTCTGGCAACAGATATTTTTAAAGCTGTAGACGAATTTATTAAACGTAAAGTTGATGGATAGATTGAAAATGAATTTTTCGAAGCAAAAATACACATTTTTCACTTATTTGTATAATTTTTTTGTTAAAAACTAATAATATATTTTGTTGAAAATTTGTTAAATTGTTTAATTATATTTCAGAGTTATTTCAACAGGGACCCGAAATTTTAGTGACAGTTTAATAGAAAGTGGAAAATTTTAGTAGTGGCGGAACGCAGTCATTTCATCAGTCGCAGGCAGCCCTTCTGGCCAGCTCCTTACAGAAAACAACCCTGTTGTGTTTAAGTGAGGGAATAATGTATGCCAGAGCCCTTTTTCCTATTCCTTCGTAATCCCTCATCCTTAATGTTACTATAGTCGGCAGCGTGTTTTTAGCACTTATGGCGTTGCTTGAATTATAAGCGATGCAAGACACTTACCATCAAGTTGAATATCAGCCTGTCTGCCGATCTTATATTAAAGAAAAATTGTAAATTTCGTAATTTATTAAATACAATAATCCAATCATTTCTAAATCGAATTTTGTATAAAATAAAAACATTTTTTTAACTCGATAAGAGATGTAATAGGTTGCAATCGAGTCAGCACTGCTAAATCGAGTTATTTCCGCGCCCGACGTCGTCGCGTCCGCAACTTTGCCTCGGAACTCGATTTTTTGTTTCCAACCTTTCGTTTTTCGAAACCAAGCTGAAATGCCTTTGAACGATTTAGTTGGATAAAAAGGTTAGCTCGTATATACAGACGTGTTCTTTGCCCCAATTCCTGTCCTTCCACATCTCATGTTATGAAGTTTTAATTGACATAAAAATTAAAGTTCGTTTCATGTTTTCCGAAGGAATAATACCGTAATAGCCCTGAAGCAATTGCGTTTGCATGTCTCAGAAAATTTCTAGTCTAGGAAAATTGTGAAATGTAGACAAAAATGTTGGCAAATATGAAATTTGTAAATTTGAATCCAAATTCAATATTTTGCTATAAAATAAGTATTAGTAGGATTGAAGTAATTGGTCTACTTTCAGTCTTTAGTCAAATCGATTAGTCTTATATTGTTGTGATGTGCGGGTGTTATTAATAAATATTATTTAACAATTTTGGGGCGGTACGAAGTTCGCCGGGTCAGATAGCTAGCTATACCAGGTTATACTAGCTGGTATCCGCGACTTCGTCCGCGTTCTGGATGAAAGGTACTCTATGTTCTTTCTGGTGTCCCAGACAACGTGTATGCAAAATTTCATGGTGATCGGTTCAGTAGTTTTTGCGTGAATGCGTAACAAACAAACAAACCCACATTCACATTTATAAAATTAGTAAGGATAAAGATAAAACCCAAATAAATAAAGTATTATAGGCGCGACGAATCGAGCTTCCGATGTGAAAGTTTCAAAAGAAATAATAAGTAAAAGGCAAATATAAACATATTGAGCAGTCGGAAATTTAAGGCAATTTTCACAGACAGATTCAATTTGTCTACGCCGATGTGAACAATTTGTGTAGCACTCGTTGGTATTCATTTTGCAGATATTTACAAAATCATTTTATTTTTTCTCTATGTATGTAGACGAATTCTTGCGAGTTAATAAAATTATGTACGAGTAAATAAACCACATCTCTTTTAGTATGAGGAAAAAACAGTAAACTGGCACGGTCACGCTCTATGAGCGACACCCTCAGTAACGTTTAATTGTATAAAATAAGCGCCCTCTACCCGAATCAGTAAGCTAATAATAAGCTTAACTTCGTCAATAGTTTATTAAAATGTTAAAAATGACGTATTTTTCTCTTCTGAGACTCAGTCCTACGAATGACAGTTTTTTTAATGTTAAGATCGACTGACGGACTACTAGTGGCGGTGGCGACCGCGGCTATAACACAAGCAACGCCACAGGTCAGTAAGAATCGAGATAAAGTCTTTTTTCTGCGAAACGGAGTCCTTTTGACCTGAACCCGTCATTCCGGGGAGTGTCTGTTCCAATCACAGACCACATGCAACTCCTTGGTGTAGACCTTAATGCCAATCTGAACTTTGGTAGGCATATCGAGTCCATTGCCAAAACGGCTGCCCGAAAATTGGGCATCCTTTCCAAGGTTAGGCGGTACTTCACTGCGAGACAGCTCCTAAACTTATATAAAGCACAAGTCCGATCCTGCATGGAGTACTGCTGCCACCTCTGGGATGGGTCTGCTCGATATCAGTTGGCTGCACTGGACTCGATTGAAAGGCGAGCTAAGAAACTCATTGGCGACGACTCCCTTGTGGAGTATCAACTTCAAAGCCTACAGCATCGCCGAAAAGTAGCATGCCTATCAATTTTCTATCGTCTGCACCATGGAGAGTGTGCGTCCATTCTCTTCGATTTGATCCAACCGGAACCGTTCCACTTGCGAAACACGAGGCGCGGGCGGGGGTTTCATCCCTTCGTGGTTGAAGTTCCTCGGTCACGCACGAAGAGTTACAGTTCCATCTTCCTTGTCCGAACTGCTAAGGAGTGGAACTCACTGCCTGCGTCTGTGTTTCCCCAAAATTACAACCTCAGGGTCTTCAAACGTAGGGTAAATGGGCATCTACTAGGTAAGCGTGGTCCACCTTCGGCCGCATCTGCACCTAACATCAAGTGAGATCGCGGCCAAGCGCTGCCTTGACTTATATAAAAAAAGAAAAAAAAAAAAGAAGAAAGTAATAAGTTTTAAGAATCGAACCCGGAAACCTTAGAACAAAATGTATGAACACTCCTCCAAAGGTCTCAACAAAAGTATATTTTGTCTTTTGTAAATAACTTAACTAACCTGTTTTGTTAGCCTTTGATTTAATTTGATAAATCAGGTCAATGTACTTCTTGTACACAAGTAAGTATTAATCTCTCACACCTGAGGGAATGACCCGAATGAATATTCAAATCAAACACCAGATAAAATACCGCAAAATATAATCAAGCCTCATTATGGAGCTGCGTCGTTATGTAACGCGAAGAATGCCCGCTGTAGATAAATAAAAGAATGAGAAGTTGAAAAAGAATTGACGTATGTCTGAACAGTCCCCCTACTTACACGGCTTCGAAAGGTGGTGTCGACTAAGTAGAAAATTATTACTTACTTGATTTCCCAAGAGAATTTTAAGCTCTATTTAAATAGAGTCTTATGTGGATTACTTTTTGATGTTTACTCCTTAAGAATTTATTTGCATAAATATATAAGCCCGTGGTATGAAAATTTATGGGAGTAAAATTAAAATTGTCACACGAATGCGTTATGTTATGCGTTATAGTAATGTTCTATTTTTTTGAATATTTTAGAATATCTGAAGTTTCAGAGATATGGCGCCATCTACACAATATTATTTTAAAAAAGGACAATGTAGTTCTTTGGGCGTGTTCGAATAAATTTTATAATCGTTCGTATTGAGTAAACTCCAGTCGTGTGTCGGAGCTGACACATATAATTTTTTTTATTAATTACATGGAGGTCGAAAGTATTAAAATACCGTGCATATCCCAAATACAAGCCATCATTTTAATATTTATTAATAAAATCTCTAAAATTTATATTCTGAATTTTATAAATCTAGAATATTTACACGAAATTACTGAAATCAAGAAAAAAATTTATGACCAAATTTTCCAAAGTGTAAGTTAAAAAAATGACCTGAGAGCGAGTTTTACTCTATCAAACCCCTCGAACGCGTAAACGTCACTTTGTATTGTAATGAAGCAGCGCTACACGTTAGCCACTAGGTGGCGCTGCTTCATTCCCATACAAATTGACGTTTACGCGTTCGATGCGTTTGATCGAGTAAAACTCGCACAACACTCTTTAGGTTTTAAATGATGTCCCTTTGCTTTCAAATACCACAGTTTGTGTCTTACCCTCACATCAGCACTAAGATAAGCTACTGTTGATGACCGATGTGTTTGTCTGGGGAAAACATCTATTTTGCAATTCAAGCGTTCTTCACTCGTAAATCCGAAACAAGGAACTGTGGATACAACTCATTTGCCTCTCAAATACTTTGAAATCTGCAAGGCGCCTTAGATTACTTCGATGTAGACGCGCTCTTTTTATAGAAAATTCTTATTATTCATTGCTTCAGTGGGCAGTACCCACTGAAGCAATGAAGCAGTTACTCAATTTTATTAACTACTAACTTTTGCTTGCAACTCGGTAGAACGCAGAGCTAGGAGACTCGTAGGCGACAGTACTCTTTTAAAATTTAAGATGCAGAGCCTGGCACATAGACGCAAAATTGCCAGTTTATGTGTCTTTTATAAGGTGTACTTCGGAGAGTGTGCTCAGGAGCTGCATGAGCTGATACCGCCTTTCCTTTTCTTCCATCGGACATACAGACGTACGGTTGGCTACCATCCTCATCTTGTCGAAATCCCTCCTTTTCGGACCAAGCGCTTTGAAACATCCTTTATAATGCGCACACTGCCAGGAACTCCTTTGGAACTCCCTGCCGGCGTCTGTGTTTCCGAGCACATATAACCCTAATCTTTTCAAGGTTCGAGTGAATAGGCATCTTCTGGGTGAGCTCGCTCCATCTTAGGCCTCATCCTTGCCACATGGCTGGTTGTTGGCCAAGAGCAAACCCATTTGTAATAAAAAAAAAACTTCCTCTGCGGACGTTAAAACTCTTATTCAATACTAGCTGTTGGACACAATTTCGTTCGCGTAACTTTATAAAATATAGCCTATGTTACTCGCTTATAATGTAGCTTACTATAGGTGAAAGAATTTTCAAAATCGGTCCAGTAGTTTTTGAGTTTTTTTATTACAAACAAAAATACAAATCTTCTGGTTTATAATAAACTTTTTTGTAGGTACAACATATTTATACAAATATATTTATATGCACTTAACTTAACACTACACTATAAATACTTAATTATGTACTTTACTCAGATAATTTCATATTTTACAAATACCTTGTAGACATTAGTTAAATATAATAGATGTCTTAATCCATCCTTACTCCGAGAACAGTCTTGAACAGGTGATTTTCGCCTCATCAAGCTAAAATAGCTCTTATATTAAACGACTTGAGGTCCTTATAAATTTAACCGGATAAGTCGTTTACCGTTCTTATATCTCCGCAATATTTTCTTCTCGGCGGGGTTACTGAAAAATGAAGAGATATTAATTCTCAAAGAAAGTTTAAATTCTTTGGCGATTCTCTCTCTGGTTTTATTCATTGAGGCTTTTAGTTATTTTTTTTAATAACATAAAAATTTGAAATAAAAATGATTTAAACGTACCTCGCTAAGCTTCACTACATAGTATAAAACAAAGTCGCTTTTTCTGTCCCTATGTCCCTTTGTATGCTTAGATCTTTAAAACTATGCAACGGATTTTAATGCGGTTTTCACTAATGGGTAGAGTGGTTCTCGAGGAAGGTTTAAGTACATAATTTACTAAGTTACGCGGGCGAAGTCGCGGGCAGCAGCTAGTAATAATTAAGCTCATAAATACAAAATTAAGAAATATTTTTTATCCCTCAAAGACTCATGTTGTTCTTTATAACTATCTACATACATACATGTATATTTTTTATACTTACAGGTTTCTATAAAAAAAAGGAAAGTATAAAAGGATATATGTATGGAGTTTGTAACTCTTTCACGCAAAAACTACTGAACCGATCACCATGAAATTTTGCATACACGTTGTCTGGGACACCAGAAAGAACATAGGGTGGGTACCTTTCATTCAGAACGCTATCTATAATTTTACAATTAAAAAGTATAATGAATTTCTAGAAATTCATTGGGATATATTTATAATTAATTTTTGATAGGTAGGTACATTTCAAAGAAAAGTGTAGCAGACTGGGTGACGTTCCACTTGATTATTATTAAGACACCAAATCTTAACATATTTGAAACTTCGTTCTCAATTATTGATATAGATGGCGCTATTCAATACATTCAAATCCAACAATTGCTTCGTATCGTTTAATGATTATTTCACAAGCCACAGGAACAGTTACCTACTTTATAAACAAATATGAGAATATTTAAATTATATGCCAAGATGATTGTAATGACAACAGAGAAAATTCCCTTTCTATATACTTAATTGAGCTCGTCGCCCATAATAATACATAAGAAATTCATCGCTTAAGTCGCGAGATATTCCTCGCGACAGATGTTCCGGCTTATCTGTAGCCGGTGCCGCGCATTCGCGACAAATTTAAATATCAAATGAGGTATAAGACGTCGTTAGTCGTTAGGTCGTTACCCGCGAAGATACCAATGCCATTTGTGACCATAAATGTTTTTTGGTAAACACGTTTTCTTTAAAGGGATTTTTATAAGTGTGCGTTTTTAATTTGTAGTAGGTACTGTATTGTAAGCATGTACTATTTTTTGTAATTCTTTTTAAATAAAAAACAGTAGCACTCCGGGAGTGCTGACAGAAGTGAAAATTGAACAATTACGTGTGTATTTTATGAATCGTCAGGTAAGTACATACTTATATACAGAGATGTCGGTTACACGGTTACAGGTAGCAAGTTCAATGGTTTTTTCACATTTTAATTTTTTTTCTTTTTTAATCTGTCAGCGCCATCTCTGTTCGCATTGACGTGTTATTTCAATTCAATTAGTTTTCGCAAGGATGTATTATTACGTAACATATTCTAGTTTCAGTGGTATTATTTAGATGGCGCAATATCTGAAATCAACTCGCATAAAGAAGTTTTGCGCGTTGATTCACTTCAATATACAGAGGTGTTGGTTACACGGTTATATTACGTAACCGGTCGCGAGTTTACTGGTTTTTTCTCGTTTCAAAAATGCCCAACGCGCCTAATGACCCTATAAATAAAAAATTCTGTAACTAAAAGGTGACAGCTATTCTTAATTTATTAGCAAAATATACAAAAAATAATTAGACTAAATCCAAACATTATTAAAAGCAAAAAATTACAAAAAAATGAATTGAATTACAAGATTTATTTCAAAATCCACACAGATTTTCAATTCAAATTTTTGAACAATTTTTCACATGTAACTTATCTCGTTCTTATTTTAGCAGTCAGACATAGGACTCCACGTAAGAAGTGAAAACTCGTCGCTTTTCCCCTTTTTCAAATATAACTCTGTTATTTCTTAACCAAATAGTTTTCTGAACCTGGATTTTTGTCATTTCAAAAAAAATTATTGCTCCATGGTAATTCATATTTGTCTACATTAAAGACAAAGAAGAAACTTATTAATACAAATGTTTCAAAACGATAATAATTTTGTCAATTATAAAAGTACCCACATAATCACGAGTGAGTATGTATGAGTATGTATGCCTTATGTGGCACAGCCGGATATATGAAACCACAAATCACAGTTCATGAATATAATACGTTATGATTTGCTTCGCTACGCTTTCGCCTAATGACGTGGCCTGCTTGTAATTTACTGTGGCTCAAACGCTCGTCTGGAATTCTGTGTAAGGCAGATGCGTTTGAAGAGTTTCGTTCAGCTAAGTTGTCTATTGTAATGTGTTTCTTAATGCCTCCCATATAGGTTAATGGTTTTCACCCTGATTGCTGGATCCAGTTGACATCAAAATAAACGAATTCTTTTGACTGTGTATGGCTGATATTTGGCTACAACAAAAATACTAGAAGTTTACTGAATAATCTATACTTACTAATATTATAAAGAGAGAAGATTTCTATGTTTGTAATGAATAAACTCAAAAACAAAATTTACTATTTGCAGCTTGAGTAATAACGCTATCAATACACGTGCGAAGTTCGGCACTACAGTGCAGAGGGCCTAGTGGCTAACGTGTAGCGCTGCTTCATTCCCATACAAATTGACGTTTACGCGTTGGTCGCGTTTCATCAAGTAAAATTCACACTAGTCCCTCAGGCGAGAAAGGGTAAGCGTGCGGACGGCGGGGGGAGATTCTCCTGGGGCCCTAGCCAAGAGCATACGCTCTCCTTGCGTACTTACGAAACGTTAAAAAATAAAGCCCGGTGATTGGTTGTTGTAACGCCCACATAAAATTTTGACCAATCACAAAGCTTTCTCACAAGCGTAGCGTAGCTTGAGCGTAGTGCTTATGACTGTACGTTTGCTCTTGGCTAGGGCCCCTGGGGGCCTAGTGAAGGTACCTTCTATAGTCGTTTACGCCAAGAGAAAATCCGGCCAAGTTTAGCGTAAATGACTGTAGAAAGCACACTTGGCTAGGCCCCCTGCGCCGCACTTCATACCCTGACTGCATTCAGGTGGCGCGCGTACAATAAATATGGACTGCTAGTGATTTTACTGATAGTATCTAACATAGTGACATTACTGAGATGAGACAAGACAAAGGGCGCCTGCATTAGGTATTCGAATATTAACATTAACTGGAACATGTAAATTGATCGATAAGCGGAAATTACAATATATTTCATTTCCCTTTGTTTTGTAATAAATTATTGTGTTTGATATTGTTCCTATTATCTTTCTCATATTATTATTGTCCGAATATTATAAGCTCCTAGCATCGCACGAGAAAATCTATCTTGACAACACTTGGTCACCTTTTTTGAATTTTTATAATCCTTTTTATGAATAATTGCCCCACTATATAAAATACTAGCTGTTGCACGCGACTTCGCCCGCGTAACTTTATAAAATATAGCCTATAGTACTTATATAGCCGCTGATAATGAGCCTTCTATAGGTGAAAGATTTTTCAATATCGGTCCAATAATTTTAGAGTATGTTCATTACAAACATACAAATCTTCTCTCTTTATAATATTAGCAGGTATAGATACGTACTACTTGCGTACTTCTAGGTTATGTCCCGTGATATTTTAATACGTGTTAAAATATCACTGGACAATTTTAGATAAATTAGTTTAATCTCCCAGGGGAAATCAGTGATAATTATAATTACTCTATTTAAATAGAATGAGGTAGAAACTCCCGGCGGTTTTGATTGGTCGATTCAAAAACAACCCTTGTTATCGGCCAATATAAAAATTGACATTGAAAACAGATCATTCAGGGACCGTCTCGGAATCTGACGGCCCTATGAAATTGTCAAAATATCATTGTTATACAATATCACTGTACGTACAGGGCTAGAGAAATTATAATAACACTAAAATTATAATACATGAACTTTGCGAGTTATTATTATTTCATTAGTTAGTTTAGAATATCAGCCTATTCTAAAATTCTATTCTAGTGTAAATGTCGCAGGTTTATTCTAAAAAGGCTTTTAGAATAAACCTGCGACATTTACACTACTAGCACAGCATTCTTATTTCAAGTAGGCCGACGGAGACGTCTAGACAGGGCAATCGTGCGGGGCGTGAGGGGTGAGGCGCGAGTCGGACGTGCCCAAGCTGCATACTTCGTCGTTCTTAGTAGCTTGGGATAAATATTCTAGGGGTATCGCGTCTTTCAAATTTTAATTTATTATATAAATCAAAATGGTGCATACGGCATGTGCTGTAAGTGCGTGCAAATCTTTATCTCGCATAAATAAAGAACTAAGCTTTCATCAATTTCTGCACGATGAAGAAAGGTACTTAAGCACATTTTATGTTACTTAATTTGTGTCAACCCTTCCGTAATTTTTAAATACCTACACAGGCGGCGGCATCGCCCAACATCAAAAGCGTCGGCCTACTGTAAGAAATAAGTATGCTGTGCTACTAGCGTCCCGCCCTCCTTGACCTAAGACACTTATCTTTATACTTCTCTTTAACTATTACATACTATTAAAAAAATATTATGTAATATTAAGTATGTAGTCGGGAGAACGATTTGGCGTATATAATTTTATCACGCCCATCTCCATTAAGTATTAGTTTATATTAGTTCCGAGCAAGTAGATAACAAATTCATCACTCCCAACTCCACTCAGTCCGGTATAAGTTAGATTGGCTTCGAGCGAAACCTCCAGATAATTGCTGTAAAGTGTTCTCACTACTTTGACTTACTTGATGCACAATACACGAAGATTACAGTGATCAATGTTAAGTTATTTCGCAGCGCTATAGAATTTGCTTTGTACCCATCGAAGTACTACCACTATGGACTTTGCATCACAAAGGCCAAAGCGGCACATAAAATGTACGCCTAAAACGGAATCATGGCGGAGTCTTGCCTTCGCGCCTCAAAGGTAAAAAAGGTTGTATGGACCAAGTTCTTCTATTAATTTTAAAGTCCAATCAATGTGTTGACGTAAAGTCACATTTTCTTTAAATCACAGATATTTGGTTGGTTTTAAATGACAGATGACAGAGTTCACACTCTACGCACGTGTCACTTTTAAACTTTTAAATGACAATCCAACCAGTTCGTTGTGTTTTGTATAGTGTGCGAAATCTATAGGTGTAAAACGGAACGACGGCGCTAGTAGTATGCAAAGCTCTTACAAAGAGGAAGCTTTGATGTCGAAGTCTGTATTAACTGTATTAGTGCGTAGGCCAGTGTTGCCATAATAATTTACTTTTATTTAATTTATTGAAAAAAATTACCAGTACGCTTAGAAACTTTTGAGATGTACGTATACAGACGCGGTGACCTGGACAGATCGGATAATAAACAAGAAGGTTGAGGTTTTGAAAACCACATCAGAAAACTGGAATACTTTGATCATGCAGGGGAAAAAACAAGGTAGACGCAAGCCGGCAAGAAGACGTCTTCTTCTTGAGCCAAGAAGTACGTCGTATGGCGAACGGTATGGCCAAAGTACCAGAGCGGTGTTTCGAGCCACCGCCTCGAGGGTTAGTATAGCGAAGATGACAGCCGACCCCCGATAGGACAGGGGACTACGAGAAGATGAAGAAGAAGAAGTATTAACTAAGATGTGAAGTGTTAAAGATTTAACATACTGCTATTTATCCTGCTAGGGAAATACTGCATTGGAATCTGAAATTAAACTTGCAAAGGAAAGGTTCGTAGTTCGATATTCAACCGAAGAAAAACTTTCTCTCCGTAGAACTGTTGGTAATGCATCCAGTGAAGTCTGGAAACAAATAATTTTCATATTAGTGGCTTGAAATGTTTTTGATTCTCAAGGAAAAAATGGGGTTTATTCCCATCTAGGCACCTTCCCATCTTGGATATTATATATCCATTAAAAAATGTAATATTATATTATTTAAAGATAAAAATAATAATTTAGGTAAATCTAGATACCGTATTATTTGTGTCTACATTATGTAAATACCATTAGGTCTTTACTTTAGTTACACTTTTCGTACAATATTTCTGTTTTTCCATAGTCAACGACTGATATCGCCGCGTCGGCAGGTTATAAAGTGCTATTGTTTCGTTACTCAAAATCAAAATCGTTACTCAAAATTTCTTCCTGAGCGAGACCCTCACCGCGTCTTGTGTCGGTCCCTGAGTCAATTTTTGAGGTAGTATCTCACTTCTGACCATTTATGTACTAGTCGTATTAGATTGATGCTTCTGACGTCCATTGTTAGAGAGACTCCAATCATTAGCTTCTTTTGATGACTGTACTCATAAAACTGTCTAGATAGTAGATAACACTTGAATGACAAATATTGCGACTAATTAACGAGTTGTATTCAATCCAGTTTCAATGAAACACCCAAGTGCAATTAGCCCGCACTTGTTGACAGATTATGGCTGTGCTCTGTCTCGCTCTCACTCGATGCAGATACGCAGATAGAAAGAGAAAGAAACGTACGCATCATTGCCTAGATTTTGAAAACGTAGCGCATTGCGTTCCGAGGAAATTCAGTTATTTCTCCGTTCCGAGGCACGGGTTTTGGAATCGCATAGTGAACACAGAAAAACAACTCTTTTTTTTTTTATTTCAAATTTACTTCCGATGTGACAATTCGCTTCCTTTTGAAAAGTATGTAAAATTAAAAAAATCTATTTCAAAATGTAAAACAATACAACGAATTTATTACCACCTATGTGTACCTGTTGCAAGGTAGCACTGTGTAGAGCGCGGCCAACGTCTAAGTTGCGGTGGTTCGAATCCTTTGTATCTAGGCCCCTAGCCAAGATGCAGCCGCTTCGTTGTGTACTTCGGAAACGAAGAGAGAACGCCAAGAGAAAGCTTGGTTGATTTTTTGATTTTGATTGGTTGTTGTAACGCCCAAATAAAATTTTGACCAATATCAAAGTTTTCTCTTGGCGTTCTCTCTTCGTTTTCGAACAATTTGGCTAAGGGTCCTGAAGTATTTATGAAGTATGAAGTAAGTACCCGAAATAACTGTAAGTACTTGTGAAATATCGATTGAGCTGTGAGATGAGCCTTAACAGTTTTGCAGTACGTTACAAACTCGATCCTCGTACTAGTAACAAATCGAATAAAACGAGATAGAACGCCTCATCCGAATACAGAATGCGAATCTAATACGAATTCAATCTCGATTTAAAAGCATCCCGGGCAAAGGACGAGAGCTCATCTTTGCACAGTATAAGATTCTACGCAAGAACTTTTAGATAAAGTAAAATTTAATCTGACTAATTGTAAAGAATTTACTTTGAAATTACATTTATATTAATACTAGCTGTTGCTATTATTAAAATTTAAATTAATCTATACCTACTAATAAATAAAATTGAAGTGTCTCTGTGTGTAATATCAAAATAACTGCTTTTTACTAAATGTATATCAATAAATATATGACAAGAAAAAAAAATATTGTTTGTGTCGGGTAATCTCCGAAACGGCTTAAGACTTCCATTTGTAGATAGATGATGTTACAAGGAGTAACTTAGAAGGAGGATACTTTTATATGTAATATTTTAGAAAAATAAAAATATCTAATATATAAAATTCTCGTGTCGCAGTGTTTGTTGCCAAACTCCTCCGGAAGTTTGATTTTGATGAAATTTTGTGTGCTTATCTGAGATCACAAAATGGTCTAAGAATCGGCCAACATCTATTTTTCATACCCCTAATTAAATGTTAAGGGTGGTCCTCCCCTAAATTTATTTTTTTATTTTTTGGCAAAACAACGTTTACGAGGTCAGCTAGTATCAAAGACAATACTCTGTGGCTAGTATATTATAAAGAATGTCCTGACAAGTTCCGCGCGCGCCCGAAGCGAGGTCGGCTTCAGTTAGTTGAAAATAAAATATAACTTTGGTTAACTTGTTTACCTTACAAGACAGAGACAGTTGATACAGATCTAAAAGTTTTAAACCAATTAAAGTGTCTAGACAAAGTAGATTCGGTCGTATCTCATTCTGCGGGATTCGTTAAAAATAAAGTGATGATAACTATCGCTTACTTATAATTATATTAGTAAACTCGACAAATAAAGTGCTTTATCACCCTAAGATTGAACATTCTTTGTATCTTGTAGAATGATAAGGTCTGTTATCCTTTAAAAATTCAAAGTGATAATTTCTATTGCTATCTTTATTAGCGATGACAAATTATGTCAATGAGTAATCAATACCTATTTCATATTAGCGAATTTTGAAATGAATGCAATTTGTAATCGAAACTGATAAAGCACTTTTCTTGTCTGCTTTACATAAGTACTAATATAATTATAAGTAACTAGCTGTTGCATGAGACTCCGTCTGAGTAACTTTATGATATGTTACTGGCTGATAATGTAGCTTTCTAAAGGTGAAAGAATTATTAAAATTGGTAAAGTAATTTTTAATTTTATTCATTACAAACAAAAATACATTACAAAAAAAAATTAAGAAGTAAGAATTTATCATAAATTTGAATACTAATTTTTTTTTTTACATCAATTCTTTATCGGAAAATCTATTTTCTTTCGATATTCATGTAAGCGATTAGCTAATTTTAAACCAATGGGACTGACTCAAGGAACGTTGTCTGTAATACCAACTGATTAAATAATAGTCACTATCGTAGTAATACAAGGAACGCTGTCTGAAGGAATAGGGAACTGATCATAGCTATAGGAAACCATTTTATTAAGGGGGATTGATTAATCTGTAGACGAATCTACGACATCCGCTACGATCACGCTACGAGCTTCGAGTATATTCAAATCGTAGCTCGTAGCTGACGTAGCCTAGCAAAGTTAATTGCAAATCCGCTTCATACAAAGTAATAAGAGTACATAGTTGGTTTGTTAATTACTTTTTTTTTGGAATTATTGATTTTTCCATTTTATATAGGTTTTTTATTTACATCACAAATATACTTTTCTATTTTCAAGTAAATGTTGTCAAACAGGCTGTTTATGCAATTAGTGGTGAGGTCTATCGTCGCTAAGCGAATTAATCCTTGCCACATGGCTGGTAGTTCGCCAAGAGCTAACGCATCTCTTCTATAAAAAAAAAAATTTAAACAAGACCGGTGTGGTATCTCATACTTACATACCTTATGATATGATCATAATATGATATGATCATGATATGATAATGATCATAATATGATATGATCATGATATGATAATGATCATAATATGATATGGTCATAATATGATATAATCATAATATGACAGAGTATATTACTATGCTACGTGTTTTTGTGCAAGGAGGTGGTTACTGCCGTCAAATTCAAATATCTTATTGTTTATTTTCAATTCTTGGTTTATATACTTTTATTATTCAATATTTATTATTTTGTGGGTCAACATTTGTTATAAATATATATAGAAGTGTCTATTTCGTTGTACAATAACAGCGTAGAAAAACAATCTAGCGTTTTCAGCTAAACACGAAAATCGTTCCTTAACGTAGAAAAGGGATTCCTCAGTAGAATAAAATTGAGAAAAGGAATTTATCTTTAAGGTTATTCTGTTTCGTCTCTAAAATGATATTAACTATGCTGAAATTAGAATTTTGTATAGAATGCATTTTCCACTCGACCCACGGCCCTTATTCAGAAGAAGTGTTTTATTAATCCTTTAGCCGCCACAGTCGGATTTATCCGACAATTATTTTCGTGTCCATTTCGCCAGAGCCGACAAATTTCTCTACTTTTAAAATGTTTATTTAAAAAAAAAATACGAGTCAAGCGATAATTCCTACAAAAACAAGTGGTTAAAGGGTAAAATTGCAATGTTCTAAAAACAAGAAGACATTAAAAAAAAATACACAAAGAAATAAAGATGTGTATGAACTTAAACTTAAAGAAAATAAGGGATGCCAGAGTCGCCTACTGCGGTCGGCAGCGCACTTGTAGCTTGTAGCACCTATGGCATTGTTTGTATTAAAAGACGACGGTTGCCATCTACCATCAAGTGAACGGTCAGCTTGTCTGTCGAAAATAACATAAAAAATATATAGAACACAACACGATGGACTGACCAATCACAATGTAATTACAATACTTGATATAAACTAAAAATATCTATGCTAAAACTAAATTATACTAAACTAAGTAAGTTATACTAAACTAAAACACCTACTCTATGCTTTTTTGTGTTCTATAAGTATAGTAGGTACTATCTGAGTGTATGGATTCTATATATAAGTAGGTATAGAAGATAACGAAAACTATTCAAATAAGTACCTACTACTTACATTCATCTATGAAATATCTATCCTTTCATACATTTCATACTGACACTCCATATTCATAGTAATAGCACGTAATAGTAACGAAAAATGTTGTTACAGAATAACCCGAAAGAATCTGTACATTTGTAGTTTAGGTCACGTTTGCTTACATCGACACTCGCTACTGGAACGTGATAGGAGATGGCAATAGTAAATTCAGTGTGCAAGAAAGGGACAGCAATATGTCTCTCCATAGAGGTGCATTTTATGAATTTCGTTTGCTTGATTAAACAGTGTTCGAGTATTACTTTTGTTATTTTGTTTGTTACATTTTTGCTATGAGTTTTCAATGCTAGTTGGGCAAAAATTGAGTGCAAATGAACGATTTCAAAATCTACTTAATCCTCTGCCGCCTCTTATACACTTTTTTATACTCTTCTTGCGCGATTATCTTAATACTAACAACATCTACTTATATATAAATGCAAAAAATTGTATATTTGGATTGGATTATGTATATATTTGGCTTGGATGTTTGTTATTTACTTAATCATTCTAAACACTTGAACGAATTTAGTTCGTTTTCTTTTTTTAAAATCTCACTGGAAACTAACAACTTTCTTATCCTATATGTCGATTTAAGTAATGTAGGTAAATTTCATTCAAATACTTTGTCGTTTCTGATACTCAGTCTGACAATTCTGTTGTAACTATTTTTTTACTTCGGTAACAATGTGTACAAATAATTTTTTTGAAAATATTTAATTTATTTAACAGACGGCTCGTTCGCGATTTTTTTACATGTATAGATATAGATATATAATAACTAGGTAAATATTTCTCAACATTGGTTTTTAGATATAGTTGTAAAGTTATAACATTAGTACGTACCTAATAAAAATAAATATTTTTAAAAATATAATATCTTAAACATTTGCTGACAATAAAAGCGAGCACTTAGACCGAGAACTACATCCGGTACAAAGCTACGGAACCGCGAGCCGAGTGGGGGTTGTAAAACAATGGCTATTTGTTGACTGGTCCCAAGTTTCATCCCTTTACACAATATACCTCTTGCCGCTCCGTTCATTCACTCAACCCCACTCGACGAAAGCTGTACAACCCGCTCACTGTTTTATAGTGCACTATTCAATATTTTATTCACTACATGAATCATTAAATTATTCATAAAGAATAAATCCGTTTCATCAGTCTATATTTCTATTATATTTTTTAGTTCTTCATTCTATATTTCTATTATTACAAAAATTTAAATCAACGTTTGCTACTGTAATTATAGATTAACAAATAACTTATAAATTTACTAGAATAACTTATATGATTGCAAATCTGCTATAATAGAATGGATTAAAAATATAACTTGCAAAGGTACTGAAAAACTTGAAAACTTGAGAAAACTTGTCCTGACAAATATTACAATACCACTAGTGCACACAGCGTTTCGCATTCATTTGGCTGTTGTGTTTCAGTGACTTAGTAAAGGATACAAGAACCCATTTTTCTATGCCTTCCTAATTCCTTATCCTTAATCTTAATATGGTCTGCAGTTTTGTTTGTGTTAATAGTCGACTTAATTTATATTCGTGAGTGCCGAGATGGAAAGATGCCGAGATGGGAATAAACCATTTATTTCTGTGTTTTAGGGCGGCCGTAGATGGGCGGGGTCGCGGGACCGGTATGACACGACATTCGGTAGTCGCCAGGGTTGTCGAGCGCGGGGAGGACTATCCTCCCAATAGAAACCTAGGCGTACCCGAGAATTGAGGTACGCCAGCCATCTGGGGTACCTCATGCGGGTGATACTCTACCGCCCAAGTCCCGGGAGTAAATGGTGGACATAGGCCAGCCGCTTGCGCCTTTACCGGTGGGTTACTTGTGATCCCTATACTTACTACTAATTACTAATTAATTACTTCATTAAATAAGCGTGGGTCCACCTTCACCCGCATCTGTACCTCACATCACGTGAGATTTGTGGTCAATCGCTGCCTTGTTTTGATAGTAAAAAGTGGATTGAATAGTGTACACCGTTATTGTTCGCGCATAGTTTAAAGCGTAGAGACGCATTAAGAGATATCTGTGGGAGATGAGACAATGGCGTATTGTTGTCCGACGTATAACGATACCCCATTATTGGATCATTTGCTAGTAATCAACGTCGGTGACAACATTATTATTATTGGAAAATACTGGAATTGGAAAATCAGCTGCGGTGGGATAACAGTGATTATTTGCTGTAATGATGAAAATGAACAATCTCCAAAACTTTCTTTTTTTTTATAAAAATCAAGGCAGCGCTTGGCCGCGATCTCGCTTGATGTAAGGTGCAGATACGGCCGAAGGTGGACCACGCTTACCTAGTAAGTGCTCATTTACCCGCCAGACGGGCTGCCCAAACCACTACCATTACCTACCACTACTTTTCAAATCCAGACCAGTGCCAACTTTTAAAAGTTCATTTCCAAAGTTGACCCCGCCGGGAATCGAACCCGGAATAGGAATCCTATGCTATTGTAGCTAATTCACTCTTAAAAGGCGGTGCCTTCTGTAACTGCGGTGGCTTACTTCGGATTTCTATTATTACTTGACTTAGATGACGACGATTTTGATTTGTGATAATAAATAAATAAATAAACACAACATAGCATAATGTAAATCAATCAACATTTTCATTTAAAAACCGAGACATACTAATTCCGGTATAAGGCGCGGGTCTAGCGTCGAGCTTTCTGCCATTAAGCAAAATTTATACTAAAACAATATTAAAACACTTTTTTAAACTATTAAACGATAAAAGAACGACTTCACAAAGCCTAAAGCCCTCCCACTTAGTATAAAGTGGGACTCAATTTAGATAAAAGGTTTTGAGACGTTTGTTTGAGACCAATTTTTACCATTTCTCTGAGAAATCCATGCATCTACTTTCGTTATAGCCTTTAACACGATGCAATAAAGTTCATTTCATTTGTTTCAGAGATGAGATGTGCTTCTAGATGATACGTTTGCAAATAGAATGTATTTTATAGAGCATTAGGTGTTGAATTTTCCTTGGATAGTATATAATAAATTGAAGTCGCTTTGCGCATCTGTCTGTCTGTCTGTATATCCGCTAAATCCATTTAAACCAGGCAACCGATTTTAATGCGGTTTTCACCAACTAAATAGTATATTTCTGCAAGTTTCACTGTCAATTAGATAATTTTCATGGGAGGTTTATATAAATAATGAAATAAAAAATAAAATAAAAATTGCAACGCGTCCGCGTCTGTTTCTCGGCTAACTACTTCTAAACCACACAACATATTTTGATGCGGTTTTCACCATAGTATACCGCAGACCATTATTGTGTTTTTCACTAATAGAAAGAGCCAACGAGGAAGGTTTTTGTCTATGTAATTTGCAGCAAAAAATTACATCCATGCGAAGCCGGGGGTATACCGCTTGTTTTGAGTAGGTATCTAATATATAAAATTCTCGTGTCGCGGTGTTTGTTGCCAAACTCCACCGAAACGGCTGGACCGATTTTGATGAAATTTTGTGTGTTTATCGGGTAGGTCTGAGAATCGACCAACATCTATTTTTTATACCCCTAAATGTTAAGGGTAAATGTTAACCGCAAAAAAATATTTTTATTTTTTCGCAAAACAACGTTTGCCGGGTCTGCTAGTAAAATATATAATTAATATTTATTTTTGAACATGGAATAATATAAATATAAAAAAATAATTAAATATAACAGAAAAAGTTACTCGGCCATCTTGTCTCTAGAGCTTTTATCGGGCATTGTCCACCGCGTCGGCTGTCTATAGTGGCTTATCGACTCAGTTTCAACTGTCCAACTTGTACTGGACTCCCCTGACACCAACCAGTCTGCGTTTTAACTAGCCAGCCATGATATACTTACTGCAGAGTACAATATACCTAATATGAAGATTTTTTTTTGTGTTTTGACTAATCGCCGTTGTCAAACCAAAATCACTGCACTTTTTAGAGATTCCAACTTTTTGACCTTAGTGAATACTTAGTGATAATATTGCCTTATCTATCGTATAAAAAATGCTAAGTGCTTATGAGAACTATTTGTCGAACTAAGACCTTTTGGTAAACTAGTCAATTTGTGTCATAGTAGATTTGAGGGCTCGACTCATGAAGTATAGTCAATTTAAGCTCTAGGCAAAAATCAAATGTAGTCAGATTGTGTTCTAGACAGTCCAATACCAACCCAATGTGCTGTATGCAGCAGCTAGAATTTGTTATGTGCTACATTTAATCTAAGTAATAATCAAAGTAATAATTAAATTTTCATGTTTTAAAGTCAAATAAGCTTACGTGTAAAAACCCTAGTTACAAATAAGAAACTGTTTTTTTTTTTTAAATCTCCTTACCCGGTTAGAGGGCGCTAGTCCTACTAGTAATTTTTATTGTTTTTTTATTAAACTTAATAAAAATGTATGTGACGTCACATCACATAGGTATTATATATTTATTTTACAAACGGTTGTGTGCGAGTATTACGTTTAAAAATTGAATAAAATTGAAACGAAATATTTTATTACGTTTAGTTTTCAATTGTGCATAATAAAATGTGTTTGTTTTACGTACAGGTTTCCAGGAATATTTTGTGTGTTGTGTTCTTGTTGTGTTGAATTGCAAATAAACAATAATACCTATGTCGTGAATGTAAAATACAGCCGTGAAATTAATTTAACATTTTCAACCCAGAAATCACTGCTGTGCCATACCGTATTGGGTTGCTTAAATAATTGTATATAATATTTATTACCTGCTGCATTTATATTTGCTAAAAATTTTTAATTCTTAAAATTATAGCTTCGATAGTAGGTATATCTGTTCATGAATTCCGCTTACAGATTCCCTACCGCTGGCTAGGCGATAGGGATATGTGGGGGTCGCCCAGCACCTGATGTTAGCGGCACTGGGAATACCCATTAAAACTCCCCGGTGCCTCCTTGCGCTCACAGGCAACAGGGAGTGGACCTGGCTCTGCCGAGGCAACTAACTCCGATCCACCCCCAGGGCAGCTTAGCTGGCTAGGCTGGCTATTGCCAAAGAATGGGATTGCCCGGAGACACCTAGGCAATGTAATGCGACATGCGATAGATGGACGCAAAAATTTGAGGCGATGGAAAAAAAAACTTTAAAATGAAATTTACTATATCTATAAATTATTAAGTAATGCAATTAAATTTGGGTCCAGGTATTACATTAGTTACTCTTGAAAATATAGCGAAGTAAAATTTACCTGAAACGCTATCTAATATAGGTTTGTGCATACATTATATTAAAATAATATAAAATGTAAATAAGATATACATATGTAATAAGTATTATCTTGTATGGCTGTAGAAATAAAATAACCGAAATACGTTGCTCTGAAAGAGAGATTATAATTTTTTCTTAAGGTGTAAACACACGCCAATCCTAAAAATTTGCATTTTTAAAAAAATATGTTAGAAGAAACTGTCAATGCAATTGGTTTGAAAAAAATATATGTTATACTTAAACATGTGAAGAACAAATTATATTGTTTATAAATTCCATTAAAGTAGTAGAAACCCCACAATAAAAGTTAGAACATAAGAAGAATTTTACTTATATTGAAATTTGTTGCGAAAACGGTTTATTGCGCGCAAATGATTCCTACACCGAATAATAAGTCAATATCATTTAAAAAATATGTATTGATTTTTTTATTTTTTTTTAATGTAGTTTTAATGAAAAGTACAAAAAACCACATTTATCAGGCCTGTTGAATTGTTTCCGCCGCCTCGGAACTCTTAATATATGGAGCTACAGTGTCTCAGTGACTGCGTTGAGGTGTGGATTACATTTGTGTTTTTGGTACGGAATTAGTATGATATATATAAACATTCTAAAGGTCATATCGGTGAAGGTCAAATCGTCAATGTCATTCGCCTTTGTGAATCCTTATAATTTTACATTTTTAGTTTTATATCAATATCGTACTAAATACAAATCTTACCTGAAAGAGAAACAACATTTAAAGCTATTATTTCGATGTTATTATTTACTTCTTTAAATGTTTTAGAATATTTATTATTTATTCATACGTCTCGTTTTACAATCAGATAATATTATACCTCCGTATTATTCCCGCGTTGTAGGTAGCTTGCTTTAAATATTATAAACAACTACCTACTAAGAAATTTACAACGCGGGAAATTCAAATTAAATGAAGGGAAACAAACTTCATTTACACATATATACCAAATAATACAGTAAGCACATATTTTACGTACAATTGAGTAGTATTAAATGGTAACTTGTCTTCATTAAATTGAGTGCCGTTTGCGTACAGCTTTATCCCTTGTCACTCCACTGTCAGATAGTTTAGCTGCGGTCCTGAGATGTTCGAATGAAATGCACTAACTAAGCAATAGTACGAAATTCGTGCTATAAGTCACTAGTGTTCCTGTCGTTAATAAAATATCTGTGTGCCGAATATCATCCTAATGCGTTTAGCCCTCTTTGCGTGATTGAGTAACAAAACATCCAAATACTAAAACATCCGTACCTACTAATATTATAAATGCGAAAAGTTTGTATGGATGTATGGATGTTTGTAACACTTTCACGCAAAAACTACTGAACCGATCACCATGAATTTTTGCGTACACGTAGTCTGGGACATCAAAAAGGACTCAGGGTACATTTCATCCAGAACGCGGAAGAAGTCTCGGGCACCAGCTAGTTAATATATATGTTATTATCAAAACGATAATTTCATGTAGTTTAAAAAATAAACAGACAACGACTGTTTCAAATATCCGGCATTCAACGCGGACAGAATCACAGCAATTTAAATAATTTGCGAGGTGGTATGGAAATTTGGGCAAATAGTTGACCACGATCATTAGGTCCGTGTCTGTAATTTGATGTTTCAAATAAAACGCATCAATGCTTTGCGGCAGTTTTCCTTTGTAACTGTTATTTAATTAATAAATATTAATAAATAACCAATGAGCACTAATATTATAAATGCGAAATTTTGTTGCGAAAGATGGATGGGATGTATGGATGTTTGTAATTCTTTCACGCAAAAACTACTGAATCGATCACCATAAAATTTTTATACACGGACACACATATTTTAACTGTTTTTGGAGTTTATTGGGATTTACTCCTTAAGAATCGATTTGCATATATATATAAGCCCGCGGTATGAAAATTTATGGGAATAAAATCAAAATTGTCACATGAATGCGTTATGTTATGCGTTATAGTAACGTTCTATTATTTGAATTTTCAATATTTTTTAATATCTGGAAGTTTCATAGATATTGCGCCACCTACACAATATTATTTTAAAAAAGAACAATGTTGTTCTTTCGGCGTGTTCGAATTGTGAAAAAATAAATTTTATAATCGATCATAAGGAGTAAACTCTAGTCGTGTGTCGGAGCTAACACACACAATTTTTTTCTTTGTGTTGCGTGCAGTGAATATTCTTTTGCTGTGTAATAATAAAATATAGGTATATGTTCTCCAATTAGGTAGAGCTAGGGTAGAGCCAATTCCGAGCAGACGGTCAATCTCGAATCCAACTCAGATAGGCAGGTGTAAACTCTGAGACATCTCCTCGTCTAAAATCCTTCTGTGCCTTAAAATAAAAAATTTCGACCAATGACGCTGAAACGTGGGCCTCATAATACAGCTCAACGAGCTATGGAGAGGGCTATGGAGGGTTACAGATCGAGTCAGATAGGAAGAGATCCGTAGACGGACGAAATATACCAACATAAACGAACGGATCAGTAATTAGAAGTGGCAGAACATATAGTACCGAGAGGCGATGACCGTTGGAGGCGGAAGGTTCTCGAGGGCCACGGACCTGCAAGGGCAGCGTAGGACGTCCACCCACAAAGTGGACAGACGATCTGATAAAGCTGCGGGTAGACAATGGATCCAGGATGCTTCTGACCGGTCCTATTTGAAAGGAGGACATAGGATGTTATAACATGCTGGACATAGGGGAAGGCCTATGTCCAGCAGTGGACGTCCTACGGCTGAGATGAAAGAATCTATACATACTATATATACTAATATTATAAAGCTGAAGAGTTTGTTTGGTTAAACGCGTTAATCTCAGGATTATTGGTTCGTATTGAAAAATTATTTTTGTGTTGGATAAGTCCATTTATCGAGGTAGGCTTTAAGGCTATAAATTGTTTGAACGCGGACAAAGTCGCGGGCAACAGCTAGTAAAATATATTTGGACATTTATTATACCTAACTATGGTGACATTACGATACATAATGCATATGAAAATTAATTCCCGATGCTTAAAGAATTGTTACAAATCGGCACATAGCTTTATATTAAGTCACAGGGTGGTCACAGGCCTGTGGGAGTAAATATGATTCGCTCTGTTGAATACAGAAGAAGAACGAAATAAAGAATTTAATATGCTGTAATTTATATCTATTGCTAAATCAGCATGTAACATTAAACTGCATGATAATCCTTAATTTTAAGTTAATTTAAATTTTAATTAGGTGAAAACTTTATATCTACTAATTTAAAATAAAAACTAAAAGCCGTAGGTACTTAATCCGAAATCGCGAAAACCTTTAGAAGCTAGGCCTATCAGATTAAACGCAAAATAGAAACGCGAATAAAAAAAATTAAATCAAAAAGGAGTGTTTTTGCCTGCGACTTCGTCCGCGTCCGATCGCTAACAAATTTCACAGGAACACTCGCTGCACTAATCTGAAGATTGTCTGAAAGTTTCATCAAAATCGGTTCAGCGGTTTTGGAGTCTATAGGAGACATACGGAGACATACATACACACATCTAAGAAAGATTTGTTTATAACACATTAATGTCAATTGTCAATGAAAATTGTCAATTTTACATTGACAATTGACGCTCTCGCTTGCGAGTGCGGTTATTATGAACATGTATGGTAAAGGTACTGATACCTGTTACAATATGAGTGCGACTTATACTCATAGGGCCTTAAATGTCTCCGCTATTATTCCACAGACCGACAGCCAGATAGAATCAGATGAATAGATAAAACAAACAAAGTTTAATTCAAAGAATTTTAAGTACAATTCCTTCGGTTTCGAGACGAAATGCTCGAGATTATTTAAGCCAAGATAATTCTAAATTGTTGGCCGAGCATCGGAAATTGGTTGCCTTTTGCAGATTATGTTGAATGGTGAGAATTAACTTTGCTTTTAGGTAAGAAATAATTTTCATTACAACGAAGTCATTTCAAACTGATTGTTCTCTTTGTTTGAATTTCTATTTGATACTAGAATTTTATAAATCCTAAAGGACTAAGTGAAAAGTCTAATTTAGAGAAAGTACTCGTATAAAACTTACTTGTTTTTAAAACTGCTCTTATTGCGACGTGCTTAAGGTCTTAACATTATAAAGATTCATGTATGTAAAAGTTTGCCATGGTGGTTTGATGGTCACCCTTGCCAGTAGGTGGCTATCGTAGCCTACAAACAATACTATAGCACATAAAACTATTTTCTATATCTGTATTTATTTATACAGATACAGATTTCAACTGGCTTTTGGAAGTTCTGTCAATGATTTCTAAATCAATAGTAGTCATTTGTAAGTTAACACTGTTCTTACAGTGTTAACTTTTACTGTTGACGAAAAAAAACGAGATTTTTTTAGCTAAACAAAAAAAATCATCTGATCGTTTAGCTATCGAGTTGCGCAAGACTGTATTCCCAGATTTTGTAATCATCAATTTTCTAAATTGCCTCCCACCTTGGAAGCAAATAAGACATAATTCACATCTAAAATGTGAAACTGTCTAGTTTGTTTACTAAATTTCTGTGTGAATTTGAAATAGAAGTACAGTTTTGTATATTCACTGCTCACAAAATTACCGTGGGAAGCTAGACATTGTCAGACAGTTGACAATCGAGCAACATCTCCCTAGAGCCCGTGTAGTGGCTCTGAATTGGTAAAGTACATTATCATTTTGTTCTCGCTTAGAAGTCGGACAGAACTGGAACTGTTGTAAACGGAACTTTATGACTCGACTTCGTAGCGTTTAAAGGCTGGTCCCTCAGCGGGATTTGATTATGTTATGAAAACCTTTTCACTGTGGCACAAATTAAGTTATGTGCCTACTAATGGTAATACAATAAACACACACACACACCATACATACACACACACAATTCTGGAACAACCAGTCGGAAGTTAAAAAAATACAAGTCAGTCATAGGACTGCACGTCAAAAATACCTAATTGTATGATATTTAAATTCCTTGGCACCACACCACACCACACCACACCACAGAAGTTTTCACTTCAACAATATTTTAGCATTTGATACCCTTTTTTTTTGAGGAGGGGAAATGACCTTTACGGGAGTGTGGGACTCACCCGGTGAATACCCACTAAAACCCATCCGGGTTGATTCCACCATCAGCGGTGGCGTGTGAGTCCGAGACGACAGCCGAGGCCCTATTCTCTGATAGCATTTAATTTTGATACCGTAATTCTTGAGAAAGCCTTTAAGGCTATTTATCATTACGTTATCGCTTCTCGTCATCCTTCTTTCCATTAGTGAAATCCGAATCACAAGAAGTTAACTTGATCATGCATTTCTTGTAATGCTAGAAGCGAATGTATTCATTTTACGGACATATCTAGGACCGGCTCTAACAATTTTTTATAAAATTTTGTAATAAGATAAGGTGTTTCTTCTCAAGTCTACCTGCATGATTATATTTTTTGTAAAAATGCAATTTCACAGACATAAAAGTTTTTTCGTGACTATTTTAAAGCGCCATCTCGTAAAGGAAAGTCTGCCTACCTCGTATATTCTATTCTATTCTCAAACTATTTCTATTGAGTGTTTATAAGGTGCTATATATGTACTTGTTATACCTTAGAGAATAAAACATTTCTCGAATTGACACGTGTTTCATTTGTTACACGAATATACTCTTTACCAACTCCACGTATTCAAAGATAAAACCTTATTCATACAGTTTTTCGAGAGAATCGCTTAATTTCGCTAGAGGCGGTAAGCCCATAATCCTCCTTTGAAATTTCTTCCTTTCTTGGAATCGATCGTTTTTCCTTTATTTTATATCTACAATTGTGTCTTCACTACAAATATAATTTCAACACATAATATTTATACTTGGAAGTTATGTTGATTGTCTTTTCCTCGACAAAATATGGTAAAAAGAATATGGCATATCCTTCTTGTAAAACAGTAAAAGATGCCAAAGTCCATTTCTTTATCCATTATCCTATTAAGGTCAGTATAACAAGATCTATGACGTTACTTCTAATATGCGACTTGGCCGCTCAGTAGCATTATTGGAGCCACATTGAAGCATTATTGAACAGGCCATCTGTAAAGTGGTATGTCGTCGCTTGCCTGGCAAATCTTACTAATACTTATCACAGATTATTATAATTCCACATCCCAAATTCTATGTAATAAATAGATATTATGTATTATGCCTATATTTATTTATTTATTACAAAATCCACAGCTCTCAACATAAAATTTAAAGATAAAACCAAAAATACATACCTTACAACCAATTACGGATTTTACTTTTATGCAATGAGAAAAATATATATTATTAAAAAAACATAAATGCCACTCACATAGAACTGCCAAAGTTATAATACTTATAATACTTATAAGTTATATGCAAAATAGAATATGTATGTATGTTTAACAATAACTTATTGTGAGTAAAAAACGAAGTGGGTTGTTAGCGGTCGTCAGCGAAGATTGTGTGCGGACGCCAAGTAATAAGGCGACATGAAAACTCGATTTAACTTTGCCGGAGTTGTTAATAAATTCATGAATTACAAATCAAAGTTAACTTCGCCGTCGGCTGCATGATATTGTTAGCAAAATATAGCATTTATTTCTTTCTTTCTATTACACAGTAGATACGGTTTCTATTAAACTGTTAAGTAGGAAGAACCGTATACTATGGGTTGGTCTTGGACTGTAGTAAGGTCATTTAAACAGGGTGGAAAAATAAGTCGGGCCCTGGAGGGAAACTACCTTAAATCCTTAAGATGGCTCATTTTACATAAGGGAGACATTCCTTTATTTTTAAAAAGAAACAAAACTGCATTCAAAGATTTTTTAAAACTCGGTAGACTCGCCCGGGACTCGAACCAACTAAAATAAAAAAAAAAAACAAACACTCGCTATTTTATTATACTAATCGATAGTTTTATTATTCCGGATAAAATTTCTCTAACAAACATTTGGTCTAACTCTAGTCTGTCGTACAAGATATCCATGAAGAATACCTATTTAAGGTAGTTTCCCTCCAGGGCCCGACTTATTGCGACATGACCGATATTTGGGACGCACTAAAAGTTTCCGGAATCAATAAGAAAAAGTTACTATGAAAAAATTATTTTATAATTGATCAAAAATTAATTTATTGCTTCTCAAAAATACTTCTCTTAGCGAAATGCGCTTGTTCGTAATTTTTTATTTATTTAAAAAACTTATGCAACACCTGCGCAGTGACATCGGAAACATGTTTTTCATACTTTATAGATTGGGGAAATAAATATTCACCAATCGATACCAATTCAAAATTCTGTGTTCTATAGCCAAATAGTTCCATTTTCAAATGTTGTGAATACTTTTAAATATTGTTTATGTATGTGGCCAGAGGGGCTAGTGCGAGTTTTACTCTATCAAACGCGTCGAACGAGTAGACGTCAATTTGTATGGGACTGAAGCAGTGCTACACTTTAGCCACCAGGTTTCCACTCTGATTCCGAAAAGTGTGGAGTGTTATAGTTGTAATTATGATTAAAATTTATAAGTACTTGTGTTATCACAGTAATCAGTTAACTGAGGATAATTGAGGATTGAGGAATTGAGGATAACTGACTGAGGAATAAGTATGCTTAGGTATATAACGAGGAAAAGAAATTATTTAAATCGCTTGGATTAGTTGGCTGGCAGACATTCAAATCAAACTAAAATATATCGCTCTCCAATCTGTGTATCCTAATGGGAAATTTAATATGCCTCGTCCCTGCTCTTCTATGTAAAGCCGAGTGCATAATTTGTATGAAATGTGCGCCGCGATTTTTTCATATATTTATTGTTGTTTCATAGAATAAATTTTTCTAGTATTGTATAGATCTAATATATAAAATTCTCGTTTCGCGTTGTTTGTTGCTAAACTCCTCGAAACGGCTGGACCAATTTTGATGAAATTTTGTATGCTTATCGGGTAGGTCTGAGAATCGGCCAACATCTATTTTTTATTCCCCTAAATTTTAAGGGTGATCCACCCCAAAAAAAATTTTTTTTTTCGTAAAACAACGTTTGCCGGGTCAGCTAGTAATAAGTAGGTATAAAGTTACCTGCAGGAACATTTAACCTTTTTTTATCGAAAAGTCGTGCAGAAAAGTTACGTAATCCTAATAAAGGCAAAGATTTTGTGTTTAGATGTTAGTTACTCAAGGACGCAAGAAGGTTTAGACGCAAAACGGATTTGGATAAAATTTGGCAGAAACAGAGTTTATTCCCTGGAATTACATTATTTATTGTAAGGTTTATTGTAAGATTGTTTGTGTACAAGTATAACTTACCCAAAGTAAGTAACAGAAGAAAATTATGTTAGAATTTTTATAGTTAAGTTACTCAAAAAACATAGATGCCTAAGTGGCACTTCATACATAGGCAAAATATTTCTGTAACTCATCTGAGACAAGATCAACATAAGATCATAATTATAAGCAACGGTCAAGTACAGATTATATTATGATCCGCTCGACAGATTATATTTGACTACGAAATACTAGGTTTATTTGACTATTGACACAATGTGACTACAAAATTTCTAGAAAGCCTAGTACTTCTAGAAAATTTCTAGAAAATTTCTAACTAAGTAGTAATTCCTATTACGTGTACTAAGCTTTTTAAGTACTTGAATGCCCCGTATATTTTCCATTGAATATGTACAAGGTTTAAACCGGTAATCCCGATGTAACTCGTAGACGCTCATAATTCGCGGTTCCCAGTTAAATCTCATCTCTGCGCAAATCAAATATTTAGCTGTGCAGATATGTATAATAACATATGTATTTGCGTACCCTGTTGAGGCGTGTATGCTAATCGTACTCTCAGTAATGAGAAATACTTACTTAATTAACCTTACTATTAACGTTATGCAATATTAATATTGCATTATAATAAAAACATACAAAGGATTTAAATACAAAGAAAAGTTAAGTGCTGAAATACACGCAGTTATTTTACCAGAAAGGTTATACTTTTCGTCGCCTAGTTTGACTGCTTAGAGTAAAATTATGCGTTAGATAAAAATATAGTGCATAACGGACTGTATTTAAAAAGTCTGAAACGAACGGCTTTATCGAAAAACATATAAGTACTTTTGAAACGACAACTACTTTTGTTTTTATGCTTATTTATATACTAGCTGGTGCCAGCGACTTCGTCCGCGTTGAAAATGCAATATGTCGCCTGACATCGTTATTGCTATTACACTTAGCCAGGAGTTAGTTTCCTTAATTTTAGATGATTCCTCGGGAGCAGTACTTTTTTCTGGATGAAAGGTATTATGTCCTTTCTGATGTCCCTGACAACGTGTATGCAAAATTTCATTGAAATCCATTCAGCAGTTTTTTCGTGAAAGAGTTACAAACATCCATACATCCATACATACATCCATACATCCAAACAAACTTTCGCATTTATAATATTAGTAGGATGTAGCTTAAATTCTGCACTAATGAAACTCCGAGCATAACATATCACATTAAGTCATTTAGTATTTTTTTTTTCTATACTTTATTAAAAAATACATACTAACTAACTAAACAAACCGAAAGACAGTAAAATTTATACATTAAAATGTTTGACTCCAACATTTGCTTCAAGAACATTTTATCAATGTCTAAAGTTGTAGAAGAGAAAGTTTTGCCGTTCTCAAATCAACTTTTAGGAGGAAAGTCACCTTTATTAGTAAGGGCAAGTTTAATATGTAGTATTTCTAGTACGAAGATAAATGTGGTACTTCAGTACAAGAGAAGTTGATTCAAGTTCGTCGCGAATTTCTTTAAGTCTGCACGAATTACAAATCTTTGCTCCTACTACTGGCTAACAATTATTGGTTTAATATAGGTTTAATATGTGAATTTTTATCATTAAACATTTGTGACACTGTTTCTAGAAAAGTCTTATATTCCGCGTTGAAAAATGAAATATATAACTCCTAAAAGTATGAGTAATATAAAAAGTATAAAGAGAAAATATTTGTATGTTAGTCACTACATAGTATAAAACAAAGTCGCTTTTTCTGTCCCTATGTCCCTTTGTATGCTTAGATCTTTAAAACTACGCAACGGATTTTAATGCGGTTTTCACTAATGGGTAGAGTGGTTCTCGAGGAAGGTTTATAAGTACATAATTTACTAAGTTACGCGGGCGAAGTCGCGGGCAGCAGCTAGTAATGAATAAACTCAAAAACAAGTTGACCGATTTTAAAAATTAGTTTACCTGTAGAAAGCTTTATTATCACCGAGTAACATTGTCTATCTAATATATAAAATTCTCGTGTCGCAGTGTTTGTTGCCAAATTCCTCCGAAACGGCTGGACCGATTTTGATGAAATTTTGTGTGCTTATCGGGTAGGTCTGAGAATCGGCCAACGTCTATTTTTTATACCCCTAAATGTTAAGGGTGGTTCACCCCAAAAATGTATTTTTTTTTCGCAAAACAACGTTTGCCGGTTTAACTAGTATTTTATAAAGTTACACGAACTCAGTCGCGTGCAACAGCTAGTTGTCAGGCGTTTGGACGATGTCGTTCTTGTGTATTCCGGACACAAAATGGAGGACATACAACTTGGGGCCAATAGTGTGCGTGCATGAGGAGTAGGGCGTCAAAAATAAGCTGAAATTCTCAGCGAAGAAGACCAATTCAATGTTTGTTCGTTTGGTTGGTTGAACGCGTTAATCTCAGGAAATACCGGTTCGAATTGAAATTTTTTTTTGTATTGGATAGTGCATTATAGTGCTTAAGGCTACAAAATATAACATTTTGAACGCGGACGAAGTTAGTTTTATTATAAGAAGATTCTTGTAGGTACCTACCTACATACCAGAGGCTTGCGAATAGGCCTAGAAGCCGTAAGGGTAGTGCAATATTACATTATACTTCATAAAATAATGCCCTTTTTGCTATATTATTTCATCCTTGCGTGAAATATAGGTACATACATACTGCGATCCTCTTGTCTCGTGTCCAAGCGTGCAAGCAAAGCAAGGCTGCTGGCTGGCTGTATTCAGTACCGCGCAAATCGTCGACGAGTGAGGACGTACTCTTTCAAATCGTACTTCGTTTTGGCGGGAAAACTCGCGGAAAAACTCTTTGCTTTATACTTTTCTTTTATTACTTTTAAAAGTGCAAACACTGATTGTTATTATGCCTGGGATATTATAGTGAAGGAAGGTGACTTGGAGATTATTTTGAAAGGTAATTTTTTAATATATATATTTTTAATATTGCCTTAAATTGGAAAATATAGTGTATTATTAATTGGAACTTGTTAGATATATGTTAAATTTTTAAAAAAAATATTCGTTTGGGGTGAGTAAATTTATATATTACTAGCTGTTGCACGCGATTTCATCCGCGTAATTTTATAATATTAAGCCTTTTATTTGCTTATGGTGTAGCTTTTTATTCTTATAGATGAAATTTTTTGGTCCTGTATTTTTTGAGTTTATTCATCTTAATATACGAGTATTAAAGGCGATGTGTGTATGTATGTATGTTTGTTCCCAATGGACTCCAAAACCGCTGAACCGATTTTGATGAGATTTTCAGGCAACCTTCAGATTAGTCCAGCTCCTGTGAAGTTTAGTTGCGATCGGACGCGGACGAAGTCGCGGGCATATACTATAGTTATAAATAAAAATACCAAAATCCAAATCTTCTCTCTTAATAATATTAAATTAAAAATATTAATAATGTTATATATTTTACTATGTGTGTTGGTTAGTACCTATTGATATGTGTCTTTGGTATGTATCGAATGTTAATGTTGATGATGACGGGTAGGGAATCAACGTTTTAATGAAGTGTCAAATAAAAGCGTTATTTAAGATAACGCTAAGATAAGATAATTTTTTTGTATTTTCTAGTAGTATTTTTAAGTATTTTTCAAAGTTTAAAACATACCTACCTAAGCCATGTAAATTTATTTTACGAAACTTGTTGGCAATATATTATTTATTTTTCTATCCACATAAAAACTTAATTAGGTGAAAAATTTCATGAAAATTATGGTGAAATTCGCATCAAAAGGATTTAGCGGCGTTTTAAGACGTGCGACTTTAAATTATTTATACCTACTAGGTAAAGTTTAATTTATTTCGAACTTAAGAAAAAAGATTAAAATAGATTTTAATCTTGTACTATATTATGATAAATTCATGGCAGGAGACGTTTACCATTTATTCACTTTTGTCAATTCAACTGACGAGGGTTTAGTGCGATGTGACATTCTATCAAGATATCCATTTCCTAAGTGCTCCATTTGCGAGGAAGTACTTCCTAGAAACCTGTTATCAATAACATGAACATACCTCTTTTCTGTACGTAAATAGATAATGTCAAAGGATCAAAGCTTTTATGTTATGCTAGCTATTTGCCCGCGACTTCGTCTACGTTGAAAAATAAGAAAATATATCACCTGAATAACGCCTGACAACTTTATCGCAGTGACGAACGGTAGCACCTATTTTTCTATACTAATATTATAAAGAGAGAAGATAAAAATTTGTACGTATGTTTGTAATGAATAAACTCAAAAACTACTGGGCCGATTTCAAAAATTCTTTCACCTATAAAAAGCAATGTTATCAGCGAGTACCAATGGGCTTTATTTTATAAGGTTACGCGGACGAAGTCGCGTTTAACAGTTACTTATAAATATTTTTAGACGACTCCTTAGGAAATCTTTATATTTTTCTAAATTTCCAATTCTAAATTTCTAAATTTTTCAAACCTTAATTCTTAGCTCACTTGACGCCTCGTCACCATTTATGTATCTTGAGTATCGTATTTCTACGTGCACAGTCATTTTCATGATATCTTCAAGTGCATCACTTATTTGGACAATACATCCTAACGGGATCCCCGTTACCGCACTATTACCAACACAAATGTAAATAGGAATAGCGACTCGCCTCCGGCTTCACAAGCATACAAATTTTCTTTAAATTAAACAAAAACCTTCCTCGTTTATCGCTCTTTCCATTAGTGAAAACCGTATCAAAATCCGTTAAGTAATGAAGAAGAAATTAGGGAAGAGAATAGACAAAGGAGTACAGCGACTTTGCGCTTGCAAACACTCGATTGCTGCGTCGTTATAGCACAGATTAAATATTAGTTACTATCGTAGTTATAGTATGTAAATAAGAAAAGCTGATATACACGAAAGTACAACACTGCTTTAAATTTATAAATATCTCTGAAGGTGGGTACATTATTTTCCAATATGACATTTTGTTACAAAGATATATGGGTTGGTACAATCGCGATGTAAATTTGATTATGTTGAAATATTTCGTTAAATTTAGAAAAGAATAAATCTAAGTATAAACGACAGGTATATTTAAAAGAGGTAATTTAGATAATATAATAATCGATACATTATAATAAAAATAAGTGGATGTCTGCCTCTGTCTTGTCATCTGCTACCTTGTTCTAGACCAACCAATATTATGGACTTTGAAATGGTTGGTCGTTTTGACAATGTAGTCGTTATGATCTCAACCCGTTTTTACTAATGAAAAGATAGATAAACGAGGAAGGTTTGTGTATGTCGTCGGCACGTCGTAGAATTGGGCATATCATGATATTCCTGGGCAGATCATATTTCTGTTAAAACTGAGAGTGTCGCCTCACTCCGCTCCGCTTCGCTCGGCTCCAAAGTAACGATAAAATACTTTTTGAATACCAAAAAATAATAATATTGAATTTAATAAGGAAAGTGTTTTCGCCTCGAATGTACATTGGCCAGCTTTCGACACAATAAATCATACGGCGCACATGTTTAGCCCAACCAATAATTTCCCTCGGGCACACAACCGCACATTGTATTGTATCATTTTGTCCATATAACTGGAAGCCATTGAAAAACGAAACCCACACTTTGTTCTCTTTATTCTCTTTATAGGCATGTTAGATACTAGTTCTAGTTTTAACGTGTGTAAGACTTTAAAATTTGTGACAATTCAAACACTGATGATAAATAAATCGGGAGATATGGGGAGATACAGTTTGATGCTTTATCTACATCCAAAATTTAATCACACCACTCGATAGGCTAAAGGATCAACGATTTTTTTGGTAAGTAAATACAGTATAATATTCGAATTAGTTGGATACATATAAATAATATATACGCTCAAAGAAAATATTACTCACAACTATCTCGTAACGTACACGTATTCACGTAAAATGTATTGTGTCGCGGCCGTGTCCATCACGACACGAATTAGTAGTAAACTCGTGTGCAATTAACTCGCGTGCGCCCGCGAGTTATTCTCTTTGTATTTTACCTGTTATGTTATACATTTGTCAACTCGCAGGCCAGTATAATGTACAGTCCAGTATAATGACTGAGAATACTGAGACATCTAAACCAGTATGCAGAGATCTTACTTTTCTTATTATATGATAAAATATCTGACTATCCTAACTAATTTAATTACTGACAAAGTGAGATTTTTATGTTAAGGTCGACAGACAGGCTGATAGTCGCCTATAACACAAGTGTTACAAGTGCTCTGTCGACCATAGATAGTAACTATTATTTATTCTGTGTCCATAGTAAGATTAAGGATAAGGGATAGGGAAATGGACTATGGCATTACTGAAAAACAACATTACACATGCTTCCGGCAGAAGGCTGCCAAAATGACGTTGCCAAGGACAGAAAATTTCATCTAGAAAAAAGTACATTTTCCGAGTGATAACTTTAAGAGGATAAGAACGACACGTTGTGATATTTGAATGAAAGGATAAGGAAGGAAGGAAGGAAGAATATATATTTAAAGGGATATTTTTGCATTCATTTTCCGTCTTGTCTCGAAATAGCCCACTGAATTACGAATCCGGTCAGTATCGCGAGGACTGAGCGGCATAATCGAATTATATCATTCTGAGTTGATCCTAATTTTGTTAATTCACAAAGAGGGAACAAGATATAAAATTAACAGTACACTAAATCCGATTTGGGAATTTTACGCCGGCAGTCCAAATTAGTGCTTGAGAAACGAGAAAATTGGCCTTTAATATCAACTTAATTATTTGCAATTAGCTCGACAGAAGTACAAAGATTTCTGAGAGATTTTCGCTTGTGCGTTTATGAATTTGAGAGATTCGTAAATTATTCTCGTTTTGCTCAAAATAATTTTAATTTAGTATTAATAATAATTAGCTAAGCTAAACAGCTAAAGTGGCCAAACTGATATTTAAAAGGATGAGTCCCCATGCCAGGTACTGAAAGGTTCCAACGAAAGTTAACTGACATACGGGTCTTTGTATCCAAAACTTTGATGAGTTGATCTTTGATTAGCCAGTTTGATGAGTGGTGAGGGTGCTCGTCTTTTATTATATGTATAAGATAAAATACTTGTACAAGTAAGTATAGATAGACTGATACCTGTAAATTTCCCTACTAAAAAATAAACAAATAAATAAAATATCTTAAACAGAGTAACCGTGCATAGCCTCTCGTCACGGCACAACTTTATAAATTGTGTCAATATTATAAAATTCTAGTTTCCAGTTTAAAAAAAATACCTTACAGCAGGTGGATGAAAGGAATTTGGAGCAGATGAGTTCGCTGGCGTGCTATGAAGTTGTACTGAAAAAGTTATGAAAAGATTAAAAAGGCGGTACACGACGCCGGTGCCAAATTATCTCCATGAAAGATTCGCCGGTTTTTAATGAAGCCGGCCCCGTAATTTTTTTCCTTCAATTAAACATTATTTAGGTGGAATTTTTTTATTTGCCATTTTTTTTAAATGTGGAATGAATATAATGTAAATTAAAAAAATATTGTTACAGTGTCTTTGTTGAGGCATTTCGAATTCTTGTAAGCTTTTTCTTTTTAGTTTTACATCTTAATTCTTCAGCTCTGCAACTTTAGTACTTAGTGGCAGGGCACACTGCATTTCGCAGTCATTTGGGTAGCTCGTCTGGAGACAGTAACCACCCCTTTACAGAAGCATACACCCTTATCCTTATGCAGCACTTGCGATGCTTGTGATATAGGCGACGCTTGCCACTTTACCATTCAATAAAAAAAACATATTGCCTAATACTGAAAAAATGCTGAGTTGTACATTGCAAATTAAATCAAAAGATATCAAGATTTTAGATAAGTAGTATTATTCCTTATACTAAAAAAGTACATCAAAAGCATACGAGTATCATCTGTGTTCCAATACCTATACAATATATTGCTGAAACATACTATAAATTCAGTTCATTCATAAATATATGAACGAAATACAAAAATTTACCTCGGCGGCATAATTGAATCGGACAGTCGGTGAATATTTAAAACAACGCCCAAGCGAAATTATGAATAAAAGCAGGCAAATTAATTAAACTTCGAAAATTAATCAGGTGATATTCAATTTATAACACAGTTATATGATTACACATCCTCTGGTTGGTCCGTAAATTGAATAGCTTTAAACATTATGCGATAGTAAATAGTCATTTTCAAAAGTTGACCCTGCCGGGAATCAAACCCGGGGCCACAGAGACGTTGGGAAAGTACCTTTACCACTCATCCAACGGGCTTTATGTGTTCTATGAGATGAGTAACAAGTCAATTTTTATCTATTAATACTATCATCATCGTCATTGTCGTCATTATGATCCCACAAGCCTGACCTATGCCTGACCTATGAAGCCTATTATCATTGACATAGGTTGACATTTATTTGTAAGTCACCACACAGTATTTCCTTTTGTACCAATATACTAGTCACACATGCAAATTACCTACTACTAGTAGGACTACGCAGTAGGACCACGGGCAACGAATGATATTTCACAGTAATTTTTGGTAACAAATTTGCTACCGACGTTAGATGAGCTGCATGCTTTGTAAAAACAGAACAGGCCCTAGCATTAGAAACTATTTTGTAAAATCACTTATTTTATATTTGAAAATAATATAATGTAAAATCAACCTTATCAGCAGGGACAGAGGAAATGGTAGTATACAAGTTATAGGCGTAAACACGATAATAAAACAGAAGGTTTTATCTTCAAATGTGATCAGGGGCTCATGAATAAATTTAGACCGTTTTTCTCTCTGTTTCAACTCTGATAACAATACTTTTGTTTGGTAACATATGATCTTCTTTTTTTTTTTTTGACGAGGAGAAATCCGCTTACAGATTCCCTACCGCTGGCTAGGCGATAGGGATATGTGGAGGTCGCCCAGCACCTGATGTTAGCGGCACTGGGAATACCCACTAAAACTCCCCGATGCCTCCTTGCCCTGTGAGCGGGGTGAACCGGGCTCTGCCGAGGCACCTAACTCCGATCCACCCCAAGGGCCCAGGCTATCGCCAAAGAAAGGAACTGCCCGGAGACACTCAGGCAATACCCACGCGAACGGGGGAACTTGTGCAGGCACACACAGCTAGCCAACAATGTGCGCAAGGTCCCCCTAGGCCATCTACAGAAGACGGGCTTGATATGCCCGCCTTCTCTAGATAGCCAGGCCTCAAAAAAGTCCGCACTCGAGTGCTACACTCCAGTGACGGGACGGGAGCCCGTCACTGGAGTTAGGCCATTATTAGGCATTAGGCCTAACATTAGGCAACATTAGGCCGCACTCAAGGAGTGCGGCCGACCACCAAATGCGAGAGGGAGCCCGCGAGGGTTCCTTCCCGCGAGCGCTCCGCTACGGAGTCCCGCTTGGGAGCCCGCTCGGAACACTCGGTTGGCTCGGAACACTCGGTTGTACGCCTCCTTAGCACCCGAGGCCGGGCAAGGGCCAAGGGTGAGCCCCCCCACTGCGACAAGGTCCCGGCGTACCCAGGGGGGGGTGGTAACATAATGATCTAGGATGTAGTATACATAATCTTTCTATGATCGGCAGCCTACTTGCAGCACCTCTGGCGTTGCTTGTGTTATAGGCGATAGTAGCCACTTACCATCAAGTTGACTGTCAGCCTATCTGTCGACCGTAACATAAAAAAAACACATTATAATTATGCTAACATTTCCCTCATAATGTGCAATGATGTACGTGGAGAAAATAGCAAGAAGTTAGAAGCACATAATTCGATGTGGAAATATTCGTGGCTATGCAACTAAACACTTTTTTATAAGGGTGACAGAAAAGCCAAAGGTTCACTTGATGGTATGTGGCTACCATCACTTAAGGCACAAGCAACACCGGAGAGATGCAGGTGTGCTGTCGAATCTAAAGGAATTTGTATAAAGCTCGCTTGAAAAGACCATTTGTAACTAAAACTAACGCCCGACAAAAAAGAGCCCGACAAATAAGTTTGACATGTGTGTCTTCGTGTCGGTGTATCCGTATGTCTGTATGTTTGTGTATCTGTGTGATTTTGATCTGGTTTTTTTTGAAAGATGACAGTTTGTATAACTGTTAGGGCCTCTTTAACCATCTATCAACTAGGCTAACCGTCATTTAAAGTCACCTGTCACCGGGAATAATTTAGCTAATATACCTTTGTTTGCACGGTAAAAGTCCCAAATATTAAAAAGAAAATAATAAATAATATTCGCCTATCGAAGGATGTACTAAACCGTGTGCAAAATATAGTAAAACATAAGTAACATAAGTAACTAATCAACACTTTTCTTGTAGTTGGTGAAAGAGGCCCTAAGACTTGTTCAGGCGTTTTAACTTCTACGGTTCAATTGATATGAAAGGCATTTTTTTCTATACTATAGATAAGACAGAGAACTCTTCACTAAGGTCAAAATGTAGGATTTTCAAAAAAGTGCAGTTTTGGTTTGATAACGATAATAATTATGATAGTTATCATGGACTTTCAGACTGTCTGCGGAAATTCACAATAACAATATTATTATTGTTTTTACTAAAGAAACCGTATTTCCTACACATGCCATTTTATGCGGCATATTTCGCCAATTTTATTACTTCTCTCCATTCAGGTAACGTCAACGTTATTGTATGTGAGTGACAGGGTCGTGCGACATGTCGGATGAAATTTGCTATTGGTGGAAAAATTCGGAGCGAAATCCTTTGACGTATAAATTTATTTATACTTTATTTATTATTTAATTTGATATATGGAATTTTCCATTATTTTACAGTTAGACAAACAGCAATACATACATCTAGAAACCAATTCTTCTATAATTACCCTATCTCTTATCCCTAACCTTCTGAGGTAGACATTTGCATTACTCTTCGAGTTTCTTGTGTTCCTATATGTGACGGTTACAACCTACCATCAAATTGACCGATTAACAGTCAGTTTCACAAAGGCTCTTTAAAATTGGCATTAACTAACGAGTCCTTATCTCTAATGGGTACATTAACTTTAAAGACGTTTCACAAAACGATTGACGGCCCCTTTAAAGGTTCCTTTAAAGGCGCTAGCGTCGCTTTGTGCAAGGCTTTTTCTCTTAAAGATAAGGTCTTGTTTGACACTTCTTTAGTTAAATTTTATGGGGCATTAAAGTTGACGTTAATGTAGCTTTGTGCAACACTTTAATGATTCCTTAGGTTTTAAAGGCGACTATATAATTTAAAGAACGTTTCTGCAACTGGCTGTTAGTCTTTAAAACAAATTCATCTTTTAGTCAGTTAAATTTAATGTAATAATATTTACTACTACATTATTAATTCTCATCATATAATATGATCAAAAATAATAATGTAATAATAATTATTGACGAGCATATTTGTCGAGTTGTTCAGGTGCTTGACTTAGTGATCAGACTCAAGAATCCCAAGTTTAATTCTAGACAGTGCCAACTTTGTAAATGAACCTTTGAAAGTTACATTGTAATCCATTGCGTACTTTCTTCTATCCAGTTTCGTAGAAAGAAAAAATATTCTTTGTACGTAACAGGTTTCGTAGCAAGAAAAACAATTCTTGTCACGTAACTGGTTACGTAGCGTTGGTTTCGTAGGCGGCTGAAGCGCTTTAAATATCAATACTAATATGTAATAAATCTGTAAGTGCAGGTATTGTATGTTTTCTCCGCTAACTTCTTCACTCAAAGAAAAGATTTTGATAGGGTTACGAGTAATTTCTAAATATATAAACTTGAATTTGCATATAAAAATTCATCCGTGCGAAACCGGGATCGGATCGGTAGTAATCTGTACTAAAAATAATCTGTTAATGTGGAAAAAAATCTACGTAAATTGTTTGCCAATGGCTAGAATTATTAAAATCTATCGCAAGGATAAGTAAACATGAAAACTCCCACTTCAAACTTATTACAACTTTCTCAATTTTCCTTTGCACGTCTTATTAAATTTCAAAGTAAGTACTCTGGTAAAATATCCGGTGCTGTCATTAACAGTACCTGACAGATTTTGTGGCAGAACTTGCAAACTTGGCAGGTTAGCCTCGCTTGCTTGCTCACTATTTGGTACCTACCTTATGGATAGGTGGGTTACTACTTGAAAAAGTTATTTTGTTTTATTATCGATAAACATTATTTAAAATACTTTTCCACCATAACTATTTATTAATCTCAAGTTATAAAATTGTTTGTACTGACTGACTGTCAAAGCACAGCCAAAAAAACTACTAAGTCTGGAAAACTGAGAAGTTTCACTTCAATAATTTTCAAAAGATTCAAAATTCAAAATTAAACTTCTTTGGCGATCAAATCATCATGTCAGCCGTAGGACGTCCACTGCTATACAATTTTGGTTGACCTCTTTCTCAGAAGTCGGCTCTACCTAGTTGAACGGTTTGTCTCTGTTATCTGCTTGGGACAAACATTTCAGACCGCGAAATACACCGCTAAAAAATTGAAACGAAATAAAATTGTGAAGGATTCGAATTTCAATAGTAACCTGAAATCGCTGACGTATTCAGGGCAGTCCGCGAGATCGTTCAATCGTTCAACTTGTTCGTGAAAGAGTTTTGATTAAAGCGTCCGAAACGTCAGCGATTTCTAATAGTTTTAACAGAGTGCGCGTTTCGTATACATTCAATACATTCTGTTTATAATTAAAAATAACTTCGCTTAGCTCGCTTCGCTTCGAAAACCTATTTAAAATTAAAGCGAATTATTCACTAGAATGTAATCCACTCATTTAGAGTGAATTCTGCAGGCAATAAATAACAATTTATGGCCATTGTATATTACTTGCTGCTATTGTAAAGGCTTGTTCACGAAGACACGCGGGCGCGGTGGCGGATACGCGTGCGGTGATTTTGTCGAGCTTGAATTCACATTGACTGCCAGGAGTTTACGGGGGTGTTGCGTATTGTCAGAGGCTGTGCAATTATAATTAAAATGATAACTAACCCCCGACCCCGGCGAGTTAGGTGTCTCGCAGACTGTTTGATGCTGCATCATCAGGTCAAGGTTACCGTGTCATGGGAATACCACTGATGTAACTGTATACCAAATTTTCCATCATTCGAACACGTGGAAGTTAGTGAAATTCCTTCATTAACTGGGAAATGGGATCATGGTCTTCCAACTCCTAAACAGATATTCATAAATTAGAGCTAAAAACAATCACTATCATGTCAACTTTCAAACAAAAAAAATGTATCGAAATAGGTTCATTCGTTTAGGAGCTGCGATGTACAGATATAGACACACACATCAAATTTATAACACGTTAGAACCTGTTAAAAATTTGAACCACATGATGAAATCTTACAATCGTTCCTTTCAACTCAGGATACCATTCTTTTTGTTATCTTTAAAATATTAGTTAAATATAACAATTAATTAATACTAAATATAGTATGAGTTCAGAGTCGTTTAAATACAGGTAATTCAGTCGTTAAATTATTATTATTATTATTATTTACACATATTTATTTTCTTTCTTAATTCTAAATTTTTTTACAATATATATTATATAAAAAACAATAAATTTTATAAAAAAAACTTAAAACTAGATTGCCGCAGGTAGCGGGGCAAGGCCCAAGCTACCGGTGGTTAGGGCTGCAGAGTAAGAAACCTCCTGACAATTCGTGCCGTGTCAAGAAGCACCGCCTTCTATATCCGACCCTTGACCCAGCCATCTAGTGAGAGCCTCTTGAGGTGTTGGTCGAGGCTCTTCGCTATAAGACCGTTATTATTATTATTATTATTATTTTAAATAATAAAAATAATAAATAATAATCATCGCTTAAATGAATCAGCTATTTTATATAACTTTTCGCTATTTGTTTGATATTTGGTGACCGCGTCCTCCACCGCGCCCGTAAGTTAATGTGAACAAGCACTAAGCTACAGCAGATACTCGTATACTACTCTTATACACTTTCTATTGCTGTCCCAAATAAAAACATGCATGCATATTTTAAGAGAAAAGTTTTTAAATTAAAAACCGCTTTTGTTATAATCATTATGACACTTAAACACAAAAGATCTGCGCAAAAAATGTAAAAATATTTTCACTTTTACATCTACATCATTATGTTTATAATTCACTAGCGACCTGCCCTAGGTTGCGCAAGGATGCAATTTTGTCTTTCAAATTGTTCAAATTATACAACAAAGCATTCTCGTTTATTGCTCTTTCTATTAGTGAAAATCGTATTAAATTCCGCTGAGTAGTTTAGTTTAGTTTAGTAATAAATTTAACAAATTGGCGGCTAACACTAAGTTAAAATGATAAAGAGCTGATATTAAATGTTAAACACACAAATAAACATCCGTTGCACCCAATGCACCTAACTGTCTTATATTTATACATTAAGTAGCTGTATCCGCGTATGAACGCGCTGTAGTTCGTTTATTGAAAATCTCAAAGGAAACTATCATCTCAGAATAAAAAGTATCCTATTTGTTAATCCAGGAAATGCACTATCTGTACGTCAAATTTCATCCAAATCCGTTCAGCCGCAATTCCTGCCATCTGACGGATGTTTAGCTTAATCTGTCCTTGTCTGGCCAAGATTGAGACACGCACCTCATCGTGTCTCAATCATGCCTCTGAGAGATGTTTAGCTTAATCTGTCTTTGGCCGGCCAAGATTGAGACACGCACCTCATCGTGTCTCAATCATGCCTCTGAGAGATGTTTAGCTTAATCTGTCTTTGGCCGGCCAAGATTGAGACACGCACCTCATCGTGTCTCAATCATGCCTCTGAGAGATGTTTAGCTTAATCTGTCTTTGGCCGGCCAAGATTGAGACACGCACCTCATCGTGTCTCAATCATGCCTCTGAGAGATGTTTAGCTTAATCTGTCTTTGGCCGGCCAAGATTGAGACACGCACCTCATCGTGTCTCAATCATGCCTCAGATAGAACATTATGGTACTTAACTAAATTTAACATGGACCCAGATTATTTATGCAATTTTATGTAAACTAATTTTATGAAAACGTGTATGTTGAGAGTAATATTTTCTTTGAATGTATTATATGTATATATCCAATCAATTGGAATATTAATTGAGGTATATATGTGCTAAAGTAGCAGAGATGGGTAAAACCATGATCAGCACTAATATGCGATCTGACAGAAGACCACAACGCTGGTTAACGCTGGTCTTGGTCAGATTCCAAGAATCTATTTATGACCTATTATTATCCAACATTTTAAAAGAGCCTATACACTGCTGAACGAAACGAAAACAGAACATTTGAACGAACTCTTATTATGCAAACATAATAATACATTATGCATATTATGCAAACATTTATTATGCAAACAGGTTTGCGCACTATTTATTTACTACATTTGCAGTCGAAGTAAACACTTTTCATTGAAAGCCACAATGAAAATAGCAGCTTCCCTAAAATAACCAGTTACCTAGTCTTAGTAGGATTAGTCTAATTAGGTAATTAAGTTAATAGGCCAGAAAAAAATAATAACAAATCAAAATTTTCTATTCCAATCTTAAGAAGGCGTGAAAAATAAAAAAATAAAAAATAAATTTTCAAATTAGGTATATAAAAATGGTAACAGTGAATTATGTTAATTAATTTTTAATTTAACCTATTTCTTTGTTTCAGAACATTGAAAAAATGAAGAACCTATATGGAATTTTACTGTTGTTTCCTTTCATTAATACAAGTAAGTACAAGTACCTATATAGTGCATTATTTTATTTATGTATGTATGTATATATTAAGACAGTAGTTTAGTAGACAACTGTAAGTGTCTCTCTCTAAGTGCCTCCTCAGTCCTGAAGGTCAGCCGTCAACCTCCTGAACCGGTCCCTATCAAGAGCCAACTGGAACATCTGCTCGACCGAGCCAATTCCAGTCCACTCTCTGATATTCCTGAGCCATGACTTTCTTCTTCGCCCAGCGCGTCTCTTTCCTTCCACCTTACCCATTATAATCAATCTGTAAGTGTAAGTGGATTAATTAAAACAACGCGATACGATTAAATGTATATATAAGATTTTGGAGACCAAAGGAAATTTAATCAAAGGATTATGAAAATGCGGCAGCATTTTTCTTCTCCCATTGTTATGGCGTAAACTCTCGCTTAAATGAATGGGAATAAAATTCCTACGAGTTTGATGAACGAACTAGTGAATGCGACGGGGAACGAGTGAATGAATGAGTACGCGTTTAAAGAACATTTTGTTGTTGTGTGCTCGGGAAACATTTAATGAAAGCCGGGTAAAACTACAACTATTTTTTTTAATGATTTTCAGAACTTTTCTGTTCGTACGGTTTATTTTAAATCCAAATAACGAACCTAATCTATTTGTGCTCCTACTATGCATATATAAACTGATTGAGTGATTATGCTTTCAAGACTTTTAAATGTTAAGAACGACAGACAGGCATTCCTCACTCACGCACCAAAACACACGAGTATAATAATAAATAAATAAATAAATATATTCACACATTCCACACAGCACCATCTAGTTCCAAAGTAAGCAACTTAATGCTTGTATTATGGATACTAGACGGTTGATATACTACCATTATACTACGAGTACATACATTACTTTTTTTTTGTAAATACATACATATCTAATACAAAAATACAAAACATCCATGACTCAGGTACAAAGTATAATAATAAGTATTAGTATAATAATGACATTACATTTTGGTTGGTCGTCAAAATGCCTCCTTAAACTTGGATCCACAGTTTGGCTCCACATGTGGATCCGCGGATACCCTTATCTCCCTTAAATCTGCCATTGAGGGGATTCAATAATAAACATTATTTTATATGCCACTTCGATCCACAAACGAGGGGATCCAAAAATAATAATAATTATTTTTCTATGCCACTTGAATCCACAATCCGATAATTATGGAAGCCATTTCAGGGGCCTGATTCTGTATCGCCATTTCGCGATTCCTTACCATAAATTCCTTAAATTGGTACGACATCTGCTAAAAGCCTATGGCTTCTCTATTCTCTATGGCATTATTGAACTGTCAAAAATATCACGCTTTAAAACTTCGCGGAATCGTGTGTGAAATGAGTGCATTTTTCTGTTTGTCTGCAAACATGATAAGACAAGGAAAGACATTTAATTGACGTGTATTGAAAAAGTAAGACAAGAGTAGTTGCGATACAGAATCAGGCCCCTGGACGTTTCTTCTTTTTCTCTGAAATATTATTCTGAAAACCCCTTGTTAATCAAATGTGTTTTAAATTAACAAATAAGTATTAATATATTTAAGGCTCTATTTAAACAACCATAATGTTTGAAATTAATTTAAGATAAGATTCATGCAGGATATCATAATTCTTTCTAAATGACACCAGAAACAATAGGTGGTCCACAATAAATTTCAATTAAGAAGTAATTAACCGCAACCTCCTTGATCGTGGGCTCAGCTAAATTAACTTCGCGGAATGAGAAAAAGACGAAATGAACGGGCGGAATGAAATGAATTGGTAATTGCAAATCAATGTACGGAGAGCGCCTTCAATTCTCTTATTTACAACTTCGCTGTAAATTGATTTAATATTGGAATCGAATGATTTAGGATTAAATTTTGATTATAAATTTTCAATAAATACGTCGTGTCGTAGTAATATTTCGACTTGATGTTAACAAACCACATGGGTAATTGGTTTTTTATAAATACGTATGAAAGTCTTAACAATAGTAGGTAATTGTTTTTCTTATTTATTTTTCCAAAACTGGTATATAAGCTAGCCGTAGCCTATCACCTAAACACCGCACACACACACGCACACACACACACATACACACACAAAAGTTTGAAAAGTTCATTTAAATAGTTAGAATTGGCAGGAAACTAGGTTCGAAATTACAAAAAGACCAATGTCAAACGTTTTTACTTTTAGAACACGAAGTACTAGACCTCATTGTTAATTGTTTCATTTGAAACTAAATTTTCTGCTGTACACGTGGAAACGATGACTTTGAAGCAACAAAAGCACTAACGAGCGCTTCCAGCTCTACTATTTTAGCTGTTTTCAGAACAGTGTAAGCAAGAAATGGTAGATAAATAAACAGTGTAGCCACTGATAAATAATTTCAGTTTAATTTAAAGCAATCTCATAAGATGTAATCCTATAGAATTTGACATCAAGTAGGTAAGAAAGGCCTTAGACGCAAAGCTAAATTCTAACATGTCTACGGTTCCCACAGCCAAATGTTCGATTAGTCACTCCATGTTTAAACTGTATTGAAATCTTTCTTTATGCAAAGATAGGCAGACAGGCCGACAGTTCACTACATGTTACTTGATAAGATATATGACTATGGCATCCTATACTCTTTACCGAAAGGTCTATTACTGGCTTAGATTAATGATTGGACTCGTTGCACTCGACTAGATACCGCGCTATCTAAAAACAATAGCTCCGTAAATTCGGCAACTTTTTATTGTAGTGTGTGTAAGACATCGTCACTTTTTATCACTTTTTACACAATTTCATTATATTTTTATACAGTTTCACTACGCAAACTGGCATTTTATTATGCAAACAATTAATAAAAACCTTCTTCACGTACACACGGCACACAAACTGTTTGCAGTGTGACTAGCTCGAGTACGCCGAATTCGGCGTAGTATTTGTTGCCGCATTTGACAAAAACGACGGCGGTATCTAGTCGAGCGCAGCGAGACCAATTATTTTCTAAGGTTACTGGTGTTTGATGTGTCCAGATCACGTCATCTATTAACTTAGCAACGTCATCGGTCGGTGCTACAAGTGCTGCGATCTTAGTAGGATAGTCTTTACCTTAGGATGAAAGGTAGGACATAGGCATAGGCCCGTTTCCCTATCCTCTATACGGAAAGGTTCACTTGATGGTAGGTGGCTATAACTGTCGCCTACAACACAAGCAACGCCATAGGTGTCTTTTTCACTAAAGTAAAGTAAGTAACTTACTAAGTAAGTAAGTATAGATAAATTAACTATCTCATTCTAACTTTCAGGTTAAGCGTTAAGTAAGTTGTTGATAATGTTAAGTTAAGCAAGAATGCTTCGATTTTTTTAAAATAATTACGAATGTATTTTTTTTTAAATATTGGATACATTTGTTACTTTTCTAAATCTGTTCCCTAGTGCTTGAAGCAGAGTTGCTGTTAGATAATAAGGCATCCGACTTGCGATCGCGTGTGCTGCCATACAGAAATGATGCACTTTAATTTTAGTTATTGTCCGTAAAAGGCCTTATCGCAAACCACATCTTTGTTATGAGTTGCGTGATACCAAAAACACGATTTGGTGTGATATTGCACAAATTGATAGAAAGTTTTCGCCTGTCGCAAGTTAGTCGCAAGTCGTTTGCTGGTAGATAATAAGAAATCCATGAAGTTAGTATGCAATCCATGAAGTTTAATTAAATTTGATAAAATTTAAATATTAAGTATAGCTTTTAATTCAAATCCAAGTTACAATTGAAAACTTTCCAAGAATATTCGATTCAATTAAGTTTAATCACCGCTAGCCTCCGTTACCGTGCTCCAACCGAAAAACTCCAGACAACTTTGCAAAGTTGCTAACTGGGAAAAATGGTTACACCCCGATTAAACTTTACAATGAATTTTTAACTGGACCAATGAATATCATGAATTGTTAGTTACAACTTCTGTTTAAGTTACTTGAGATATTCATTCAGATTTAAAACTATGCAGAAGTTCTTTATTCCAATTAGGAATCTACTTAATAGTAATCTTCCAACAGATCCCAGATAACTATAGATCTTAAAAGATCTAACAGGCCAAATAGTACTACTTTTTTCAGTATATCAATAATTCTTCAGATCTCAGCGTAATCCATGATGTCATCATTAAATTTACACAGTTTTTACGCAATATTTTAACTTGACATATAAAGTATGTGAAGCGGTACGAGTATTTATGTTTTAGACTTAACTAGCTGTGCCCGCGACTTCGTACGCGCTTTAGTTCGTTTTTCGAAAGTCCCTTGGGGAACCTAATATTTTTCCAGGATAAAAAGTATTCTATATGGTTATCCAGATAATAAACTATATGTGTGCCAAATTTCATCCAAATCCGTCCAGCCGTTTTTGCGTGATTGAGTAACAAACATACAAACTTTCACATTTATAATATTATTAAGATAAATACGAAATGTCTTCAAACACTTTGATCTTTTTCGCTCTTGGCAACAATTTTAAATTTGCGTAATAGCAAACGGCGACACTTCTGGAAAATTCAGGTTATAGAATATCTGAATGTGCGTTGACTTGGTTAATTTACTCGTCGTTCCTAAATAATAAACAGATATCGAATGAATGTAGCTAGTTAGCGCTTCGTTCATTAGGGTTATATTGTCAACAGAAGTTGCGAGCGTAACCTCATTACATCAAAGTTGAGACTGACATCCCGCAGTGTTCGCCCGAATTGAGTCCCTATCAGCGATTTAGTTCACTAACTTTATCGGACTATATACATACTCGTATTATTAGACAGAAAATGTTACATCTCACAGTCTATGGACTAATTGCCTATTTCCTGCCAATGTCTCTTTTCGATGTACTCTAAAAATAATACGAAAAAAACTGTCACAGGAAGCGTAGCCCTCCCCGCGCTGGATAGCCGTGGCGGGTGCTCGGATTCCAAGAGGATTTCCCAAAGTCAAAAGGATTAAAAAGGAAAAAGGACTAAACGTCAGAAAATATTGAAAATTACTTCTATGACTTTCGAAAACTATATTGCCATCTGTTAACATCTTAACAAACTTTGTTTTTCTTCCCCACACTAAAAGTGTCCAACGCGCCTAAAGATTTTACTTCAAATATATATTTTTTGCTTATAATGTCCGCCTTTATATAATGTTATATTATTTATATAATGTTTATATTATGTTCGCCTTTATCGGCTCTAACGCAAGACCAGCGCAGGTTTCTAAAACCTGCATTATGCTGAGTTGGAGCCGGTTTGTTGCAGGGGACGTTTGTGTGTCTTTTAAGTTTGATTTTTTTATGTACATATGTTTATGTATGTCCTTTGTAGCAAATAAAATTTTATTTTATTCTATTCTATTCCTTTATATTTCCCTCCGCACACAACTTTGGTCTTAGAGGTCTTGATTAATGTTTTTGTCGTAAGTCTCACGAGAGACGAGACCTTTGGAAATCAAGTGACAAAACCAATTAAAACACGTTCGAATCGTACAAGTGTAGGTACTTCGCGAATGTATCGGCGAAATCAATATCCAATTAGCGAAGCTGACGCCAGTGTATGATGCCAATAAAACTGCTGAAGCCACTTACCAGGATATAACTTTGTCACAGTCAGCACTTTGGATATCAGATTTGTAGTTTTGTGACCTATATTTTTCAAATCTAGATTTGTTTGTTTCGAATAATATAAACTTTAAATTAGTTTGTTAGATATATTTTTGTACGAATTGAATACTAATAATAATATACATTGATGAATACACGATGAATATGATGCTAAAAAACACATCGAATCAAGTAATTATGCTTTTTAGTAACCTCGGATACTACCGAGGAATACATACCGTATGTTAGGAAATTGTCTCAATAGTACTATAGTCACAGATTAAATAATAGTTACTATAGTACAGTTAGTAACTATTATTTAATTTGTGGTATAGTTAAAAATAAGAATAATAAATAATTATTTAAAAAATCCTTTAATATTATTGATTACTATAAATTTAAATATTGCACAACAGGTAATTTAAAAGATTTCTATATATTAGCAACAATAGGTTATTATTGAATTTGCAAATAGAAATAATTTTTAGCAATTCGCTAAAATGAACGAGTTAAAACAATACAAAATAATGTATTAAAAAGAAATATTTACAAGGTGTTATTACGAGCAATAATTTACGAGACTAAGCCGGAAAAGGGTAGCAATTTTAAAAGCGTCACAGATAACTTTTTTCAGAGAAAATTAGATTTGTTTTATCGCGTTTAAAACAATAATCATTTTGTAAGATTTAGTTTTGTGTGAGTTTTGTTAAATTGGTGATTTTATAGATCCAATTCAAAACGATTAAAAACTGTTTTTTGACAGTTATATCTCCTTTTCGATAATTTTATGATAAAAATGTAATATATAAAATTCTCGTGTCGCGGTGTTTGTTGCCAAACTCCTCCGAAACGGCTGGACCGATTTTGATGAAATTTTGTGTGCTTATCAGTTAGGTCTGGTCTGGGTGGTCCACCCCAATAATTTATTTTTTATTTTTTTCGCAAAACCACGTTTGCCGGGTCAGCTAGTAGTTACATAATTATGATGTACTATGTATTTTCATAACTATTCAATCGCAAAAACAATTAACAAACCCGAAAAATCATAGTAGTGTTTAGTAGTTAAAAAGTTTGTTTTTACCAAAATATTTCTTCGTTCCTTATTACGGAAGGCTTCCCTCTAAATTGCTAAAAATAAAGGCTTACTCCAGCATGCGTCGTCTCGCCCTCCGCAGCGCGCGGCATAAATATTTATAAAGTAAAATCATCCGTGTGGCCATAGCGGTTGTCTCGAGTGTCTTCGCAAACTGCTTCGCATTACCATGTCTAAAACTGTTTTTAAATATTACAATACGCTGAAGGAATTAGTTCTAATACCTTTATTATTCTTTTTTTAGCTTTTTAAGCTACCGAGACGATATGTTAAAAATTGAGGTTGTTACAAACTAATTGCTACAAGTTGCCAAGGAGTCGGGTATACCGCAAACTACTTGTTGTTGCAGCATCAGGTCGATTGCCATGACATAGAAATACCAACAGTAACCAACAGTGTGGATGTTAGTGTAATGTCATAAATTTTAGCTAAAAATTATCTTGATAGCTATGTATCTGGTAAAAATTATCGTTGTTACAAATTTAATTGGATTTTTTGTCAAAAAATTAACTGCGTTTCGCAGTCATTTGGGCGAGCCGTGTGGCGGCAGTGACCACCCCCACACAGAAGAACACCATGAAATAAAAGCTTTTTTGTTTCGATGAGTAAGTAAGCGGGATGCCAGAGCCCATTTATATATCCCTTCATTATCCATCCTTAAAGCTGGTAGCGCATTTGCAACACCTGTGGCAGCTTGCAGCTACTTGGTTATAGGAGACGATAGCCACCATAAAAAAATGGACCTTCACATAATAAAAAGAAAACAACTTAATATAAATAAAATAAAAGTACAATATTCTAATGTAAGATCTCAGGTTAGTAAAACAGATGTACGAGTTAAGAAATAACTTATTCTTGACTACTAAAACATGTACTAATTTAGACTTCTTTGCTGGCTGTACATAAAAACAAAAATATTAACCACATTCGATATAACGAAATAATACATCTTATTCGATATCTAATTCTTTATTTGAATTGTTGAGTTATTTTATCGTATCAAAACTGTTCCCCTAACTGTCCAAATAGGCATATTTTCTATTATATTGTTCGTGAACTAAACACAATAAAATAACATATACAATACAAATACAAGAATATTACTGATATGTTTTCCTCAAACATGCCCAACATACCGATTTTCGGATATGTGAGCCTTAACACTAGAACAAAAGGCAACCAAGTTTTAGTCCAAGAGCCTTGTCTGATAAGGGGTGACTGACGTTCCCTGAGCTTGGATAGGGTGACCATGTTTACATCTCCTAAAGTTATTATTATTTTATGGTAGTTTCAACATGTTTAATTTTTTCATACTGTTACTATAAATAATACGAAACGAATAAAAATAATATTAATATTAAGTGCCTACTTAGGAAAACAACAATTACACAAATTTAAAATTTTTTTTTTTTAATTTAGTGTAGTGTAGGTAATATTTATACATTATAAATATTATAATAATTAATACTTCGTTTTTATAGTATCGCTCAAGTATGTAATTAACGTCGTAAAGTTGAATTGACAATCGTTATTTCTTTATTACGGAATGAAGTGCTTTTAGAATCTCAATAACAATTAAGGTCAATAAGATTTTGTTATTGCTGATTATTATTATTATTATTTTATAGCTAAATTTATTAATTAGCTACGTACTGAAGAAGAAAGAAGACATTATTACACAAAAACTCCAAATTGATGGTCACCCTACATTTAGACTCGTTGGAAAATGTATGAGTCCGGTCCCGCATACTATCGGCGTAATGGCGTAAATAGCCGCAAGCCAAGTGCTTTGTTTGTGGTAAATCTATGGCTACCGTCGCTACTGCCGGAATTCTATATAATTTTCATTCCCTTGTGACTGAACGTTGCCACAATACCACAATATATACAAAGTACACAACATTATTGTCTTTGAAAGTTAAGTTTTAGGGACCAAAATATGTACGTACGTATGCAAAGTTATAAAAGAAAATTTGATAAAGGATACACTAGATTCAGGGTCTCAAATAAAATCACTGGATAATAATTGGGAATAATAAAAAATAATAATAAAAAAAAAAAAAAAAAAACTATACATCTAAGTCACATACCTTCACATATTACATATAAATACATAACATACACACACACACACTACACACATATATATATGAGCTTGCGCCCTGCGGCTTTAAGACATTATCTATAATAAAGTAGATTCATCAGATATTGTAGTGTTGTTCAAAAGATGTTCAGAGTTTATTAATTTCATAAGACAAGGATACTAATTGAAGTTTTTTATGGGCGGGACACATAGTACGGAGAGCCGACGGGCACTGGGACCGAAAAGTTCACGAGTGAAGGCCACGAACCGGCAAGTGCAGCGTGGGAAGTCCACCTACAGGCTGCAGTTAGACGGCGCGAAAAATTTCTTGCGGCTGCCGCGCGGCTCCCGCGCTGTGACCGCGTACTAACTGTTCACTCATAGCAAATTTATGTATTATTAACTGGGGCATAAAGTTGAAATTCTTTGTGAGCAACTAACCGTGCGGCGACCGCGCGGCGTGAATCACTCGACTGTTCTCGATGTACTCCCCGCGCCCTCGTCCCCGCATTCTCCTTTCCTTCGTCAGTCGCTTTACAAACTTGCGCGTGCCACCAAGGGGGCTGCGACCGCGCGGCGGCCACGCGGCCGTGTTGTGACACACAATGTGGACAAACGACCTGACCTGATGCCGCGGGTCGACGGTGGATGTAGGCTGCTTCTGACCAGTTCTTTTAGAAAATCAAGGAGATCCTATGTCCAGCAGTGGACGTCCTACGACTGAGATGATGATTCTGATATTAGAATTAGAATAGAAATAGAAATTCAACAATAGCTTTTGCGTCATCTAATCGTTTATAGATTGTATTTATTTATTTAAGGTAAAGAAAATAACCGAAAAATACCGTATTCCAGTCGCTTACTAGAAGTGCCATTGATACAGTGGGTTCCCTCATAGCCCCTGCATATTTAAACATCCAAGTCGAAACGCTTCGTACCTTCGCGGAATACTGAATATTCAATTATTACTGCTATCTGTTTTACGGACGAACGGAGTTTTCACGTGAAAATGCTACGAAGACAACCGACAAACATTAATATTGTAAATAGTAGTTATTACTGCGGAAGGGAATGTTTTAAAGAAACTTTCGAATTTTCTTTTAAAAATTTTTTAAATACACAAATTTATGCGAATATAAAGGAATCTCTAAATGTGTTGTTATTAAGCACAATGAAAGGAAAGCACAGATATTTGATAGTCATTAAAACATTTATCAATATGAATCAATAATATTTTTTTTTTATTTTCGAACAGTGGGGATATGTATCGGGATAAGTATCCCTACTTAGTTGTAAGTGAAAACAAATTCCACATCCCTATTATTGGGAATACTCAGTAAGGATTAGGTGAAACGGGCGCATGACCACCACGGGAACAGATGAACAATAAATTTCCTATAGGATAGGAAAATAATTCTTTTCACCCATCCAAAGTTCCCAGCTGACAATTTTAACATTTCAATCAAATATTGATAAAAAATAGGTAAAAATCATCTTCAAATAAAATAATAAATTTAACGCCTGACAAAAATATAAAGACTTCTTAGTCGCGGGCAAAATGTAAGCCGTTTGCTACTACATTTGCTAACATTCAAACATCTTTTCGGTAACTATAAAAATGTAGAAGCTTAGAGTGAACATACGAATATATGAAATCTGAACCACATATCATAACAAGTATATTTGTACTAAATATGTACCATATTTTATATGGCCACTTAACATTGTATCTCCCAGTAGCTGTGTAACGACCTGAAGCCAACCCACTTCCGCCGCTTTAAAGATAGCGTAACGATACAGGTACGGTCTGCAAAACAGTCTGTATGTAACTCGTGTACGGATAGTATTGAAATGTATTTTCTTTTTTTGTGTAAGTGATGTTGTCAACATGTTGACAACAACAACAACATGTTGTCAACAACATGTTGATGTTGTCAAGAAGAGGTCAAACTCCGCGCATAATCGAAGTCGAGCCCGCAATGTGCGGGCCTCGTCTGGTGGGGGAGAAGGTAGCGTGTCTTAACGTTTCTTAACCCCCATAGACATAGACGACGCGAGGAAACACGGTAGTTTTTAGTGAGTAGAAGTCCCACTTAACCCTGTGATCTTTCCATGGTCAGATGGGATCTGGATCGGAGATTTTGCCCACTCAAAACAAAAGCTCTTACGCTAACTAATAACGGAATGAAGTCTACTCGACACGTATTCACGTAATAAATATCAGAGTAATTAGGAAGAAAGATAAAATTTTCAATTGTGACAGTGCAAAAAAAAAGTAATAAGAGGCTCGGCGTTTAACAGAAGGTATAAGCGTAAATTATATGTGTGTATATATAAGTAAAATTGTTGGTCATTAAGGGGTCGGAGTACGAGTATCGCGCAACATTTTCTACATCGCTATATTACGCAACGAACGGTAGATGTTTTCTGCTTCGTTCCATTTAATACTATATTCAATATTAGTCTTTGTCTGTTAGTTTATCTATTAGGAAAATGGAAAAGTGGCTTATGCTTATGCTTTGGCTAATAAAAGGTTAATGATTGGTCTCGCTGTGCTCGACTAGATACAGCGTTATCTAAAAATAACGCTCTAAAATAATCTAAATAGCTCCGTGAATGCGGTAAATTTTTATTGTGTGTGTGTAAAATATCGTCACGTTTTACACCGTTTTATTATATTTTTTCACAGTTTCACTACGCAAACTGGCATTTTATTATGCCCAAAATTTTATAAAACATTCGGCACATACACATCACACACAGCTTGCAGTGTGACTGGCTCGGGTACGCCGAATTCGGCGTAGTATTTGTTGCCGCATTTGGCAAGTACGTCTTAGTCGAGCGCAGCGAGACCAATTATTATTAATCAATTCAAGAAGAATGTATTTTTATAATTTCTTATGTGAAGATCGTCACAGACAAGCTTTTTAGTAGTAAATGGCTACCGTCGCCTATAACACGAGCAATTCTTCAGGTACGGTAAGTGCGCTACCGGTGATAGTAGGGTTACGTCTTACGTACGTCTTCTTCTTTCCAGATCTAGATCAAATCTATGAAAAATTCTTTTCTAAAGAACCCTTGAGAACGAGCGTTAACCTAATCCTAATTATAAATGCGAAAGTTTGGATGTTTGTAACTCGAAACACAGATGTCGAATTTTCAAAAAACGAACTACAGCGCGTACGAAGTTGCGAGAACAGCTAGTAAAAAAATAAAAATGAACATAATTTTACCTTGTCAATCCTAATGTAACACATTATTTTTATAGAACACATACTATTTCTTACGCAGTTTATGTATCCTGACCATTATACCTGCCTACTGTGACAAGAATAAGAACAAGCGATACAAAAAACGGTCAAGTCCTCTTGGTAAGTGAAGTATTCCGTACTTTACGAATCAGTCATAATTTGAGTTGCAGAATTTAATTTAATATTAAGAAGATCGTTTGTATGATGAAATTGCGTAGGACGTTTTTGTTGAAGCACTTTCTTGTGAAACCAGAAAAGTGGACCAATTAGATGAAATTTGTAATGCCACTTGAAGTAATAAGGATGTTATGAATTTTATTCCTCTTACATTAAGTTTATTTATTTCTTCACTAGCTGGTGCCGCGACATCGTCCGCGTGACAATTAAAAAATATAACACCCGGGAGAATATTTAACATCTTTAACACTACGTACAAATTCTTAAAAAAAAGATACAATCATCACTACATAGTATAAAACAAAGTCGCTTTTTCTGTCCCTATGTCCCTTTGTATGCTTAGATCTTTAAAACTACGCAACGGATTTTAATGCGGTTTTCACTAATGGGTAGAGTGGTTCTCGAGGAAGGTTTAAGTACATAATTTACTAAGTTACGCGGGCGAAGTCGCGGGCAGCAGCTTTAATTTTATTAACACGTAATTTTATAACATGTAGTGCCATCTGTTAACTTTTAGATGAATTAGAGTACTACATTGCTTCAAACAGAATTCCCTAGATGGCGTTGTAAATTTTGCATACACGTTGTCTGGGACTCCAAAAAGGACATAGGGTACCTTTCATCCAGAACGCGGACGAAGTCGCGGGCACCAGCTAGTTTAAATTATAAAGGATTTCGCAATAACGCAATAAGTTTTTGTATGACTCGTGTAAATTAAATTGAAAACTACAATTTTTTTTTTTAAATTTCAACTTGAAATGCAATAAATGAATGTATTGAGTGTGGCGTTGCTTGTGTTACAGGCGACGGTTGCCACCTACCGTGGACTGTCAGTCTGTCTGGGATGAGGCTTAGGAATGAGTACTCAGGAAGGCAGGAAGGGATAGGAAGGAAGGCTCTGGCAAACCTTATTCATTAACCATTTTTGAAAAAAAAAAAAAAAAAACTGGCACTTCTGCCGACAGAAGTGAAAACTTGAACGTGTGCATTTTTTGAATGTTCATCTAACAAGTTTCATAAAAATCAGTTAATTCGTTTTAGAGTTATGAAGGAAGGAACATACATGCATACAATACCTACACTAACAGATTTGTTATTATATATAGTATTGATTACTGTCTTCTTCTTTTATAATTGTCAACAGAGGTGTCGGTGTCGGTTACATTACGGTTACAGGTCGCGAGTTCAATGGTTTTTTCCCATCTCAAAAATGCCAAACGCGCCTAAAGAAGTTTTCACTTAAAAAAAAAAAAATGGGAAAATATTCTCCACCTGAAGTTCAGATAAACGATTCCACTGTATGGTTTCACATGAATCTATGACATAGCCCTCACTCTTATTTAAGTGTTTTTGAAAACAGTTATTGTTCAGATTTACGATGGTTCGTGCGGGAGCATAAAATGTGTGGAGTTTTGCTTTATTTCTGGAACGTCAAAAAAGATTATCCGTTGACCCGATTTCTCACAACAAAATGTAATATTTACCTCATAAGCCTGAGTCGTGAAAATGTGAAATAATTGCGTTTATTTGATCCCTTGCTGTATCGTTATTACTAAAGTTTTAATTATGCAATTAGTATGTAAGATATTTAAGGATACATTCTATAAATCACACTCTTTAGAAACACGATTACTTATAATTTTCTCGATAGAAAAAAAATCCAAAGTTACCTCTAAAAAAATAAATAAACCGTTAGTACGGCATAAATACTTCACGTAAGGTTATCAGTTTGTGAATAATAACAAAACAACATGTTTTCTATAACGTACACTCTTCACATTTTCAAAATGTATATTTGTTTTTTAATACGAAGGAAATACCTAAATTCCCGTGCATTCGGCCTATATTAGCTAGAGCCGCCAAGCTTCCCCCCTATCCGCTTTAGTATTGCTTCGGCCGTCGGACGGGGAGGTTGTGTCGCTTGTGCTAACGCATATTTTTAAAACGTAAGCGCTTCGTAAGTGTTAATTTACTATGGGGAATAAAGTAAACAAATCAAAGAAAAGAAGGGGTTGGCAAAAAAACAATGGTAAACGCTTGCAAGAAGAAATAAAGTAAGTAAAACTCGTACCTATACAATAACTATTATTTTTTCTTCTATGAAATTTAAATTAATACTAAAATGTATAGTATATGTATATTACATATTACATAATGTATATGTATGTAGGTATATTGTTATTATTTTTTAATTCTTTTTGTACATATAAATTATAATATATTTTATATAAATTTTATATTTATTTTTAAATTTTTACATTTAATTTTACATTATATATTTTACATACATTTTACAATTAAATTCATATATATATATATTTATTTTATGAATTAGTGAATTATTATATGCTGTTAGGCTTATATAAATAAAATAAATATTATTATGTTGTAGGGCGAGTAGTAATAACTCCACATATTTCTATTTACACGATATATTTACAGAGAAGATTTACAATTGCTAAAAAAATATAATAATTACACGTGCAGTATGTAAACTCGACAAATAAAGTGCGTTATCATCCTAAGATTGAACCAAAGATAATTGATTGGTCTCGCTGCGCTCGACTAGACAGAGCGCTATACAAAAACAATAGCTCCGAAAATGTGGCAACATTTTATTGTAGTGTGTGTAAAAAATAGTCACTTTTTATCACTTTTTACAAAGTTTTATTATATTTTTACATAGTTTTACTACGCAAACTGGTATTTTATTATGTCTAAAATTTTATAAAACATTCGGCACGTACACGTCACAGACAGTTTACAGTGTGACTGGCTCGGGTACGCCGAATTCGGCGTACATACTATTTTATACAGCATTTTACAAGTACGACGGCGGTATCTAGTCGAGCTCGGCGAGACCAATCATTCATCTATGGTATTAGTTTTAGTAAGCCCCATGGCATCTGCTCATAAAAGGGATGCTAAGTTTCGAAAAATCGGTGGAAGAAATTAGAATTGGCCGAATTTTACTACTGAATATAGATAGGATATATATCGAATAATTATGCCGCATTTTATTAAGTATTAAGTTTAAGTACGACGGCGATATCTAGTCGAGCGCAGCGAGACCAATCATTCATCTATGGATTGAACATTCTTTGTATGTTGTAGAATGATAAGGTCTGTTTTCCTTTGAAAATTCAAAGTGACAATTTCTATTGCTATCTTTATTAGCGATGACAAATTATGTCAATCAGTAATCAATACTTTTTTCAAATCTAAGCCAGCGAATTTTGAAATGAATGGAATTTCTAATCGAAACTGATAAAGCACTTTTAGTCCATTGAAATATTAAATTTTTTTGGCTTTAGAGTGCGTTTGTCAGAGGATGCAATTTTATTTTTTAGATATGAAGGGGGGTTATTGTAAAGTTAAATCCGAGGTTTTGGGGTTGCAACCCTTGCCCCCACAACCTCGACCGCCATCTTGGAAAAAGGGGTTAAATGGTTTTTACGGTTTATCTGCCAAGCTATAGGTCTCACAAAAAAAATTGTTCAAAATTTTTTGTTGCAAATAAAATTATCTACAACTTTTGTTTAGTAACTTTTAGTCGTAAAACCGTAAATAAAAAAGTTATAAGCGAAAATCTATAAAAATTTGAGTTTCTATTTGTCGATATAACATTTTTTCTAATCATTTTACAAAAAAATTATATCAGACCATTTTTATGGATGGTGTTTTAAGGAACAATTTTCATCATAAACATTTTTAAATTTATTCATAAGTTAAGTTTTACAGCGCTGCGAAACGAATACTATTCTTCAGTATTCATAACTATTATTAACTATACATAAGGGTGATTCTACAAAAGTTGGGTAACTTTTGACCATATTTTGTTTACTGTAGTTATTGAATCAAATTTCTACAAATTCGGGTGTTTAGGATAGCTGATCTAATGAATATATTGTTCCAAATCGGGCCAGTCACTTTTCGGCTCTTTTTTTTAATATAATCCTGGTCAATTTTTTTAGCATGCCGCATGATGTTTTAAACTGAAATATGAAATAGAAATGCTTATACACGGTAGCAATTAACATAAAAGTGCTCTAAAACAAATAAAACATCAGTATAACTGACAACGGACTGACGCCAACGGACTGACAAAAATACATAAATTTGATGTTATAATTAGAACTAATGTTTCTTTTGGTAATTTCGAGTATCAACAAGCTACAATTTGACAAAACATAGTTAACTATGTATAAATCAAAATAAACCTCAGGTTAACAAGAAAATAACGACTCACCAAGAGACTGATATTTTGACTGGATCAGCACGTGTATTACAAGGTAAACACAACTCTAGCACTGGTACAGCAATAACAGCCATAAAATGGTGCGGTCCGCAGCTAACTTCATTACTAACTTTAAAATTCTAACAGGGATTTCACCTTGAGTTGGTGATATTTGGCGAGAATTTCAAGTTTAAACAACACACAACGGACTGACGAAAAAAACTAAACACAAAGTTTCTTATTTTTTTAAAAATAAAGTGGAGAATATTACATTATGAAAGTTGTAGTATACATTACTATGTACTTCACAGATTGTAGTGAATTAATAAGTTTTCTTAAATCGATGATAATGTTTAACAGACAGTCACTTGACTGCTGGTTTTCGGGATTGTGACATGCCAAAGGACTGACTTTTTAAACATTTATTGTGTTTTTTTACTAACTTGTATTTAAAATAAAGAGCTGAAATTGGGTGACCAAATAAGGGACTTTTAATTATTTTAAAATAAAATGTAATAACAATAACATATAATAATACTTCGTATCTATTGGCTGATGACATTGAGTTACCCAATTTTTGTATATTCACCCATAAGTATTAATGATTTGCCATAATTTTTAATCATTGTTATTTTTTTTATGGTAATCTTTTTAATTATTGATAATGCAATATTGTTATTACTTAATTATTGACTATTTTCCCCACGTTCTACGAGGTAGAGTCTGAGGTAGAATAACAATATTGCATTATCAATAATTAAAAAGATTATCTTAAAAAAATAACGATGATTAAAAATTATGGCAAATCATTGATCCTTAAAACACCATCTATAAAAATGGTTTGATATCATTTTTTTGTAAAATGATTAGAAAAAAAGTTATATCGACATATAGAAACTCAAACTTTTATGGATTTTCGCTTATAACATTTTTATTTACAGTTCTACAACTAAAAGTTACTAAACAAAAGTTGTAGATAATTTTATTTGCAACAAAAAATGTTATATTTTTTTTTGTAAGACATAGCTTAGCAGATAAACCGTAAAAACCATTTAACCCCTTTTTCCAAGATGGCGGTCGAGGTTGTGGGGGCAAGGGTTGCAACCCCAAAACCTCGGATTTAACTTTACAATAACCCCCCCTTCATATCTAAAAAATAAAATTGCATCCTCTGACAAACGCACTCTAAAGCCAAAAAAATTTAATATTTCAATGGACTATTTTCTTGTCTGCTTTACATACAAGATTTCTGCAGCAGAATGACAGATGTGTATACTCTGTCTCTGTTTTTGCGTTTCTTATTTGTTTGATGAAGGAGGTCGCCACAATGTTTATTATAAAAAAATCGTTCCTTCGTTCCTTTCGATCTTACCGCTATGAGGTATACTTATAAAAAAGAAAGAATGGAAAATTCTCTAGAAAAACGGTGATATTAAGTTTATGTATACAAATTTTCAGCTTGCTTGGAGTTTTTCCGAAGTCATGCCCATTATTCGTCTAAAGTTACTGGATTACTATTAGAGACATACATCTATACATTTCAAATCAATTAATTAATTTTAAGTTTAATTACCTACTTATTTGACGAGTTTAAGAAATTTACTTACTTTATATAAACTACTTACTTTAATAAATTAAAATATTTTAAAATCGCCGATTTTTAAACGAATTAATTTATTATAATATGTATATATGTCGATATTATATGTACACATATAATTTATAAATATATAAGTTAATACATGATCTTACGAGTCGTGTTTATCGATAAAAGTTTTTATTCAATTACGCTCGTAAAACATATACCAACCTACCCACCTATGGACAGTAAGTTATAAAAAATAAATGTGTGAAATCTGTGAAGTTTCCAACCGTATAATATTTTTAATTTAATAAAAGTTTTTGAGACCGTTTCTATTGTTTTATTTTGTAAATATTAGTAGGCGATTGGCGCACGACTCTAGCCACTCGGCGCACCGCTCTCCCGCTGCTGCGTTGTGCCTCACGCACACATACACTACCTAAAATCAAAACGCGGAAGAAGCTCGGTACCCCCATAAGGCTAAGAGCATAATTTTATACAAAACACTCGTTTGTATATAGAACATAAAAAAACGAATGATATTTTCTTTATTTTTCTTAAATTAAAGCTAGTTTTGACTAGCCCGTTGTATGAGTGCCTAACGTCTTCCCCGGGTTCAATTCCCGGCGGGGGTCAAGTATAGAAATGAAATTTTCAAAGTGAGTTTTGCAGTCAATTGGGCAGCCCGTGTGGCGGCAGTAACCACCCTATCACAGAAGACTATCGTGAAATAAAAGCATAATTATGACTGTGCTGTTGTCTTTCGATGAGTGTGTCATTTGCCCAAGTAAAACCCTTAACCTTGATAATGTGGGATACTACTCGTAGTTCTACCTAAAATAAATCCGCACGCAACGACCAGTTTCACTAAATGTTCACAATGTTTCGGTTCGCATATCTGCCAGTTCATACTAAGGCAAACGATCATACAAATATATCAACTGGGAATTTAATAGCGAGGCGTTAATGATGACACTGGTCCTGCCATTTTGGGAGTATCGATCGACCTTATGAGGACACTTTCATTAGCATTTACCCTTTACGTTTTAAAGTTCAAAATTCAACAAGTGAATCGCGAAATGTGTGTGTTGCGACATTGTCGCTTGGCAAAATTAATATTGCTACATTAATGAACCGCATTACTTAGTGTTTAGAGTTTGTTTTCGAGTGGCCAGCGTAGGGGAGGTTTGATAGTCGTATTTTTGAGGGATTACGCAATGAAGGCACAGTTAACGGGTACGTTTATTTGAGCGCATTGTAGGGGTTGGCGAGTTTTAATTGTCTAGTCGTAATTGCTTGGATCACGTCTGATGAATGGGAACCTTGTTGGCTTATTGGTTTTTTGGTAAAGTGATGCGAGTATGTTTGAGTCAACATATACCTACACAGGACATATTATCAACGTCCGAAATTCTTCAGTGTCTTAAAACAAAAGTTTTGGACCAATGTGTGTTGCAAGTGATGACATATGGCGCTGAAACGTGGTCTCTAACTATGAGCCTTTAAAAAGCTCAACGTTGCTCAACGAGCTATGGAGATGGAGAGGACTATGTTCGGGGTTACACAAAGAATCAGAAATAAGGAGATCAGTAGACGTACGAAAGGTATCGACATAAGCCAGCGGATCAGTTGAAGTGGCAGTGGCCTGATAAGGGCCGTGGGTTGACGGTGAATCCAGGCTGCTTCTGACTGGTCTTATTAGAAAACTAGCTGGCGCCCGCGACTTTGTCCGCGTGAAAAAAGTAATCTATCCTGTGTCCCGTACGTCTAAATGTTTATCTACCAAGTTTCATGAAAATCGGTTAATTCGTTTAAGAGTTATGGAGTAACAAACATAGATACATACATACATACATACATACAAACATACAAACATACAATACCTCAACTTACAGATTTATTATTAGTAAAAAATGTAAATTAGGTATGTAACAAGATTTAAAATGAAATCTTTCTTATATAAAATGAAAGCTTGTAGAATAAGAAGAGTAGGTAACCACACTTAATTATATTTATAAATTATTCCGAAGTTACAAAAACTTCCAAGAATTATCATAAAATAGCTCATTGAATTCAAAAAGACACACCAAGAGAAACGAACGCGAGTTTTTAAGACCTTAACACCATTCTAAGTACATTAAGTAAGGTCTAAGTTTAATTACTTTCCAAAACAAAATCCTCGCGGCGAGGAGGTGTCAGCCAAAAAGTTATGCTTCATTGCGTTCAAACATAATTATAAAGTGCGATGTTTTTCTTCGAAAACTTGTTATTAACAAGAAAAACACCAATTCTATTTATTTAAAAAAAAAGTCAACGAGAAATAAAAAGTTTAAACTGTCTTATAAAGAAGAAAACTTGAGAGTTCTCTGATATCTTTCTGAGTCTATATCTGTTGTGTATGTATCTCAAAAAGTACTGAACGGATTTTCATACGGTTTTTATCTACCAATAGAGTGATTCTTGAGGAAGGTATATAGGTGTATAATAGGATTTTATTTTGAACCCAGGCGAAGCCGGGAGCTGTAATGGTATAAGATAAACTCGGCGTAATTTTAAGCGTACATAACAGTGATCCAGTTTAAATCGTCTTAGGCGTAACATGAAGCGAAATTTCGTTTAATTAATTCTAGTAACAGTGCCGCTGTAAATGACAGGGCAATATGTGTAACTGAAATTTAATTATTGGAAACTAATTACGTGGCTTCGTGCACGCCATTGTACAACTTCGATTATGGAATAAGTGACAAGCGAATGGCATACCTATCTAAAATTACACACCAAATGTGGTAATATATGGTGGGACGCTGATTTAGCTATGACATCTGGTTTACACCCATGTATGCAAATAAATGATTTGATTTGATTTGAAATTATAATCTACGAACATAATTTTGTAAAGAAAAGAAAAGAAAAGAAAAGAAAAAAATATTTGGTATTTGGTACATTGTATTGGTATTTTATATTTAAAAAAAAAGTGTACTTACCAAAACAGTCTCCGCTTAAATGCCTTTTTATTTAAATTATTTACATACTAATTTACAGTTCCGTTCATTTAATATACACAATACATAATACACTATAATATACATAAAAAAATAATGAAAAAGATATAGAGGAACATAAAAATAATGACACAATATTACAAGTTATATATATATGTAGACAAAATAATATCAGATAAATGTAGTAGTAATTGATATTACATAATTATTATTGCAATTAGAGTTTATAACTGCTGCTATTTATATATTTTTTTATTATTTAAAATTAATACTTACCCTTTAAAAGACTTAACTGAATGTAAGTTTCCAATGTTACGTGGAAAATTTAAGCCAATTTTTTTTTAATATTAGTAAACATAAAGGAATAAACTTAAATATTAATTTAAAAATTATTATGATAGTTGAAGAAAAGGTTCGGAAAACGTGGATTATGATGTTAAAAGATGCGAAGCAAAAGGAAAATCGACTCATGAATTTTATTTCACCGTGCTATATTCCATTATGGAGTAATTTCTGCCTTCAGAAGATATTCGAAGTAAAAGACTTGTATACACATGTATATCTCACCACTACTAATAGTTCTAATTTGTATAACAAAGCTTTAGTAATAGAAAAAGCGAAATTTACCATTTTAACGTCAACAATAGTTTGTTAAGACGTTAAAAGATGGCGCCACCGCATGTCTTCCAACGCAGACGAAGCAACTACTTTTAAATCAAGAAGTCTGTCTTCCTAATAAATTAAGAAGAAATTCAGATTTGCATAACCTATAGAGACGATTTTCTTCCAATCGCTTTCATTTTACAATTGATGATTTAAAGGCTCTGGTTTCTGATCAACTCTAGATAACTAGTAACTAGATGGTTTCGTGTTCCCAATACTAAGGTCCGTTCCTTGTTGATCTGTTTTAGCAATAGCAATAAAACTTTTCGTACTATCTACTTAATATTGTACCAAAGCGTTAACCTTGTTGAACAGATTCAATTATCGATGCGTAGCGGTTATCGATTTTGGGTCAGAAGAGTGATCGTTATTTGTTGAGAAATGTTACACACATTGTGTGACATTTTACACAAATTCATTTTAGTGTTATTTTTATTTTTCATCCGTTGTTTTTCATATTGTGAGCAAATTATTGCTTGTCATTTGATTCTTTTGTGTTTTTTTCAGATTTTTCTCAAAGTTATTTAATTTACGTTTGAAGCTGATGAAGACATTGAGCGCTGAGAGATTAAATTTATCGAATTCCACATTTCATTTTCGATTAAAACTTGACTATCGCAAAGCTTTTTGTAATACATTAGTGAAAACTGCATTCAAATTGGTTAAGCCGTTTCTGAGATTAGCGTACACAAACACGCAGACAAACGGACGAAAATTTCGAATCAAATCAAATCATTTATTTATTTGCAACAAATAACAAAAAAAAGAGTAAATAAACAGTGACAGTAAGAAGAAAAAGTCATTAGTTACAAAAAGGTCCCTACTCAGTATTTGCTGACATTATAATATGCCAGCACTGATCTTCCGCAGGTGTGCACAGCCATACCAATGCATATGCTCCTTAAAAATTAATAAATATAAATAAAATTAAAAAAGTATTATTATTACTATTTACATATATTTATTTTATTTCTTAATTTTAAATTTTTTTACAATAATTATATAAAAAACAATAAATATTATAAAAAAACTTAAAACTAGATTGCCGCAGGTAGCGGGGCAAGGCTATTATTATTATCCTATTGCCAAACACACAACTGCTTGTCAAAAACAAAAAACAAAAAAATTCATAAGTAAATACATACAACGTACTTATGGACGTTTTGTTTTGTTTTTTTTTTTTTTTTGATGACTGTTTTTTTTTTATATTTAAAGTACAGAAACGGTTCCTTTTCGATTTTAATATAATGTATGTATAGATACAGAATTAATATAATATATAATTTTGTTCCAGAAATTTCAATTACAAAAGCGGTTAACATGAGTTGTGGTTGAAAATAAGTTAAGGGTTTTCCTAGAGTCTATCCTGTACAGTTAATTGCTGGGTTTTAAATGGGATGGCGTGGCCCGTTTTATTGCTGAAACCACTTTGCTGTAAATTTAGATGGCCATCTTGAATCTTAGCGTTATTTTCGCTAATGACGCCGACCGACGGTTGGTCATTACCAGGAGCTACCTTCCACAGCTTTCTCGGTATATTTATTTACTACGTTTGCGTAATTATTCAATTTTATATTTCTTTCCTACTCACATTTTTGTTTGGAGCTAACTCGATCGATTTCATATATAAGCCCCGGGTATGAAAATTTATGGGAGTAAAATCAAATGTCACATGTCACACGTTACGCGTTATAGGCTACAATATGTTTCAATACAGTCATATTAATATAATGATTTAATAATAATTTATTTATTCGTTCGTTCTAAAAAATATAAAAAAATGTTTCTACAGTCACTGTCGCAACTGTGGTGGCGCCACTGTCGCCACAGCGATAAAGGTCTCGGGTGTTATTTGCTGACTGTTCCCAAGGGATCATCTAGAATAAAATAAAAAACCTAACGCCTTGCCAAAGTGTTATAGCAATGTCAAGCGTTAGGTATATTGATTTTATATATTTTTATATTTTTCAACGCGAACGATGTCACGAAAACCAGCTAGTAATTAATAATAAAAAAAACTATATTTTCCACTCACTCGCGAAACCGCGGCCAGTAGTTTAAAATTGAAAACGGGTTTAAAGGCTTAATTAACTTGCCTTATTTTATGTAACAGTCGCCTATACAGCCCAAATTGAATATTGTTGTATCATTCATGCATAGCTTCTGTTAAAAGCATTTCATAAATTATTAAATTTAATAAAGCACAGTACCTACCTACCTACATGTTGGGGTTAACAATGAGGTAATTGTTTTGACTAGCTTCATTTCAATAACGACCGGAAAACGTATTGTACTGAAATTAAAATTTGTATCTTAACGAAAAGTATATTCATGTATCAATCAATGCTAACAATAAATCTGTAAGTGTAGGTATTGTATGTGTGTATGTTCCTCCAAAACTCTTAAACGAATTAACTGATTTTCATGAAACTTGGTAGATAAACATTTAGACGTGTGGGACACGGGATAGACTACTTTTTTCACGAGGACGAAGTCGCGGGCGCCAGCTATTTTTGTTTAGTTGGTTTGTGTACGTTTCAAAAACTCGAGAATAGGATGACCAATTTTAATTCGGTTTTCACATTCTGCGGCTGAAATAATGAAAAAAAATAATATGATAGCGGCCCAAAAATTAGACTTAATCACCAAAATTTAACCTTCATCACTCAATATAACGGCATAATACCTACTTGTATCTACATGAAACTCGTTTGTGAATAAACATCCATTAAGATCGTCTTTTTTCTATGTGATTTTTAGTTTCTTGAATTTCTAGATAACAATACCCGATAACTATACTTTACTTAACAAATAGATGTGTACCTCCCGACTCGTCGCTAAACATCTCAGATATCTCAACCATTTGAAGGAGACACTTATACGACAAAGGGACGTGAAATTGTGTAAATATACTCTCACAAACATTCCCTGACGAAACTTGGCATCTTTCCTATCGGCTGTGATACAGTAAGGATAAGTAATGCGGTGGCTTCATTTAGCCACATTCCACATTTATTGTAAGTATACCTACTAGCTGAAGAACCTTGATGAAATTTTAAAAATAATAATGCTTACAATTTCTTTATTCTTCTATACTAATATTATAAAGAGATAGTGGTTATACCACTGAGTTATTCATTACAAACTTACAGATTCAGAACACGTACAGAATAAACTCAAAAAGTACTGGTACAGGGCCGATTTTAAAAATTCTTTTACAGAGAAAGCTACAATATCAGTGAGTAACATAGGCTTTATTTTATAAAGTTATACGGGCGAAGTCGCGTGCAACAGCTATTTCTTATAAAAAAAAGGAAAAGTAAATAGTAAGAACATTCTTTGATATTGAAATTTTTTTCAATACATTAGATATGAGGATATCAGGATATAACGAGTCATTTGGCGGCCCAAACTCAGTGTGTTCTGCAAATGTTTTAAATTTTTTTTACGAAACAACTGCCTAAAAATTTTCCCATCAGCTCATGAACCCCACTCGATAGGTTTCTGAAGAAAAAATATTTAATATAAAAAATTGACGACTGCTTGCTCTAAGATTTTCTTCTTTGTAATAGCCTAGAATTTTTTTAAATCCAGTCAATTTTGAGTAAATTCTCATAATTCAACTTCTAAATATTGTGTGAAACGATTCTAATCCTTTTGTTTTGTTCTGTCAAAATAATTGGTTACAGTACACTGTACGTTTTCCATTCCGTTTGCCGACTGGGTTATAATTTACCCTTATCGCATCACAGTAGAAAAATGTTGCTCCAAATGTGCGTGATATCTTTGATGTTATATTTGCTTTACCAATTGTAAATGTAGCGAATACTTTCGTCTTATTTTTCTGTTTGTTAGTATATTTCTTTGAGTATGTAATAGAAGCCTTTAAGTCTCAGAAACCTTATCCTCAGACTTTGTCTTGTTTTTTTTTTTTTTTTTTGAAGTGAAAACTTCTTTAGGAGCGTTGGGCATTTTTGATATGGTAAATAACCATTGAACTCGCGACACTGTCATGTAATGTAATGTAATGTAACTGAAACCTCTGGATATTTTCAGATATAAATTTAAAATAATTAAAAAAAGAACAATTTGGTTTTAAGTAGTTTTTTTAATGGAACGGTTACAAAAGTAATATCGCTTGCTCGTTTTTTAATATTTTGAATTATTAATTATTAGCTGGTGCCCGCGACTTCGTCCGCGTTCTGGATGAAAGGTGTCTTGGTGGTTGTCGTTGGTGGAGGCGCGGTGAAACCCCTGAAGGGGTGGACGAAATCTAAATTTCGTTGCGGCAGGATTGCGACAGAATCACGCCATGAATCCCTGAATTAGCGGTTTAGTGGACTGTATATCTGGTTGCGGCTGTAAGCGAACAGTATGACCGTCTGAAGGACAGGATTAGAAACAGAAGGAAATGCACATACCTTATACCGGTGCTCTGGTGCGCTCTCCTGCAGGAATCTCTAAACGTCCAACTGGCAGACACTGTTCACATGTATTTAAATGTTCAGCGATAAGGTGCGGATGAATCACTTCACTTCCGAGAACGAGTTAAGGCGCGGATTAGGGATAAACCCATATATACTTGGAAACACAGCTCAAGCGCGGGCGCGTTCCTTCTTCTTCTCGACCTCTCACGCGGCGGTCATCGGTAATAGTGCATTATTTTGATAAGAGGGTAAAGAGGAAAAATGTGAGGGCCATAATTATTAGGAAGGTGGGTATACGTGAAAGAAAGAAAGGTACTTGACAGCCAACTATTCGATCACGGCGCAACTATCTCCCCCGGCCTTAAAGGGTCACCTTTAAAGATCTCAGAATGCGAAAGAAATGCGGTAAATAATGCTAAACGAGATGCGGTTATTTTAACGATATGCGTTAATTTATACGAAAGAGATGCGGTTATTCAAAAGAAAGAATGCGGTAATTTATGCGAAAAATAAATGCGATTCCTAATAACTAATCCTAACAACTAGATGATTATAAATGCGGTTACATAAAACTAATAACTATCTACTACTAAACGACTACACTAAACTATTACTAATCCTAATTCCTAACTATTATTCATAAATGAGTATAAATGAGTAGAAATGCTACTCTGCCTATAAACGCGGTTATTGACTAGGCAAAGGACAAAGTCTAACTACTGGGCGCACGAAGCTTCCCCTACTCGTCCTAACAGTAACTACGCGCGTTGTTCCGTCCTTCGAAGGGTGAACAGCCTCCACCACACCTAGCGGCCATGCAAGCGGTGGCGCATTATCCATCATAATGACAACAACTGACCCTAGCGGAATGGGAGTGGAAGGCGTAGTCCACTTGGAGCGAGCTTGCAATTTATGCAAATATTCTATCCTCCAACGTTTCCAGAAGGACTGGACCATTTTATCCAGCATCGAATGTCTCTCGCGTAAGCTAGAAGAGTCTATTTGAGGTGCGGGTAGCGACAATAGCGGTGCGGTATGCAAGAAATGAGCTGGCGTTAGAGCTGACGGCTCAGCGGGATCGCCACTCATAGCAGTTAGCGGGCGCGAGTTTACAAGTGCCTCGACCTGAGTAAGCACTGTTAATAATTCCTCATACGACAGTATCTGCTTTCCTATGACCTTGAACAAATGAGACTTGACTATCTTTACCATGGACTCCCAACATCCTCCCCAATGAGGGCTGGCTGGCGGGATCTGCTTAAATTCGATGCGATCTTCGGCTAGCTCATGTTCAAGTCGCGGGCGATATTCGTCAAGGAACTTATAAAAATCTCGCAAGTATGAACGACATCCTACAAAGTTCGTGCCGTTGTCTGAGTAAAGACACTGAACCGGGCCGCGGCGAGAAAGAAAACGCTTTAGTGCTGCAAGGAAAGCGACTGTGCTCAAATCTGTTGCTAATTCAATGTGTAGACAGCGCGTTGTAAGACACGTAAAAATACAAATCCATGCCTTACGGCTCCTAACACCTCTGCCGCGTACGGGTGCGTATTGCAATGGACCTGCATAATCGCAGCCTGTATGCAAAAATGGTTTGCTCACTTTATTAACGCGATACGCGGGTAAATCCGCCATTAAAGGATAAGACGGACGCGGTTTAGCTCTAAAGCAAGTGTTACATTTGTGTATGCGGTATCGAATAATATTTCGTGCTGCAATTATCCAGTACTTCTGTCTAAGTATGGACATAAGAAGCTCTGGACCTGCGTGTAAATGAGTCTTATGATAATAATCGATTATCATATCTATAACGTGGTCGCGTCGCGGGAGTACGGACGGATATCTTTGCGAATAACTAACGTCAGCATTTGATAGCCGACCGCCAACACGTATAATACCATTTTCGTCAAAAAATGGGTGTAATTTTTGCAAAGCATTCGAACAGCTTTGGTTACATTTTAACTTAATTATGTCATCAGCAAAATATATATTCTGAAGTACGAGTATTATTTTATTTTCAGCGAAATTTAAATCTAAACTTGTTATATGTGTTCTGCGCGGTAATAATTTCAAAAATCGATAAATATAAACAATTATGCGTAGTAACTTTGACCACGAAGAGGTACGAGTAGCGAGTACATAAATCAAAGAATCAGTCGAAGTAGCGGTCACTGTGTGTGTAAGCGGCTTTATATCTGGCACTTCTATCGCGGCAGCTGTGCTGCTGTCATAGGCGGAGCGCGGCATACTCGAACATTCTAACTTGTGTTCTAAGCATAGAAATTGTCTGCGGGCAGCGGAGTAAGAATCTCCTAATTTATATACATCGTCTCTAAACGGCAGCGCCACGGTGTATCTTCTGTTATCCTCGCGCGTAGTGGTACTACGAAAATGCGTCTCACATTCAAGATCGTCTTGACTGTGGGTGGGCGGAGCAGAGACCTCCTCTAACTCCCGAAACCTTTTATGGAGGTTGTCCAAAGAAGACTGTTGCATGACGGTACAACAAGCGGATGCGGATTTTAACAATGACCTATTTCGAGGCATCAGGACCGGTGCGGATCCCATAATTATGTATCCCAAAACAGATTCTACGGCTCGCGGCATTCCACTAATATTACCCTGTACCGTGCCCGGTAATAATAGGTGTGGGAAAATATTAGCTCCAATTAAGACTTCTACTTCTGAAGGAGTTGCGAAAGTACTGTCCGCAAGCGGCAATCCTCTTATGTGCACGAGCGTGGATTGATCGATCGGAATAGAAGGCAGCTTGTCCGTTATCCGATCGACAATAAGCGCCGATACGTCATAATGAACGTTATCCGAATAACGAGAAAATATTTTAAAGTCCGTTGCGCCTCTAATAGATTTCTCTGTACCACCGAAACCGCGAACAATCGCTTGTATATCTTTATTACAATTCAAACCTAAGCGCGCGCAACATTCGTTAGTTATAAAGTTACGCTGCGATCCCGAATCAAGCAAACATTTTACAATGTGCGAGCGCCCCTTACTATCATAAATAATAACTTGAGCGGTTGATAGTAATACAGTAGTGTGTTGCATACATTGCGCGTTCTGACCGCTACTATTTGCGGCACTCTCAACCGGCGCAGCGATGAATGTATGCATCGACGAGACATTCATATCACGCGCATCAGTAGGCGATCTAGCTCGAGGCGTCTGTCTCGCGGTAAAATGTGTCGTCGGAGAGCGAGTCGGCTCGTCCGATTGCGATGCGGTTTGAACCTTCAAATTATGATTTTCAAAATGTAACGCGGAATGATGTTTTTGATTACAACTACGACATTTAACACTTGAAGCACACTCGCGAGATTTATGTTTTAAACTAAGACAATTTATGCACGCGTAACGTTCTTTAACTAATTTAAAACGTAATGAAGGTGTTAAATCATTAAACTGTGGACATTTGTAAAGGTGATCGTGCACAATGTTTTCACAGAGACATGTCTTACGTGCAGGTAACACTGCTACATAAGTGTGCGGATTTTGTATACGATTTCGCGGTTTATATGTACTACTACTGTAAGTAGGCGGGCTCTGCGCGTTATGGAATATTTTATGCTGACTCCTAATAAAGTCAGTTAGTTGCGTGAAAGTAGGTATCTTATACTCGCGATACTGCGATTCAAAGGCGCGGACGGTATCCAAATCAAACTTCTTTAATGCCATATGTAACATAATAAAATCTGACAAATCTTCGAGTTTCAAATTTTTCAATGCGTTCGCGGCAGTTACAAACTGATCCATAAATAATTGGAACTTAGACTCCGAGGCGGGACCGTTCAACTTAACATTCATCATCTGTTCCAAGTAGGTATTTGCAATCGTACGAATATCCTGATATCTATCAATGAGACACCTTAATATTGTATCATAATTATCTGCGCATGGTGTAATACCCGAAAATACTGATTGCGCCTTACTGGAAAGCTTGCCCATCAAATAATATAATTTTTCCGAATTGTTTAAATGCGGATTATCATGTACCAATGACTTAAAACCTGCATAGAACAAAGGCCAGGTACGTATGTCACCATCAAATGACATAATTTCTATAGGCGGAAGGGCAGGCATCCTACATCTTATATCTACGCGGTCAGTTGAACCCTTCTGGTCGTGGTCAGCGCTGTCCACCCTCGACGGTACGGACTCGATACGCTTCAATACGCGTTTAATTCGACAGTAAAGGTCTTCGAAGGCATTCAAACACTGATAACTCGGTGCGGTTTCCGGGTCTACCAGGAGTAATGTTTTATTTAAACGATCAACAGTACTCTTAAATTCAGAACGCGTATCTTCTAACGTTTCTACGGAACACAAAAAATTCTCTTTATGTTCATCGTTAATGTGAACCTCTTTTGATAAATCATACACTCGTTGTACATTTTCAAAAAGTGCATCGTATTTCGATTGTAATAGCACAATCTCATTATTATGTTTTGCGTCGGTTGCCTTTGTCTTAGACATTTTGTGCGAAAAGCGAAATAATAATAATACAAGTAGGTAGCTAAGAAACAACGTTCGGTGCGGAGCGCGCGAAATTCAAATTATTAAACTAATGTAGGTATATGAATACGGATGCGTGCGTACAAATAATTCTAATGCGTTTATCTAAATAAATCTAACGGGAATGCGGATTAATTATACGAACGCAACTAAATTATATGAAATATTAATTTATACTAATAGGTATGAATAAACTCGACATCTCTTCGCGGTAACGTATAATAATGCGTTTCGCGGGAACCCTATGATTCGAAAAAAACAAAAAATATCCGGTTCGTAAGGACCAACAAATGGAGGCGCGGTGAAACCCCTGAAGGGGTGGACGAAATCTAAATTTCGTTGCGGCAGGATTGCGACAGAATCACGCCATGAATCCCTGAATTAGCGGTTTAGTGGACTGTATATCTGGTTGCGGCTGTAAGCGAACAGTATGACCGTCTGAAGGACAGGATTAGAAACAGAAGGAAATGCACATACCTTATACCGGTGCTCTGGTGCGCTCTCCTGCAGGAATCTCTAAACGTCCAACTGGCAGACACTGTTCACATGTATTTAAATGTTCAGCGATAAGGTGCGGATGAATCACTTCACTTCCGAGAACGAGTTAAGGCGCGGATTAGGGATAAACCCATATATACTTGGAAACACAGCTCAAGCGCGGGCGCGTTCCTTCTTCTTCTCGACCTCTCACGCGGCGGTCATCGGTAATAGTGCATTATTTTGATAAGAGGGTAAAGAGGAAAAATGTGAGGGCCATAATTATTAGGAAGGTGGGTATACGTGAAAGAAAGAAAGGTACTTGACAGCCAACTATTCGATCACGGCGCAACTAGTTGGTGTCCCTGACAACGTGTATGCAAAATTTCATGGTGATCGGTTTAATAGTTTTTGCGTGAAAGAGTTACAAACATCCATACATACATCCATACAAACTTTCGCATTTATAATATTAAGTAAGGATTAATTCAAGTACCTATTCTTGAATTCATAGACTTTCTTTCTTACATGTAATAAACTTGAAACCTTTCATTGGCCCGAGCGAAGCTCGGTCATCCAGTACAGTACAGTCTAGTAATACCAAAAACAAAGGAATAGCATCTAGACTGCAACCACAAACAAGAAAATGTTTCAAAGAAACTATTTACATGAACATGAAACTTAGTTTTATTTTTAATAAAAAGAATGCTTTAAATCGCGCGAATAAGTCACCTACCTTACCGCCTTATTTTTCCTTTAAAAGTTATTTCCTTAGGCTCCACAGAGCACGTCAATGGAACAAACAGTAGGTGCTTATGCAGTTAACTATACACATATTTGTCCATACCTACTTTACTTTATATGCGTAATAATATAAACAAATACATAATTCTGTCAGGCGTTATATGTATATTTTATTTTTCAACGCGAATAAAGTCGCGGGCACCAGCTAGTATTTTATAAATACGAGTATGCATAAATTGATAAAGTTAATTTAGTAATTAACTAATAATATTAAAATATCTGAACTAATTTACAAATTTAACTTGACTTGATATTTATTTAGTTTAAGATGCATTACTGTTCTTAACCTACAATGCGCCACAGGTGTTACCAACATATTGTGGAGACCAATTTGTTTTTTTCTTCTTTCTCTACTTTCATAAAACGACGTGATAAAAGGGAAGGTTTTCTTTGAAGTGGAATATTATGTATGTTTGGAAGAAAACGTGCACTTGATAGATTATTTAAATGTAATAAGAATTTTGATGGAGCGTCACATTATTTATTGATTTCTATTTGTCCTGTATAACTCACTTTCAATTACTTGCTGTATTACATATATTTATCGCTTTTATTTTGAATACGTAATAAAGTCTTTTGCCGTAGGTAGAAAACGAATCTATACATATAGATACTTAATAAAATTGTACACGAGCCGTGTCTGTACATTAAATACCTCTATTAAAAAAACATGTTTGAATTATTATGTTATCGAGGTCAATAAAATAGTTTTTAGAATGTTTATCTGCTATCTGTGTGTTTGTGTACGCTAATCTCAGAAACGGTATAACCGATTTGAATGCGGTTTTCATTGACTTATAGATGATTATTTGGATAACGCTATAAGATACTTTTTATTCTGGAAATAGCCGTCTTTTTAAACGTTTTCTTTTTAAATAAAACAAACTGACTGCCACATGGAGGGGAAGTTGATTGAACCTTACTAGATAGGTTGACGGTTAGGAAAATAAATTCCTAACGGACCGACCAGTTGGACAGCGTGGTTTGTCGATTAGGAATAGACGGTATATAGGTATTTGTGTATTAAAATGGTTGTAGTTTAGTCACCTAAACCTTATTCACAGAAACGAGCTAATAGAGCGCTTTCTCTTTCACTCAATTCCATAGAAAAGACAAGGACAGCAAATCTTGAGTGGGCGTTTACAATAATAGGTGAACGTTCATTCTAAGCTACTTTTAGCTTTGTAAACTATAAGAAAATATTATAGTAATAGCTACTACGTACTTACCCACAACCCTACACTTTTTAATTTGTATAAACTATTCTAGTTATTAAAAAGGGAAATATTTATTAATTAAGATAATAGACATTTTGGTTCCTAATATAATCATAAAATAAAATATATACGTTAGTTAATATACGTTAAACGTTAGTTAAACGAAATTCAAACCCTAAAATAACAGTAATATGAATGTTAAATCAATAAAACAAGATCAAAAATATTTTTTACAGTGAAATATTAAAACTATTTAAGTAAAACTGATATGATTACATCACTATGGAAAAAATGCTGATAACATTATTTTAAAATTTGACATTAGGACCTGTCAAATTACTCTTTCGTGAGTGTTCTACGGACAGAATAAAAATTTTCTGTTATCTCCACCCATCACAGCCGAACGCTTTATCTCCCTATAATCTCGTTTCCGTGAATAGAGTTTAGACTAGTCCATGACTGTATAGACCAAACTAATTTTTTTCGTTATAAAAATGAAAAAGAATTTTATTGGCAATAAAATAAACATCATGGCAGAAATATGTTTAACTGCATCCGTTAAATAAACTTGTTCAATTGAATTAATATTTCAACGAGACTCCGCCATTTTGGATTTGCGTTCGCGAACTTTAAATTACTTTTCAAGTGTTTGCTGATGACGTTATCGCGTATAAAATTATTCACATTTATTGAGTGGGTTTTCGTTCTTTCTTATTAACTATTTGATTTTGGAGAACCAAATGTTATTTTGCATTTAAACAGTTTTTGGGTGATAAATTTCTGTAATTTTCTCTTCACAGTGAATTTTAATATCTCAAAAATATCGGAAATACTTGGTTAGGATCGATTGGTTTGTTTACCTAAAAAAAATATGCAAAATTCTTGCGTGAATGTTTTCCTTAGAATTTGCCTAAGATTACTAAATAAACCAGAACTGAGACCCAATACATTTATACTAACCTATGCACATCTATATACATCTTATAAACCCTATGACCATAATGGAATAATGTAGGTATGTATGTACCTTTCAAATAGTAAAAGAATTTCTGAAATAGAGAGGTTCCGGAGATAAAAAAATCTGGCCTCTCTTTGTTAGATATATTTGTATAGATATAGTATATTTCACTGAAAATGTAGGTACTAAACTTTTCTATATTAAAAAAACTAGCTGGTTCCCGCGACTTCGTCCGCGTGCTGGATGAAAGATACCCTTCATTCTGGTGTCCCAGACAACGTGTATGGAAAATTTCATGGTGATCGGTTCAATAGTTTTTGCGTGAATGCGTAACAAACAAACTCACATTCACATTTGTAATATTAGTAAGGATTATTGGGTAAGTGGGTACCGAAGCAAAACCTTTTCCTATATTATATTATTTTCAATTTTCTAAAGTGATTTTACAATTTTTTTCATACATATTGCAGAATTAACTATTTTAACTATATAAGTAATATTGTTTGATGGATTTAACTAATGTATATGTATATAGCTTTACATAAGGCTTTCAACCTGAGTAACTAGCAAACCTCAATATACAGTATCCTTGCAAGTTAGTTAGCTTAATTCCTCAGGGCATCATACCGAAAGCCTCCAAACGTTAGGCAGTTCAACGTAATTGCTCGATTGTTATTTGGGTATCTATTTCACCACTATAATATAGTTAAATATAGCACTATATTATATATCACTATATATTAGGTACTAGCTTCGTCCGCGTATTTTCATAAAACTTAATGGGTATATTAATATCTAGTACTAAAATTATAAATTAAACAAAAATAAAATGTGTAGACTAAGCCTAGGTATTTTTTTTATTAATGAAAGTTAGTGAACTGTTGGATGATATAGAAAAGTTATCGGATTAACAGACTGAAGCGGACAGCCATTGCATTGCGCTTTTTTTATTATTAATAACTAGTTGTTGCACGCGACTTCGTCCGCGTTACATTATAAAATATAGCCTATGTTACTCGCTGATTATGTAGCTTTCTTTAGGTGAAAGATTGTTTAAAATGGGCCCAGTAGTTTTTAAGTTTATTCTACATACTTACATACAAAAATACAAATCTTCTCTCTTTATAATACATATTAAGTATAGACCTAGGTTTGCTCTTGGCCAGCATCTATCTATTCGTGCAGAAAAGACAAGGCGTCGGCCATGGAGCGAGCTAATCCAGAAAATGCGCTTTGTTTTAATATATTTCGAGAAATAAGGAAAAGAAGACAAGATAAAAATATTCAAATTAGTATCCGTGAAAGTTAAATATTAATTTTATTAATAATGACTATAAATTATTTAGATTGTTTCAGAAATTATGTATAGTAAGATACGTTCAAATAAATGTAATTGCTAAGTACATTACCGTATTACCGTACATTAGTATCAGTATTATGGCAAATGTATAGTAGAAGCTATTAGTTGCAAATGTTGCGTAAAGGCCAACGTACAGAGACCTTAGAAATCAATCAAGTCAATTTACTTCAAGCTTGCTTCGTTTTAAAGTTAACGCTAATTATATGAATTGCCGAGCCGTCTTAATTTTTTTAAATATTCTTATAAACTAGCTGGTGCTCGCGACTTCGTCCGCGTGGAATAGTTATTTTGGGAATCATTTGGGTATCTCGAACGGTTTTCGCAGCACACGCAACGGAAGCTCTCAAAGATGAATAATTTTCCCCGTTTTTTCCACATTTTCGACTGTTTCTTCGCTCCTATTAGTCGCAACGTGATGTTATATAGCCTAAAGCCTTCCTCGATAAATGATCTATCCAATACAAAAAGAATTTTTCAATTCGAACCAGTAGTTCCTCAGATTAGCGCGTTCAAACAAACAAAAAAACAAACAAACAAATTCTTCAGCTTTATAATATTAGTATAGATTTATTTTGGTGGATAAGTGGTTAGGGCACTTATTTTAGGTACTCCGCTCTGTCTCAGGTTCAGGTTTAGATTTTGGGCTTGATTCCCCGTGAGGTTTTCGAAGTGAACTTTTGAAGTTTGGCTCTGTTTTTCATTTCTAGATGAACTTTCATCTAGAAACTCCTGTTCTAAAAGTACCCACTGTTCTCGAAGGACGCAGACGAAGTTGCGAGCAAACTCTAGTCTATAATATTGCTCTTGGTATATTAAGATTAGTGTACGTCGCCCTTATCGGCCTAATGTTGTACACAGTAATGCCCTCTTCAGCTCCATTAGCTTCATGACTGTATCTTATGGTAGCCCTAACTGCAACAGTATTCGCTAATTACCTTACCCTCGAGTTAATGATCAAACAAACAACAGCTCAATTAGACGGAAAATAAGAATTGTTTTTCTTTAAAATATAACATGGACAATAAAAGAAAGATATTCTAATAAAAACAAAGTAAATTATTAATTACAAATTTAAATAATCATAAAATTCAGAGTAAGTAGTAGATACATAAAAATTTAACATAATAACATAAATTCGTCATGATAATATTAATAAAACATAATCATTATAGCAATCCAAAAATAAAAATAAAATAAAAAAATATTAGTCAAAAATTCGCCAAATTCATCAAAATAAGAAACAATCTAAAATAATTTTTATTATTAATCCTTGAGTTTTCTTTAAAAAAAAATTAAAACTGTCAAAAAAAATCACATCAACTTGGATTGAATGGAAATGGGTAATCATGCGGTTCACTGGGAAAAAATTGCCTAGTTTATATGCATCATGCATCATGTCACTAGAAAATACTTTAGTTATAGGAAATCTGAGTAAAAAAACGGGGCACTTCTACTGATTGGAATACTCAAGAAGTGCCGAAACAATTCCATTTACTATCTATACTATCCATACTTCCATACTAATATCATAATTGTGAAAGTAACTCTGTCTATTAGTCTATTACCTTTTCACGCCTTAACATTAACAACCCAACCGAATTTTGTATATACGTTGTTAGGGAGACAAGAAAGGACATTCAGATCTTCGTCCAGAAAAAAAGTACCAAAGTATTCCCAAGGGATCATCTAAAATAAAATAAAAATACCAAATGACTGCGAAATCCTTTTTTGTCTTGGTGATTAAGTAAGGGATACCTATCTCCTTAATTGCGTTGCTGGTGTTAAAAGGTGACTGACTAAGTCAAGTCAAGGGCCGTCAGTCTGCATACCGACTTTTATAATAAAATAAAAAAAATAAAAAAAAAATCTTTGTACTGGTTTGTTTGTTTGCGTTTGTTGTTTGTATACGTAACTGGTTTCGTAGAAAGAAAAACAATTCTTGTCACGTAACTGGTTACGTAGCGTTGGTTTCGTAGGCGGCCGAAGCGAAAAATAAATATTTGCTCAAACTCATAAAAATATAGATTTTAATGTAAACATTTTAATACGGAGACCAAGCACGAGTTTATGAATACTTCGTAGGGACAATAAATTGTAATTCGCGCCGCAGATTTCCGCAAATGAGGCTTCATTCAGAGTCAACTCGGTTGAAATTTTAGTGCGAAAATTTGAATTTTCATTGCAACATGTTTTGTACTACACTCTTTTTAAGTTTAAAATTACATTATGAAAAGACAGAAAAAAATATTCGGATAAAATTAATATAAATACAAAGCGGTGGTTAGGCATCGTCTGACAATATCCGCTGAGTGTTGTCTTTGATCTTCCCATATTAGTGGAAAGTAGGATAGTAGGATTTTTCAACGCGGACCAAGTCTCCGGCACCAGCTAGTGTTGAATAAAAGCTCTGCTTACAAATATTTGGTTATAATTTTTCTAAAAACCGTGAAGTATATAAACAATTCGTGTCTCTGCTTTAAGCTAAATCGTAACAAAAAAATGTATGAAAAAGGCGCCGTGTAAAGGCAGCGACAAACAACTATAGACGCGGCGCATTCGTAATATCGCAAACAAGTGATTTTATGAATGACTGTCTACGTGGTAAATTCTATAGTCCCATCGTCGGATGTTAACTGCGAGTTTTTTAGTGTTGTCATACGAGCAGTTTTACATTTTGAGTTGCGACTTTTTTGCATTTATTTTATTCGTTATATTTTAAAGTGATGCAACTCTAAAAGTGTTTTCAGATTGATTGTTTAAGAAACTTATTGTACTTTTAACTGAAATTTTTTTAGACGAGTTGAGCACTGTAGGTGTGCAAAATTTTGTATGAGGATAATATACTGAACTTGCAAGATGACGTCAGACTCACCCAAGAAATACAATTGTTTCGTCGTTAGATGGCTCTGTTGTTAATGTTCTAGGACTAAATCGTTAGATTGTGCATACTAAAATTGACTCAAAATTTGAATATTGTTCGACGTTAGATAGTGCTGTGGTAAATTTATAAAAATAATTTCTATTAAAAAATACACATTTACGAAGCTTGTGAAGCTAAAAAATTTGAATTCTGATTTCTGAGGAGCAATCCCATGACTGTATGAGTATGACTGACATGCTTTTTTATATATATTTTAAAGAGAGAAATAGAACCCATTACTAACGCACCGAAAGAGTAATTATTTTTCCTTGATCTCCTGTAAGCCGGTGGGACCAAGGAAAAATAATTACTCTTTTGGATACCCAGACGGACTCCTCAATTCATAACTGAGTAATTCAGTGAGCCTTACAATTTAAGTATTAAATTAATTTCCAAATTAAATAACAATATGTTTTTGTTTTTTTGATTGAACCACATAAACTGGCAGTAACCTACTAAGTATGCCTTCCTGTGTTGTTTGTATTGGTCGGGGACGGTAGCCACCTATCTGCCCCATTTTATCGTAAAAACATAATATGATGCAGAATTATATCCGACAGTTTTTTTTGTAACAACACTATTTCCTGACGCGAAACTACTGCTGCAAAATCTAGATACGACTTGAAGCTTAAAATCCTTCAAAAGTTCCTTTCATGGCGTTAGTTGCTAACTGCATAAAAGTGCAGTAATTAGGGTGAAACGTGCACTTTAATTCTGAATAACACTTAATGTAACCGGTTCTGGTTTATGTGTAGCTTGCTCGTAGCTAGGCTTTCACTCATTTATGCTTTGGCCAGAGCGTTACACTAAATGGGACGTAGAAAGCTGTTACGAAATTTAGAATTGTAAACAACGTTTGCATTTTTTTCTACAATTTATGTGTCTTATTACTGTTAATTGAATATATTAAAAATGCTTTTATTTTACCTACATATATGTTTAAATACGGAATAGAATAATAATTAATATTTAATAATATATATAACATGAGGTTACATTATAGGTACAGATATTGCCTTAAAATGAATTAATTTTAATTTCAATTTAATTTTTATTTTATAATACACAAATCCTCGATTATCACTTTTATCGTTTGCGAAAACGGTTTCAAATTAAATACAACAGCACTCGTGCTATTATTTCACTGTTGTATTACTGCCACGGGTTGCCCGAATGACTGCGAAACGCAGTGTGCCCTGCCACTACTTGCGCTCCTGCGAAACGCATGAAATAAATGGAAAAAAATATAGCAATTCCATAATTGAAATGCCCATATGATTCCAGTAACTTGATGGGAGGGGTAAAATATGAGTAAACTGTCATACATCAAGCTAAACACTGCGAGTTACGAGACTTCAAAGGACGTTTTTATCCCTCCCTATATATGATATATATTTTATATTTAATTTGAATTGTTGAATAAATCTAGGTGTGGTTACGTAAAGGGGTGAACGTATAAAAATAATATAAAAAGCATTTTTTTTTTGAGAAAAAAAACATTAGGCAACGAAGTGCTTTTTTTTAAGAAAGAGCAGTTTTGGAACAGTTAAACATATTTTTAGACTTCGCAAAAGGTCTTTTTTTTTATCGTCTGTCAAAATCTTTTAATTTGAAGCAACGGTCATTCATTCTCCACATGCTACAATGTTCTGCTTGTGTATCCCTAACAACTTGTATGTATGACAAATTTAATGACGATTGGTTGGGCGTGAAAAGGTAACAGACAGACAGACAGACAGACAGACAGACTTACTTACTTCCACATTTATAATATTAGTATGGAAGTATGGATTTAATTATTAGAAAGAATTTGAAGTAAATATTGTCTATTTATTTGTTATTTCCTTTGCTACAATGCGCTTTACCCTATATACATTAAGAGGAACACATTTTATTCTAAGCTCCGCTCAAGATAAATGATTCAGGATGTGCGCTGAGTTCCTACTGAAAAAAAGCGACCTCACACGACCAAATGTAGTGTATAAATGAAAAACTTCTTTTTATAGGGCGGTTTCTTGTCCATTAAGCTAATGACGCGTTGCCATTAGCTCGATCCAGTATCCCTTTCATTTTGCTGTACCACAGTCTAAAAACTAACGGTAACTATACCCGCCACATGAAACGAGTACCTATGCTAAGCGAGAACGAGACCAACGCATATGAAGCTTATTTAAGTGACTATTACTGAATGAATTGTTAAATTATAACGAGTAGATTATGAGATTTAATCTAATTTTCCGTTAAATATTATATTACATTCAAGACTAAAAGAATAAACCTCAAAATAATATCTAAATCTCTTAAAAAACGCGCGCTTATTCACACAGTAATATGACGACTTAATAATCTTAAAGGTAGGGTTAAGCCACATTGAAAAGCGTTCGCTAGTATCGGGCGTTAGTGTCAATTAATGCGCATATCAGAAAACGCACGTAAGCGTTATGTATGTAGTTGTGCGCGCATTAGTTCAATGTGCATCTAACGTTTGTAATGTGAACATACGCATTGTACATGGCTTATCAGTAAACGAAGTCACGATACTTGTATAGTATTTTTATCACGTCCCACACTCATATAAATCGCTCGTTGAATGCAATAACAATACTCAATAGTCAATACCGACAGTTTAGCAACCTTGTTGCATTAATTAAAAATAGTATAAATATCAATTTTGACTAAACAATTTTTTTTACTATAAGTGGGTTGTTCAGTAATTTAAGATGGAATCGAATTGACTATCTACTATGGCATAATGCGAGCGTCACGTTATTGTTATATGATTGTTACTCTAAAGATAATTTCACCATAATGACAGTCCTTGAAAAAATCACTGTATTTTTTATATACATTTATAAGCAATCAATATCTATTTAAAAATGCACTATACCTACTGTTTTTTAAGTTGTCTGTGTCAATACAATTTCTTTGTGTAACGCCTTTATGAAAGGTACGAAGTATATGTGTTTATGCCATGTAATATTGCATAATTACCAGTTGTAGCCCTACAGTGAGATATGCTTTTGATGTTGTACCCCAATAAAAAAGAGGGTGGCACGATAAAGGGTGAAACAAAAGACTTGTGGTATAGTAGAGAAGCCGAATCGTAAATTCAGAAGTGCATTATAATTTCTAGACTTTTTAAAAATTTAATTTTACTTAAATTTTACTTGGTTTACTTTTTTTTTTTTTGTATTTTCCTTTAATGTTATGTTCCCGAAGGATCGTCTAAAAATCTAAAAAAGAGTGCCACTATCGCCGTGGTGGCACCACCGTCGTCACAGCATTAATAAAGATGTCGGGTGTTATATTGCTCATATATGTACTTACTACGAATAAGCAATTTTATTCGTAGCTCATATTACCTATTTTCTTTTTCAACCCGGAAGAAGTCGCTGGCACCTCCCAGTAAAAAAAATCTACCTACTTTATTCTCTTCAACTGAAGTGATTGCGTCTTGAAGTGTATTCTTACTTGCTTTTAATATTATTTTTATATCTCTAAGAAACATTCTTCCCTTTAGAGCAAACAATGCGAATGAGTTAAAATCAAAATCATTTAAATTTTACGGTCTCACGTTTTACGACGAGCCGTAAAGGTTTAATTTGTTTTACGCGTTGATATTACACGAGTTGCTTTTAAATGCTCTGTGTACGTTTTATTTGCCTTATAGTAATTATGGGTTTATGACTTTTTTGTTACAGTTGCGGCTTCAAATGTCACCAAGTTTGAAGATCCGGGTTACATCTTTGAATCACAGAAGTAAGTAAAAACAATTCTTTTCATATAATTACTAAACTACTTAATGAAAGCGTGCATGTATACGTGCATCCTTTCTTGTACTTATAGGTAGGCTGACCAGATCAGATTTCTCATTTTAAGGAACAACATTTTAAGTAACATTTTAAGTACGGGATTTGGGATTAAATAAGGGACAATCCAATTATAAAATACATAACAAAATTATTTATTTGTATATCTATTTGAAAGAATTCTTTAAGACATTGCAAATTTTGCAATTTTAAGACATTGCCTTGTCCCGTATTAGTTTTACTAAATTACCCGCATTCCAGAGGAATGCGGGACGTGTATGCTCAGACTTAGGAGTCCATGTCAGTACTGGTGGTACTGGTCTATCATAAATTTGGTTGAGCTGATGAGTTTAATAGGTAACAATCAATTACAGATATAGAATTAATCTTGTACCTGATAAAAAGAACGTCAGCCTGTCTGCCACAATTTACTCAATAAAAATATGTAGTAAATTGTAGTTTTGTACAATTATTACAAACCACAAACAAATCGATAAGTTACAAATCGAATTGACGCAGACTTTTCTTTGTGTTAAAATGGTAGGAATTCACAAGACAATGGTCAATGTATAAAGACTTTGCAGTAAGCAATCTTAATATAATATAAATAATATAATATATATATTCACATATTCCACACAACACAATCTAGTTAAAAGTAAGCCACTTAATGCTTGTATTATGGATACCCAATGGATACCAGACAGTTGATATACTACATACAATACTTTTTTTTATACATACATCAATTTTTCAGGTACAAAGGTAAATGTTAACACATAAACATTTCCCCCTAGCGGGATTCGAACCCGCGACCGCTTAGTTAACAGCTAGGGTTACTAGCCACTAGACCAAACGTGTCGTCAAATCTTAACATTATAAGTACCTATAGAATACACGGTTGTAGCGGATACTTTAGTAACGCTTTTTTACAACGTTTTAGTAATAGGTAAAGTGCATTTCTTACTGGACTACTTTGCTGGTTGGGTATATTTTTCTCTGATTTTGTATTATACCTACATGCCTACAATGGACATCATTCAAAATAAGGTCAATTTTTTTAACTTACTCTGAAGAAGTCTCAATAAAAGTTCAATAAAAGTCTCTCTTAATTTCAATGATTTTCTATGAATATTTATTTATTTCATTAAGGCCCCTAACGAGGCAGGCGTCAAATTAAAATAAGACGTTCAGACCAATTATCTCTAGGCGAACGCCGCCGCAATTACAGGAGGCTCAGCATGCGCCAATAAGAGCTACAAGTAACATCCCATACCTTGACTAGATCTACTTAATCTAACCCTAAATTTATGTACAACTACAAAAAAAAAATGTCAGGTATCGGGACCATAGATTTATAAAATACATATATATAACAAATTTTACAGATTTCATACTTAAATAAATATGAAAATTATGACTTGAATTTGGTAAATGCAAGGTATTTTAATATTTTCAACCTTAAATATATCTATAAAACCCTTAGTCAATAATAAGTTTAAACTCATAAATCTAACTCACAATCAGATTTGATGAATTATTGTGGCTATATTGTGGTTAGATGAAGGGATCCAAATGAAAACCGCAGAGAAGATATGATCGTTTTATCTGTATTTAATTTATTTCATTTTGAATTGACTTATTATAGGTACTAACGTCTATCATTACTCGAGTGACTAATTTTCACACTCACAGAATAAATAATATAGGTACCAAGATCATCTAGAAACATACAAAGAAGCAGATTGTAACAAATTTTTCATTTTTATAATTGTTCAAAATGTTAGAATTTAAATCAATACTAATATTATAAATATGATGTCTGGCTGTCTGTTTCCTTTTCACGAATCGATCATCATGAAATTTGGCATACACAAAAACCTCCAGGGTACTCTACATTTTATTCAGAAAAAAGTACCGTTCCCAGGGGATAATCTTAAAATAAGAATCAAACGCCTGGCAAAAGTGTAAAAGCAAGGAAGATTTCAGCTGTTATATTGCTTAAATATTTTATCAGGCTTTATTTTTTAATTTTCAACTCAGACTAAGTCACGAGCACCATACCAGCTAATGTCATATTATTATTTTTTTCATTCCCGTTGTCTATATTAATATTATAAAGAGAATATATTTGTATGTTTGTAATGAATTAACTCAAAAAGTACTGGACCAGTTTTGAAAATTCTTTCACCTATGGAAAGCTACATTATCAACGAATAACATAGGCTATGTTTTATAAAGTTACGCAGGCGAAAACGTGTGCAAAAGCTAGTATAAGTAATATAAAAATATAACACCTACTGTTGTCATCTTACAGTTAGTCTTAGTAGCCAGTGTCTGAAATAAAAAAGCGCTTATCAGCCGTTTCAGCGATCGTCCGGGTTTTATTGGCTTTAAAGTTTTATGGCGACGACTGTACTCTGTACTATAGTATAAAGGAAAGGGCACATTGAGAGATTAATTCGATTAATAAATATAATGAGAAATTTTACAAGTTGCGATAACTTGAATTTTGCATTAAATGTAATCTAATGTGGAGTTATTTATATAATACTAGCTGTTGCACGCGTCTTCGTTAGCGTTACTTTATGAAATATAGCCGATATTACTTGCTGATAATGTAGCTTTCTATAGGTAAAAGAATTTTTAAAATTGGTCCCAGTACCTTCCGTGAAAAATCAAAATTCCTTTTGGGTATCGAAATTATGGTATAAATTGCATATATAGCGGATATACAGACAAATAGACTGACGCGGAAAGCGACAAAAATCTTTTCTCTTTATAATATTGGTCTAGACAAGCGACCCGCCACATGTTTCACATGAAGGCAATTTTTTTTTTCAAATTATATACACAAATCTTCCTTGTTTATCCCTCTTTCCATTTGTTCCACTGTTTCCAGTACCAAATCCATTGGTTGGTTTTAAAGAAGTTAGCCGAGAAACAGACATAAAAAAATAAAAATATAATATATTGAGCAATTAAACGCTTGACCTCTTCTTGCTATAACACTTTGGCCAGGGGTTAGTTTTTTATTTTAAATGATCCCTTGGGCACAGTACTTTTTTCTGAATGAAAGGTAATCCATATCCTTTCTTGTATCCCTGATAACATTTATTTCGTCGGCACATCGTAGAATTTGGCATATTATGATATTCCTGGGCAGATCATATTTCTGTTAAAACTGAGAGGGTCGCCTCGCTCCGCTCCGCTTCGCTCGGCTCCTCAAATTTATTTTCATGTAAACCCAACACTTTCTTCCTCGCTTTGCTTCACTCCGCTCCTCGTCGCACCTATTTTTGACTTTTGGTGAAAGATTTTTGATTTCATACTTTACGATCTGCCGAATTCTACGATCTGCCCACGACATATACAAAATTTCATGATGATCGGTTGAGCAGTTAAGGCGTGAAACGTGAATACTTTTGGGCCCTACTCTAAGTAAATAATATTAGGCTTTCAGGTATACTACACTGTCCGTTGCAATCATTTTAGTTTAATTGAATTCTGATCAATATTTTAATATAAATATGACCTGCTCTTTCGCTTTCAATATTTTATTTTCACGTATTAACATCGAGTTAATTCGATTTTCCGTTAAAAGCAAACATTGACGCCATTAATATAATTAATTCCTTTTTCAGAATTAAATGGAGTATACCACCGCACCCTGGGATTATTTTGCCGTCAAGATACGACGGGATTTATGGTGAGTTTATGCCAGTTCTTTTTAATCTAAAAAAAAGTGTTTCGCAATTCAAAACTTTGTTCAGCTAGAAGCAAATTAGAATATAATTTTTGGGAAGTTCACGCGGCTGTGGATTAGCACAGAATTTAGCTTGAGTTTTGAAGGTATTTACCATAATTTATCTTTGAAACAATATGAGCTTTCTTATAGCTCTATGGGTATTCATCGAAATAATATAACTAATGGAATTTGCGTAACAAATGCTAAAGCGGCACATAAAAAGAACGCCTTTGACAGAATTATGGCGGTCTCTTGCCTTCGCGCGTCAATAGTAAAAGGTTAGTTACGACCAACTTATCTAAACTAACTAGTAAAAATATCATTTTCATCAGCTATGAATTTTGTCATTCTGCTATGAAATTAACTTAATATTGCTATTAAGTTATAATAAACTAGCTGTTGCCCGCGACTTCGTCCGCGTTGAAAAAGCAATATATCGCCTGACATCGTTATTGCTATTATACTTAGTCAGGAGTTAGTTTCCTTAATTTTAGATAATCCCTCGAGAGCAGTACTTTTTCTCTGAATGAAAGGTACCCTATGTCCTTTCTGGTGTCCTTGACAACGTGTATACAAAATTTCATGGTGATCGGTTCAGTAGTTTTTGCGTGAAAGAGTTACAAACATCCATACATACATCCATACAAACTTTCGCATTTATAATATTAGTGTACCCAAAAGTGGAGGTACGCCAGCCATCTCGGGGGACCTTACGACGGGCGGCAGTCTACCCCAAAACCACCGCCCGGGTTCCGGTCAGAGGGGAAGGCGGCGGACATAGGCCAACCGCCTGCGCCCGAGCCTTCTCCTGAGAAAGGGGATCCTCTCCCCGCTGCCTTTCAGCCTTAGACCTCTTTGACTGTGTTTGACCTGGTAGATATTCTGTGCTTAGGCGCCTAAATGTTGCATCCTTCATTTTGGACACATACACGCCATATAATTTTGATTAAATGCTCCTTCTAGTTTGTTCTATATACTACATTATATGTCAGCTATAAGCAACCATAAGGATACAGGCAGGCCATACTTATATCTAATAAGTTATATGGACCTGCTATAGGTACCTACCCTAATTTTTCATATAATATTGCGGTTAATCTTTATCATGCAAATAAACAGTCTCATATTTATAATATACATATAAATGCATCTCGCTAATGAGCCAATAAATAATTGTTCATTAATGCGAGAATTATTAATATGAATATTTCCCAATCAGCACCTTTTTTCGTAAGCCCCGGTGAAAATGAGACGAGGAGATTGTATTTTAATATTCGGAAAAGTTTCATTCAGAAGGTATTCATTTGAAATAACTATTAAATGTTTAAAAACGATGTATTGAATATTTTAAGGTTATATAATATATCTATATCTATATTACCTATACTATAAAAATTACGTGTCACGTTGTTTGACGCCAATGAACTCCTAAACTACTGAACCGATTTTGATTAAACTTCGTAACTGTGTGTAATTTGGTCCAACTTATAAGATATGATTGTTTTTATTTTGAACCCGGGCGAAGCTGGGAGCGTTAGCTAGTTATATTACAAAGTAACTGCTACCCTTGACACAAAAAGAATTTTTCAATTCGAACCACTAGTTCCTGAGATTAGCGCGTTCAACCAAACAAACAAACAAATTCATCAGCTTTATATAAGAGTATAGTGTAAAAATTTTTTTCTATCCAAATATAGATTATAACAAAGGGACAGGAGAATATGCTTTTACATCCCTTATTACTAACTCATTGATAGACATACAGATATATACTATGTAATGTACCTATATATCTATATCATCATAAAAAAGCAATTGAAAGGAGAGTTTAAAAGTTCCCAGACGTTTTAGCGTTAGTACACTTAAAAAAAAATGTTTTAATATTTGCGAACGTTTACTAAGCTAAGCGAAGCTGGGCCATGGAGTTTCGGAATCAGGAGTTTATAATAAAAAAGTTTTTAATTTACACTTGGAGTTGGCCGCGAGTGTACAAGTTTGGAGTTCGCTCTGTAAAACGTGCATTACATTCACGGAAATTCGTTTCGGAGCGAGCGCTCGACGATTCCCGATTTCGTTCCGCGTACTTTTTCCTTCTTCTCTTCAGAGTTAATTAATAACCGAGTTGGACTTTTGTTCCATTATTAATTGATCCATTGTTTGTTCAACTATTCTACTGAGCAGTGAGTTACTGACACGTTCTAGAAACTCTATTTATGTTTAAATTTTGGCATGTGTGGGCAGGCAATATACGATATATCATATACCAACTCTATACCTACATGAGAAAGTGCCCGTTGAATACCCTCCTCAATTAGGCGGCGTTGTAGTAGCATTGGTGTGGTGTGTGACGCACCAGTTCATGAACTACGCGATCAACCAAGCGTGGTTGGTCGGTTAGGAATAGACGATCATTATCAAACTCCAATGCTACACTAGCGCCATTCAAGTCAATTTTATGAATATTTCTATTTCTATTTAATGCTTTTAGCTTGCCAGTTTTTGCTTTTTCTGTTTAAAACCAATGTAAGTTTTGGTTCTCCTTTACCTCTACCCTCCACACGATATATATACGGCGAACCGCACGATAAACCAAAGCCGGAAGGTTCTCGAGTGGAGGCCACGGACCGGCAAGCGCAGCCGCAAGACGTCCACTTACAATAGGTGGAAAGACGACCTGATAAAGGCCGTAAGTCGACAGTGGATACAGGCTGCTTCTGACCGGTGTTAATTGGAAAATTATATTCGAGGCCTATGTCCAGCACGTTCTGCGCCTGAGATGATGTGATGTGTGGCTTTGCCATTCTACTAATATTATAAATGCGAAAGATGTTGCGAAGTATGTATGTTTGTTACTCTTTCACGCAAAAACAGCTTGAAAAATTTAGATAAAATTTGGCACACAGATAGGTTATAACCTTGACTAACATAAAGGATACTTCTTGTCCTGGAAAAATGTTAAGTTTCTAAGGGATCGTCTAGAAAATGGCGCCACCGTCGTCACGGCGATAAAGATGTCAGATATTTTCTCGGGTGTTACATTTTTCATTTTTCAACGCGGACGAAATCGCGGGCACTTGCTAGTTTAAAATTAGTTACTCAATTTGATCTGTGAACAGAACTACGTATACATAAATAATATACATAATAAAAATTAAATTGGCTAAGTAAACCAAAAAGTTTTTCATATTTAACTGGAAGCAAAAAATGAATAATTAAATTCTGACCTCATTAATATGCATTCACTTGATCTGTATTGATTCGGATACAAAGGAAATGGCAATGTTTTAAAATGGCTACGCTTTTGCAATTGCACTGTAAATCATAAGGCTTCGACGAACGGGAAACTGAACAATAAGTTTTATTTATTACTTTGTTTCTGTTGAGACAACCTTAGTTATTTTTTTTAACTTTTAATGGCATTTCTTTATTTGTACTATATATATTAGCCAATGCCCGCCACTTCGAAGGATGTTATGGAGCTCCTTAACCGTAATAGAATCCGATATGAAAGTTTTGAATAATTTCAGATGGGGCGGAGTCTAACTACTATAAGTGTTTGAGAATACTGTTGAGTTTTGAAGACACATATAGAAATATTGCCTGAGCCCAAGCTTGGCAACATATTTTTTTTTTAATTTTTTTAAAAATTAACACAGTCTAGTTATGTGGTTGTCGCGTCCACACGCCATAGAAAAATTTCAAATCGCTGTCACAGCATAGAAGCCTAAACCAGCCTGTCTATTCTGAAGCAAAACTTTTTCCGCATTCACACAGTTGGTAACTTCCACGCGGCCGCTTCGAATGCGGTCCACAAACTTCGTCTGTATGTGACAATTGAATAAACTGTTCTATAAAATTGTAAGCGTTATACAAATCCAGTGTTGGGATTTGCTTTTGCTTTTTATCAAAAAATACGGAACATCTGCATTGAATTTGTGTAGAGTTTTTAGAGGAAATTGCGATGCAATTTTCGTTCAGTTATACGGTTGACTTAATTATTTTATTTTATTTTTTTATTAGAGATGGGTTTGCTCTTGGCCAACAACCAGCCATGTGGCAAGGATGAGGCCTAAGATGGAGCGAGCTCACCCAGAAGATGCCTATTCACTCGAACCTTGAAAAGATTAGGGTTATATGTGCTCGGAAACACAGACGCCGGCAGGGAGTTCCAAACCATTTTTTATTTTTCCGTGGGAAAATCTGCGAACCAGATCCCCACCGACTATGGGAGGATCGGTGGGGTATGTGGGACTTCTACCCACTAAAAACCCACGGTGTTTCTTCGCGCCGTATATGGGCGGAGGATAGGGGACGCTATGACACGCTACCGTCTCCCCCGCTAGACGCAGCCCGCGGCAGTGCGCATTATAAAGGATGTTTCAAAGCGCTTGGTACGATAAGGAGGGATTGTAACAATCCTACTAATAAATTATGAATGCGAAAGCTTGTCAAGATTAATGTATGGATTTTTTTGGATTGTTGTTTGGATTGAATCGGCTCAACGGATTTGAATGAAATTTGGCACACAGATAGTTTATTATCTAGAATCTAGATAATAAGCTTCTGTGTTCTAGATTAACACATATAGGGTATTTATATCCTAAAAAAATGTTAAGTGTTCGTTGGTTGGTTCCTGAGGGATCCTCTAAAAATATAAAAAAAATGGGAGCCCCGTCGTCACAGCGATAAAGATGTCAGATAGGATAGGGTATTTTTTTCACGCGGACGAAGTCGCGGGCGCCAGCTAGTATATAATAACTTAAGCCTAGGTAAAAAAAACAATTTGATATAGCTTCTCGTTTATATACTGCTACACAATGTGTAAACCTTTAAAAAAAAGCAGAGTTAACCAAAACAAACTATAAATTTTGAACTATAAACACTTAATAATTTTATTCTTTAACGAGGTCAATATCATGCAAAAACTCAAAAATGAAACTTTGGAAAATTAAAAAAATACTGCCGACGCATTTAAAAAATACAGCTAAAAAAAATTAAAACAGTTAATGCCTCTATTAGAAACTGCACTCATTCAGGAAGCGGTTTAAAACTTTTTCAAAATCCGCACCAAACTCAACTATATCGTGTGCTGGCGGTATTGCTCTTATACACGCGTGATTAAGTTTCAAAATCGTTTGTTTCAAACGCAAGTTCGTTGGTAGTCGATATAGATTAGTAGTTCGCCAGCAACTTTACCGAGCGAACTGTGTTCAAAGTTTGAAGTGCATCGCAGTTCGGTATGTACCTACTTTGGAAGGAAAACGAGCGGAAAATGTTGCGTTTTTAATTTTAAGTTCCTCTAGCACCATTACTTGTACGCTGTTGGTTCATTTGTTTAGGTAACGTACATACAGACATACAGACATACAGATGTACGGCTGGTTACCATCCTCATCTTGTCGAAATCCCTCCTTTTCGGACCAAGCGCTTTGAAACATCTTTTCTGCCGGCGTCTGTGCTCATATAACCCTAATAACCTAATTTGTAACAAATGCTCATATAACCCTAATAACCCTAATTTGTAACAAATAACTTTTTCTTTATACTGTCTGTCTTTTTTTTTTTTTTTTTTTCTGTTATTTGATTTGATAATATTTTCAAAGTTCGAGTGAATAGGCATCTTCTGGGTGAGCCTCTTCCTTGCTACATAGCTGGTTGTTAGCCAAGAGCAAACCCATCTCTAATAAAAAAAAAATACTGTATGTATACACAAAAATAGGGTTTTTTTAGCAAACAGTTTTACCTAATTCAACTTGTATATAAAACTGTTGCACGCGACTTCGTCCGCATATTATGTTAAAACAACATATTAAGAAATGAATTTATAATTTTATAAACAAAATCTGCAATTACAAATTAAACAAATATAAAATAGGTAAGTAGTATACTAAGGACCTCTTTCACCATATCTGAGTAAAGTGTCAAGTAAGCTAACCGCCACGTAAAGTCACTGGTAAAAAACGTACGAGTTTCACTATCTTCGAAAGGGTAATTTCAATGAAATTGAAAGAAGATGCTCGTAAAATTTACTCTCCAATTAGCGTTACTTGAAAAGTAACTAATCAACAATTTACTTGTAGTTGGTGAAAGAGGCTCTAAGCGTAAGAATGTTCGTTCATATCGTTTTTTTACTAAAATTTACAATTTACTGTTTTAAAACGTTTTTTTTTACATATAAAAATAATATTACAGTCTGTTTCTGTTATATCTTCTTCTAAACCAGGGTATATGATTGTGATACAGTTTTCACTAATGGAAAATGCGATAAACGAGGAAAGTAAGTTTGAGTACATAATATGCAGAAAAAATTGCATCCGCGCGAAGCCGGGGACTGGTCGCTAGTAATAGTTTATGTTACTGATTAGGTACATGATACAATTTTATTTTGTTGCAGATTACTCCAGTACTCATAATGGTCGAATGAGGATACCACACAATGAAACTAATAATGGGTAAGAACTTATAAAACTAATAATGAAATTATTAAAACTTATAATAATAAATAATCCTTGCCACATGGCTGGTTGTTGGCCAAGAGCAAACCCATCTCTTATAAAAAAAGTACCCAGAATCTTAACAATATGGGCTGCTCTGAGCAGACTTGAAATATTGTGAAGTCCGGTCACACTGCAGTTTTGGTTAGAATCGCGACCTTATCACATGCCTCCTCAAAAGAAAGACATACTCAAATCCAGTAGTGATTCGCAATGATCACAAAATATCACAAAATGAAAGACTATCTTTAGAACCTCCGACGCCCAACGCAAAAAAGGGGTGTTAATGTTTGACCGGCTTATTGTTGTTTTGCCATATTTGTTCATTTGCCACACTTTTATATTTCCATACATTGAAAGTTGTTTTGACCTGTGTGTATGTCTGTTGACATCGTAGCTCCCAAATGCACCGATTTGATCCGTTATTTCTTGTTTGAAAGCTGACTTGAATGAGATTGTCCTTTGCTATAATGTACTGTTCAAGCGTTTGATCTTGAAGATCATCAGCCCATTTTATAGTTGACGAAAGGGATTTGACTAACTTTTATAGCTTCGATTGATGTTGAAATTTGGTTACTTCAGTGGTATTTCCATGACATAGTAACCTTGACCTGTAGCCAAATGTAGCCAAATGGCTTCATCGTGAATGGCCGCCTCACGATGACGCCAATTTTTACTTCGCACCGTTCCATTTGGCTTGCTGGCACGGTCGTGAATGGCCGCCTTAAGGAGTTGCGAGAGCGGTTAAAATACGAGGTGGCAAAGTAGAAATTCGGAAAGAAAACATCGAAATCTATAAAACTACCAACATGCCAAACTCCCGCTGGTTGGATATTTCAAGAACCTGCTGTAGGTACTATTTCTTCTCATGTATTGAAAGGAAAACTACTCTACCATCACTTTTTTTATTCCACATAAATAATCTCTACTAATTTCTATGTTTGTAATGAATAAACTCAAAAACTACTGGACTTATATTTTATAAGTCACGAACAAGAGCTAGTCCGTACTATTATTATAAATGCGAAAGTTTGTATGTATGTATGGATGTTTTTAACTCTTTCACGCAAAAACTACTGAACCGATCACCATGAAATTTTGCACACACGTTGTCTGGGATACCAGAAAGGACATAGGGTACCTTTCATACAGAAAAAAAATTACTGCTCCCGAGGGATCATCTAAAATTAAGGAAACTGTTAACCCCTGGCTAAGTGTAATAGCAATAACGATGTCAGGCGATATATTGCTTTTTCAACGCGAACGAAGCTGTGGGCACCAGCTAGTACTGTATAAAACAACAATCTTCTAAATAATAGCATTACAATATTGTACAATGTAATTTATGAATAGATAAAGGCTTATATAGAAACGTCTACGTCAAGGTGTAATGAGTATAATACATCCGTCGGAAAAAGCTCTTTTAGAGATAAAATTGAAATTCCATATTCCTCTGAAGCGAGAAACAGGCTGATACAATTTAATATTTTTTGTTATTACAATATTATTACGTTGAAAGTAATATTTTTGAACTACAAAGGGGTTATTTTCTATAAATATATCTATACCTAGACTAAACTGTTGTATGTTATGTAGAGATGTTTTTAGATAAATCTTTAGCTTTGGCAGTAATAATAAAATATAATAACTCAAAGATTATTTGATTTTTGAGTTTTTTGAAACTAAGTAATCATTATCACAAAACTTTTTTAAGAACCCTTTAAATTTTTAATTGTCTTTCGGAATATTTATACCGAGAATTTGTGTATGAATTTTTTCTTATGATTTGATCTGGGCCCTGATTCTGTATGCTCAAACCACATTATTTCCTTAAATTGTTACGACAGGCTAAAAACCTATTCTCTATCTATGACATGTTGTCAGTGGAATTGTCAAATAAATACAATAGTATTATTTGACTGTGACTGTAATACAGAAACTGTGGTTTCTGTGAAATGAGGTGAAATCATATCGTGCCATAGATAATTGTCTTGGGGCATAGACATAAGAATTTCGTGACAAGACAAGGCAAGACAATAACGTATCTTGCCTTGTCTTGTCAAGAGTAGTTGTCATACAGAATCAGGGCCCTGATTGTTATGAAATAAATAGTGAAATGAAAGGCGTCTAAATTCAAGCAATCACAGATATAGCTAGGCGTCGGACAGTTTAACTTAGTTACGAAGCGGTTGAAACAACATTAACTTAGTCGAAGTTGTGATAACCTCGTTAGAACAAAGTCTAGGAAATCTAGCTCACTTCAACGTGTTCGTGTGAATTATATAATTAAATTAATTATCTGCTATCCTGACACTCGTGAGAGGAATAAAGACACTTAAGTGAGTCGTATGGTTATCGGTTAAACATAACATAGAAATTATCTATACTAATATTATAAAGCTGAAGAGTTTGTTTGTTTGTTTGAACGCACTAATCTCAGGAACTACTGGTTCGAATTGAAAAATTCTTTTTGTGTTGGATAGATCATTTATCGAGGAAGGCTTTAGGCTATATAACATCACGTTGCGACTAATAGGAGCGAAGAAACAGTCGAAAATGTGGAAAAAAACGGGGAAAATTATTCATCTTTGAGGGCTTTGATACCCAAATGATTCCCAAAATAACTATTCCACGCGGACGAAGTCGCGAGCACCAGCTAGTACAAAATATAGGTCGCGCGGCAGGCGAAACTAGTGGGGGCAATCGGAGCATGTGAATTATTGCGCACAAAATTGCTAATGGCAATGCAATTTTTTTTTCTTATTTCGTATTTTTTGCACCTTACTAACTTAGCATTACAGGCAGTGTTGATATTCCTTCCATTAAATCATGGTGCGTTGTCGAAGAAGAAGGTTTTTTTTATGCACATTTTTTTTAATACGATAAAACAATTCTGTACGCAACACTCTATATTATATCTATTTTGCCGAGTATTCTTATATATTGCATTTGTATTTTTTTATTTTATGAAATGACCGACAGACAATTTTACAATATAATGTTTGCATAACAAAAAATAAATTTTTATATTTTATTTCAATATTGATGAAAGTTTCAAAAACCTTAAGGTGAAAATCACATTGCATCCGCACGAAGCCGGAGGCGGAACGCTTGTAATAAATAAATAAGAATGTCCCTTTCTAGAAAATTCCCATTGTAGAAGAGATAATATAATGTTCAAAGCAAGTCAAGTAGGTAACTATTTATAAACTTAATACTAAGTACAAGAAGGTTACTTTCAAACTAGTTCCGTGTGCGGCTTTCAACGTTATAGTTAGTATAACGTTGAACACCGCACACGGAACTAGTAGCAACCTAAAGTTGGGTTTGCTACGAGAAACACTGACTTGCAGTTTGATGCAAGTATAAAATATTCATTAGAAGTTTACAAGAATTTTTAATTATCGATCCTTTAATTTATTGTTAGTTGCAAAGCAACGGCTAATATTTTATATGTACAAAGTAGCGTTTTTTTATTCATGACTGTATTTTCATTCATGTCTTACTTATGACACAAATAGGTACTCGACTCAGTTTCTTTTACCCAACGTGCCGTTGGAAAAGTAATACTCGCGATCGTCTCATCTCCTTGCTTCTTGTAGGTTACATTGTGCTACTGAGCGTCGGAGTACTTACATGTTCGGAAGCTAAAATTAAAAATTATATTGGCCTATTTAGTCATTATTTCAAAAAACACACGCTACTAATATTTCGAAATTTTTTTAAGAGCTAACCCATCTCTAATAAAAAAAAAAGTGAAAATTTTGTGAAGCTAAGTTTTCACTTCTGAAATGCAGTCCTACGACTGACACAAATAAATATAAAATTTCAATATCCGTCACATTACAGATCCTATTGGATCTATATACCTTATAGCCCCCTTCTAGGATCTATAGATCCTGGCATCCCAATTATCTACTAACTAGCTGCTGCACGCGACTTCGCCCGCGTAACTTTATAAAATATAGTCTATGCTACGCGCTGATAACGTAGCTTTCTTTAAGTGGAAGAATTTTAAAAATCGGTCCAGTTGTTTTTGAGTTCATTCATTACAAACATACAAAAATACAAATCTTCTCTCTTTTCTTCTTCTTTTTTTTCTTTTTTTGACGACACGTTTGGCCTAGTGGTTAGTAACCCTAACTGTTAACCAAACGGTTGCGGGTTCAAATCCTGCTATAGGGGCAAATAATTATGTGTTAACATTTACCTTTGTACCTGAGTCATGGATGTTTTGTATTTACAATATGTACTTATGTACTTATTTCCAAAAAAAAAAGTATTGTATGTAGTATATCAACTGTCTGGTATCCATAATACAAGCATTAAGTTGCTTACTTTGGAACTAGATGGTGCTGTGTGGAATGTGTGAATATTTATATTTATAATATTATTATAGGTATAAATGCATCTGAAAATATCTGATTTTTTTTTACTTTTTTACTATCAAAAACTTAACAGGTTTAAATGAAACTTTACAGTAACATAAAATGTACATCGAAATAACTTAAATGCTTAATTTATGGTTTTGCTTTGTCTAGAAATTACTAAAACAAACCCAATTAGATGGCTTCTTTTGAGAAGTAATTTTAGTTGAATCGTAATTATTTTCACTGCTTCCCAAGCTATAAAATATTTCACAACATCCATTATATCCCATATCAAACTTCATAATGTCAGACTAGCCGCTTTAAACTTTTAGTAAATTCTGAAACCCCGCGTGTCCATGCATAATATATGCATCTTGCATACACTTGACAGCGATTGCAAAGCGGAATTTATACAGTAAAGTTGGTTAAAATAAAGTTAGCAAAGTGTAAACGCAACTTAGTTGCACTTCCGCCATGAACATTCATGCATGTACTTGGTCGCTCGCCTCCACTAGAGTTATAGACTTGCTTATGTACAAGTTAGATTAAAAGATTATAACCAAATATTAATATAAATATAAAAATAAAATATATTAATCTAGAATTTAAAATAAAGTATAGGTAGTCTTTGCATTTCACGAAGGCGAGTGAGTTTTGCTTGTGTTGAACGTGTACACGCGTGTGTGTCTGCGTGTCCGTCAGACACGCACGCGATAGTGTGCGTGTCTGACGGAGCAGTCAATTAGCATTGTAGGATTCTATTTTTTTATACAAACCATACCCTCTTTCGATCTCACGCACACTGTGACACATGTACAGACAAGTGTTTACTACAAGTAAATCCCACTCGCCTTCGTGAAATGCAAGAACTATAATCTATAATAGTACCTAAAGTCAATGCAATGTAATTATCTGGTTTTTTTTCTGTTATACTAATAGCAATTCAAGAATTCGTATACCTATACACGTTGTTTGACGATTCCATGCTTGTAAAGTTAAATATCTATGAAACCGCATTACCAAACTACACGATATATTAGTATCTAAGTTCTAAGCACGTTCTAAGTAACTAAGTTGCTCGCTTGATAATGGGCAATGTGCCACCTCCCTTTATATATTTTTTATCTTTGGATGGTTGTAGCATTATTGAACGGCATTAAGCTGCCTATAACTTGATGTATAATTTGGTGAGCCTAATCGAATCTAATCTAATCGAACCTAATTAGATATTAGGCTCACCAATTTCTGGCTTATACAATACTAGCTGTTGCACGCGACTTCATCTGCGTAATCCGCGGATCCACATGTGGAGCTAAGCTGTGGATCCAAGTGGAAGGAGGCACTTTTTAAAATATAGCCTATGTTACTTGGTGATAATTTAGCTTTCTATAGGTGAATGAACTTTTAAAATCGGTCCAGTAGTTTCGCAGCCTATTCAATACAAACAAACATCTTTCCTCTATATAATATTAGTAAGTAAGTATATATAACAATCAAATTTCTACCCACCATTTTATTCTACATGAAAATAGCAAATATACGCGTGTGTATATCAAATATGTAGACACAGAGTGAAATCCGTGAAATATAATTCTCAGAAATGAAAACAGTAAATCTCCACTAGGAGTAATGCGAAAAGAAAAAAAGATCCGCATCCGCTCAGGGAAACTTGTAAAAATACTTTCATTTTGCACTGACCGAGATAAACTAGTAGGTACTAACTTTTTAGATTTACAGTCGGACGTTCCTTTTAAAATGTAAAGATTTTATCAAGAAACGAAGCTTGATGAAAAGTTTTTTTGAAATGTGAGTAAACGAAAAGAAGTCAACTTCAACTATATTTATTTTGTGAAAGAAAAGTTTTGTGTTGACTGGCTGTGTTCTGCGGTTTCACCCGTAGTTTAGGGTGACGTTTTAGCAGAAAAGCGTTACTTTCGTCGTCGACTTCTTAAAGTAAGATTAAAAAAATTAGATAAAAATAAAGTGTATAATCCATACTAATAATATAAATATGAAAGTAACTCTATTGGTCTGTCTGTCTGTTACCTTTCCACGCCTTAACTACTCAACCAACCATTATGAAATTTTGCAATGATACAAGAAAGAACATAGGGTACCTTTCATCCAGAAAAAAAAGCAATGTTTCCCAAAGATCATTTATAAAATAAAATAAAATAAAAAACTAACGCCTGGTCAAAGTTTTATAGCAACAAGGTAAAGTGCTTATAACGTGAAACAGCTAGTAGACTATAGTATTTAAAAAAGTTTGAATCGGGTAAATCTCTATAAAGAAATAAAACTATTTTCTAAAAAACATTGTATATTACAGACCAAAAAACCTTGTTTTGGTAAAATCATTATACTTATACGTTTTGTAACCTACCTTCACGTGAATATTAAATTCTCTAGTTACGTTTGCCGCTTTTGCTAGTTCGAAAGCCACAAAAGGAGTGAGCACGTCTCTCGACGAACACCACCTCGACACGTGATCAATCGCGTTCACAAAGAAAAAATCTCACTCAATTCCAAGTTGTCCTGCACTCGAAATGTACTGCGGCTTAAAAGGCACGTTTCATTGGAAATATGAATTTTTTTAAGGTATTTCATGCTTATGCTTAACTTCCTTTGATCACTTTGCTACTGTATCAAATAAATAGGAGTACTTCCTTCCTTCCTTCCTTCCTTCTTTTTTTTCCTTTCCTTTGTACGACATATTATATATATTAGCTATTAAAAATCATTGGAATGATAATGTATGTACTAGAGAACACACCTCAAAGTGAGTTGTTTCGCTATGTTAGAAATGCAGCGCCGATGGCCTTCAAATGCCTGAAAAGATCTTCATAAATTATAGCTAAAAACAAGTCGGCTTTTAAACAAAAAAAAGTATCAAAATCGGTTCATCTGATTGGGAGCTACGATGCCACAGACAAGCAGACAGATACATACTAACACAAAAATACAAATCCTTTCTTTATATAATAATAATACTAATAAACAGTATATATGCAGGTGTTGAAAGGTGGAGGTAGGCTGGAGTGGAAGGTGGTCACACACACACACACACACACACACACACACACACGTCAAATTTACCCCGTTTTTGCGTCGGGCATTAAGGTTTGAAAAGTTTTAAAAGCTGCTAAATGCAGTAATATTAGCCTACTCCTCCCATGTGTTTCCATTTCTGCGCATAGACGCGAAGTCATAAATTTAAATCGAGCATACATTAATGCAAAGTCATGGCCGACGCGTTCCGTGGTAATTTCATTAATCTTAGTTTAATTTATGCATAGTTAAACCATTGTTAACTAGCCAGTGTGTTTGGTTACCCGCTTGGGGATACAATTAGATTGAGCCAGTGTTTGTCGTGGAAAATAATGTTGATTTAGTTCATTATAATAATTTTGGACATTATAGTTAGGTATAGCATAAAATATAATTACATGAAGTATGGTATTTTGTGTGTAAATACTTAATGTCCAATAAATAGTCCTAATATTTATCAAAGCATTAATATTAGGATACATTATACAACAATACTATAATTTCATTAATTTTGAAAAATTGTTGCAAGTACGCTGCCACCGTTGATAGGTCAAGGGATACGGATTGAAGCATCACTTACCGTAACATAACGTTAAGGTGTCCCTAGACGATCATGCGTTTACTTGAATTATCATGCTGCATGTCATGCCGCATCCGCTATATGATAATGCGTGTATGTCAGTCATAGCTTGCCGGATGAAAAATAAAATCAACTATCAATCAACTGCCATTCACATCAATCAATACAATTAAACGGTCATGCATGCATGACAGCACGTAACGCATGTCATGCTGCATGATCGTCTAGGGACACCTTTACATGTGCTCTTATTTCACTGTGATCTGTGAGTAGTGGTTATTGCCGCGAGGTGGGTTGCTCAGTTTATCATTGCGGAACGCAGCTGATATAACTATAGCATTTGGAATAACTTACTTCCAATAACTCTGTGTGTAAGGTTATTACACAATAAATCTTATATGAGTATCTTATTTTTGTTACAGATTACTATTGTTCAGGAAAACGAGGCGGAAAGAAGATGTATTGAATTACGAAAGAAGTGAGTGTAAAGAAAATGTTTGATAACATGAATGCTTATACCCGTATAAATAAGCATTCATGCTATCAAAGATTTTCTTGGAAAGGCAATAAGCACCTTAAGGGCGGGTATAAAGAGAAATAGCCAATCTATATTTGAATTTTATCTAAGTAAACAAAGACCAATAAACATAAAAAAATTAAAATAGATAAATACATTATAAACAAAAAGGAAGCCTAAGACTGAAAACATAATATAATGAAATTTTCTCCACAGAAAAAATCATAAAGTTTTTCTATATTTTCTATATTTTTTAGTTTTATTTTCTAAATGACACACATTATAAAGCTAAAAGTGTATCAGTAATCTCACTTCATAGATTATCTAATCTAAAGCTATAGAGCTATAGACTAATTTTCCATTTACGAATAAGAAATAAATATATTTAATACTTTTGGCACTTATAACATTTTTATTGCGCGAGATGCGCTATCTTCCGTCGCATGTTGCGCGTAGTTCTTACGTATTTTGTGTCACTCTCATGTCCAAGGGGCCACGCGGGTGAATTATTTGCTTTATACTTACGCACTCTTAACCACTCATCGAACTCGTCAAAACTAGTTTCAGTCTAGCTTCAGTGTATGTTGCGCCTTATGTTAATTTTTTTATGTTTCAGGTGCTCAGTTGCTCAGAAGTAAAAGGGACCTAGTGTCGGGAAATATCATAATGACTCAACATTTTTCAGAAAAGATAATTTCACCAGGAGAAGATGTAAGTATAATTCCTATCTCATTTTTTGTGCTCTTTCGAAAAGCTGGTTCTATTATTTTAGCACAAGACCTTCATGACAGTTTTTTTGAATATATAATTGATTATTTTTATTTTTAATATTATTATTATATTTTTGGTTTTTATTTTAACAAGAGACATTTTTCAGTTAAGTCTCCAATGTGCAGCGACATCGGAACGACCTCCGAAGTTCATCTGGGATAGAGATGGTCTCGTTATATCTGCAAATACGGATCAAAGGTACCGATTAATCGGATCCAATTTGTTTTCTTTTTATTATAAACTAGGTTTTGCCCGCGACTTCATCCGCGTCCGAACGCTACCAAACTCCACAGGATTACCCGCTGGACTAATCTGAAGATTGTCTGAAAATTTCATCAAAATCAGTTAAGCGGTTTCGGAGTCCATAGGGAACAAACATACATATATACACACATCGCCTTTTATATATAGATATCCGAATCACTCAATTATCATACCACAGATTATTATAAAATGTCAAGTATTTATGCACCCAGCTGATTTTTGTAGTAAAAATTTCTTTAGGCGGGCTTGAGCAGTTGAATGAAGAATTTGATAGTGGACAGTAAATTCGGACCGTCACGCGTCACGCCAACGGAGTGTCAAGGCGGTGTCACGGTTACCAAAATATGGTTTCACAGGGCATTGGATGTGAAAATAGATTTCATCTTGTATGAAAAAAGTGTTTGAGAAATTTTACATACACATATGTGAAATTTTATATTGTAAAATTAGGGACAGAGAAAACGATATATGTATAGGACATGTATGCGATTAAAAATAAGGCAACATACATTTGTTACTAATTTGCTATTAGATGTATTAAGTATTAAAAGGTGTACCAAATGAGAAAGTACATAAAATGCTAATAAATCATTTTTACATATAAATAATGATGAAAAATTTTCAGGTACACCTTAGGACAGATGATGTCATCATCAGGAATGGGGGTAGTATCACACCTCAATATATCGCGCGCAAGAGTAGAAGATGGCGGCTTGTATTCATGTTCAGCTTTCGAAGGCGACTCAAGCGTCGTTCATGTTGCACGCATTGATGTTTATGGTATGTTATGTTTATGTTCATTCATGACACACGACTGGAGTTTACTCCTCACGAACGATTATAAAATTTAAATTTTCACAATTCGAACACGCCAAAAGAACAACATTGTTCTTTTTTTTAATAATATTGTGTATGGCGCAATATTTCTGAAACTTCAGATATTTTAAAATCTTAGATAAATTATACCGCGCTATCTATAAACAATAGCTCCGTGAATGCGGCAACTTTTTATTGTAGTGTATGTAAAATATCGTCACTTTTTATCACTTTTTACACAGTTTCATTATATTTTTACACAGTTTCACTACACAAACTGGCATTTTATTATGGCCAAAATTTAATAAAACATTCGGCACGTACACATCACAGACAGCTTGCAGTGTGACTGGCTCGGGTACGCCGAATTCAGCGTAGTATTTGTAGCCGCATTTGACAAGTACGACGACGGTATCTAGTTGAGCGCAGCGAGACTAATTATTAATCCAAGTTTACTATGGTCGATAACGCACTAGCAGCACCTGTTGCCTTTCTTATGTTATTAGGCGACAGTACCCTCAAGTGGCCCGTCACGTAAGCCTGTCTGTAGATCTTACCATATAAAAAAATGTGTACTATACTTTCCTATCTAACTTGTGTGTTTATATTTTTCAGGCCCACCATACATTAGATCTTTGCCACCAATAAAAGTGCAAAGTGGAGAGCCTCTGAAATTGAAATGTCCATACTACGGTTTCCCTATAAGGTATTCAAAGAGTTTTATTCCCTAGCCTATGTATTTAAAAACAGCTCTGCAGTTATTCGTGATAAAGAGGATAGGATAACTCACCACGGTCAGTCCCCAGGCCGGTGAGTATCCACGATGGAGTCCTCTTGTAAAAAAAATGTCGTGTCACATACAAGACATTTTTTTTAATGTATGTACTTCACAATTGGTAAGTACTATAAAAAATATTCTATAAAAAACCCGGATACCTTTTAAAAAAAATTAAAAAGAAAACAAAAAAAAAATTTGAATCAATTTATCGTAATAAATGTTTGCTCATACAAATATTCTTATATTATACTGGTTATTAAAAAAACTTAGAGAACTTTGACACTTATATGAAATCCAAGTTAGTATAAAACTGATTACTTAAGTAGTCTCAAAGGCACAATTTTAAATGATTTTACTTAAAACTTCCATTACATGGAGGTAATGAGAGGTAATGAGACACGATGACCCGAGCTGCGCATGAGCATGCCTGACTCCACTGAAAAAAGTGCCCAGTGATTCCGATGGCAAGCCTTTCGGTAGGCTTTGAGGCATTTCTTCAATACTGCTCTTATATTTATTTCAGTAAGCTCGAATGGGAACATAAGGGGAAAAAAATTATCAGCTCTACACTTCCGCAACATGCAAGGTATAAACGCTTTGCAGCCGTCATTAGGAAGAAGCGGCGTAAACGACAACTGTACGAGACTGGGGAACATGGGGTGCTCAGCATACCGAGGATAGTCAAAGAGGAGAATGGGGACAGTTACACTTGCATAGTGTTCAGTCCTTCTGGAGAAATGGCTAGAAGGTAATTTAAATTTATACCAATATAATATTATATAATAAAGAAAGATTTGTATTTTTGTTTGTAATGAATTAACTCAAAAACAACTGAACCGATTTAAAAAAAATCTTTTACCTATATTAGCAAGTTACATTATCAGCAAGTAAAGTATAAAATATAGTATAATTTATATCACTACATATTATAAAACAAAGTAGGTACTCCGCCGCGTCTCTCTGTCTGCTATCTGTTCGCGATAAACTCAAAAACTACTGCACCGATTTTCATGCTGTTTTCACCAATGGATAGAGTGGTTCTCGAGGAAGGTTTTAGTATATAATTAACCAGGTTACGCGGGCAGCAGCTAGTTATATAATAAATAAAGAAGATTAGTATTTTTGTATTTTTGTTTGTAATGAATAAACTCAAAAACTACTGAACCGATTTAAAAAAAATCTTTTACCTATCAGCAATTTTACATTATCAGCAAGTAAAATATAAAATATATAATTTACTAGCTGACCCCGCAAACGTTGTTATGCCAAAAAAAAAATTGGGATGGACCACCCTTAACATTATGAAAAATAGATGTTGGCCGATTCTCAGACCTACCCGATAAGCACACAAAATTTCATCAAAATCGGTCCAGCCGTTTCGGAGGAGTTTGGCAACAAACACTGCGACACGAGAGTTTTATATATTAGATATTAATAATGTAATATAAGTACATATTACTTAAACATTCATCGTCGAATCCAGCTCGGATGGGCAGCGTTCGGGAAGCTCCGAGACATCTTCTCGTCCAAAATCCCTCAGTGTCTCAAGACAAAAGTTTTCGACCAATGTGTGTTGCCAGTGATGACATATGGCGCTGAAACGTAGTCTCTAACTATGGGCCTCGTAAGGAAGCTCAATGTCGCTCAACGAGCTATGGAAAGGGCTATGCTCGGGGTTACACTGCGAGATCGAATCAGAAATGAGGAGATCCACAGACGTACGAAAGTTACCGACATAAGCCGGCGGATTAGTAAGTTGAAGTGGCAGTGGGCAGGGCATATAGTACGGAGAGCCGACGGCCGCTGGGGCCGGAAGGTTCTCGAGTGGAGGCCACGGACCAGCAAGCGCAGCGTAGGACGTCCACCCACAAGGTGGACAGACGACCTAATAAAGGCCGCGGGTCAGCGGTGGATCCAGGCATCTTCTGACCGGTCCTATTGGAAAATTATGGGGGAGGCCTATGTCCAGCAGTGGACGTCCTACGGCTGAGATGATGTTTATGATGATGACTTAAACATTCTAGGTCGTTCGAGATCCAAGTGGTGGAAGCCCCCGAACTTGACGAGCTCAGAGTTGGCAGCGGACTGAAGGAAGGACAAATAGTGCAGATAACTTGCAATATTATTAGCGGTGATCCGCCAATTTATTTTTCGTGGCTGAAAGACGGAAAGAAGATAGCTTCTAGCCTTAAGGTAAACATGCAAGATAAAATGTATAAAATGTATAAAAACGTGCTTAGTAATTATTATTATTTTTTATGATATTTCAGATAACAGAACGCAGTTCAGAGCTGTTCAGCGTGCTCATAATAAAACGCGTCTCGTTGGAACATTGCGGGAAGTACACTTGTATTGCGACCAACCACGTCGGCAAGGTCAATCAGACGGCCGAACTTTATATCAATGGTAAATGTTAAATAATTATCCTTTTCATAACTTCTACACAAGAAAATACTCAATTAAGTGTCGTTTATTTATTGTACTATTATTTAAAAACATTATTAAAAAAACCGGTACCGTCAATAGGTAGTTTGTATACATCTTAACAAACTTAACAAATCGTAATATAGAGGAAACATTAAAAAAGGCTTGTTTTAATAAATAATGTTTACTTACTCTGTACTGTGAAGGAAAGCATCACTTGAAATATGTAAAAAATAAAAAACAATACGGAGATTTTTTTTTAATATGGCCAGGCTTAGCTCTCTCTTTCCGATTTCCGGATTTAACATTCCGGACTCGAATATTGTAAGAATCCAAATTTGTGATCTAAAATTAAAGTTAATACCAACAGCTCACTCCATTCCCAAATAAACTTAAAACAATGCGCCCGTATATCTTCATCACAACTTTAAAACAGAGACATAAACTGGCCAAACAAAGTTTCTCTTCAGCTTTGTTATTGTCAACTGAACTTGTTCCGTGGGGACATTGTCTCAACTAGTTCTCAAATGATATATCTACAATCACGACACACAGCAACTTGGCGCTTTAAGTTCGTCGTTAATTACAAAGAAAAATTTATTAATGCAACAGTAATATTTATTCTTAGATAGAAACAGAAAAAGGAAGATACATTAATTACTAATCGCGCGTGGTTCTGTTAAATTGAGTCCAGTGGTCTCACTTTCGCTCCTACAAAACTCGAACGGGGAATAACAGAAAATCGTTTGGATTCGTAGTAATGACACATAATTATACATTTATCTCTTTCTATTATTAGCTGTATTTGATATTGAAATTGTAACTGAGGGAATGAGTTCTAACGCATACATTTTTGTATGTTGCATACCTATTTGTCGATTACACTTAAAGTATCTTACCTTTTTGCTTCTATCTGCGTATTTAATACAAAATTTTCGGTAATTATAATATGAAATACTAGCTGGTGCCCGCGACTTCGTCCGGGTTCTGGGTGAAAGGTACCCTATGTCCTTTCTGGTGTCCCAGACAACGTGTATGCAAAATTTCACGCTGAACGGTTCAGTAGTTTTTGCGTGAAAGAGTTACAAACATCCATACGTACATCCATACATCCAAACAAACTTTCGCATTTATAATATTAATAGGATCTATGTAATACGGAGTTAATATCACGATAAGTGTTCTCAACTTACTCTATTTTTTTTTTTTCAGTTGCTCCAAAATGGGTGGAAGAGCCCTCGAACACGTCGCTGCTGTTGGGCCAGCGTGGTTTAGTCTACTGCAATGCGAACGGCTATCCGAATCCACAAATACACTGGATGAAGAGGGACGGTAGGTATACTTACCTATTATTATGAAAGGGCCAAGATTAAATATGTAAAATTGCTATAGATTTACCTCTTTTTTAACCCCTGACACCCGACGAAAAAAGAGGGGTGTTATAAATGTTATCTGTGTCAGATATACCTATGCATGTCTGTGGCATTGTTGTTTGAAAGCTTACGTGATCGAGATAGATATAGATAAGTTATAAAGACCTATTCAGGGGTTTTAAGATCATCAGCCAATGAGTACCAAGTTTCATCCAAATCTGATCTTGCGTTATTGTGGAACAAACATACAAAGTTTCGCATTTATAGTATTACTAACTGGCGCCCGTGACTTCGTGCGCTTTAAAAATTAAAAAAATAATAACAATATAACGCCTAATATTTTTATTGCTATCACACACTTTAATTTTTTATTACTTTTTATTTTCGTTCAATATCTTGGCACCATTATTTGGTGAATAATTAAGACTTTCTATATTGCTTCTCATCATCAATTTATTCACTTTAAATTTCCTGGTACATAGAGCTATGTATAAATATCTATAATTAATTTCAATATAATTTCTAAAGTACATTCTCTCCTAAAATCTTAAAAGCAACAATGACATTCATTCTGAAAAAAACCCCTTTACTTGTTTTTTTAAAATCACATTCCAAATTATATATTTCTTAAATTTATCACCAGTATAAAATTGAAATCTGTAACAACTTTTGCCACCTCTAACAACCTATGCCCTATGCCCTATGCCCTTTTCTGTATCGCTGACAACGTGTATGTACAATTTGGTGATTTTTTTCAAGATATAAAATTGAAGTTGTGACTTTTTCCAGCCACTCTCGGCATCTGGCGACCGGTGCTGGACTTGGCTGGTGGTGGAGTGACGAGCTATCCGAACGGCACTCTCGTCATAGAAGTGGTATCTCTCTCTGACGAGGGAATGTACGCGTGCAATGTTGAGAACGGAGTCGGAGAACCGCTCAACAAAAACTTGTGGATCAAAGTGAACAGTTAGTACAATTTTTTACCTGTGGTTGCTTATTTATAATACCCAATAATTTGTATTTTTGTATGTTTTTAATGGATAAACTAGGGATAGACTCATAAACTACTATACCGATTTTGTAAATTCTTTCACCTCTATACGCGGGAGAAGTCGCGTTCAACAGCTAGTATTAAATATATAAGTGTCAAAGTAACTGTCTGTTACACATGAAATTTGTTTTTTCGAGATCTCATGACCCTCATTTAGGCAACGAAACAGTATATCTCTGAACTGGCGTGTTTAAACGGTCAGAGATATACTATTTCGTTGGTTTATACTTCATTTACACGATTTTGAGAAGTTGCCCTTTTTTAAATGTTGACACAAGAACAGTACAAACGGCAACACACTTAACTGCACACAATTTTTTCTGTCATATCGACAGAATATCGACTCACACTTGACGTTTGACAATTATGAACCCTAGCCAGTGGCTGAGTAACATAACTTAATTTCGTCGGATAATTATCAAATCGGGCAAAATCGGGTAGAGTCGTTCGTTTTCGTTTTACCTAGGCGGTAAAACTTTAATGCGATGACATTTAAACATCTTATTTCTTACTATGATATACAATGATATTAATAATTTGTTAGGCTCAACTCACACAAATTAAAAATTGAAATAGGCTCAACTCACACAAGCAGAGTCGAAGCGAAGCGACGCGTTATGTTTTTTAACTTCATATTTTTCGTAATGATCACGGATAAAAAAAACACCCGTTTTTTTAGTTTATTTTTATTTTTTAGTTAATACGCAACTTAACTTTATTTTGCCTATGTTTCAACGTATACGTAACGTTTCAAGTAGGTTACCATTTTTCCGATGACCATACACAGACATAGCGCATACTTTGCGCATACACACATCTCATACCTACTTGAAAATCTAATTGAAAATGAAAATTACTTATAATACTCGTATGGACATGCGAGACGCATTTAACGTTTTGCGGGACGCAATTTTATTATTACAATGCGGTAACAATTATTTGTTATTGTTATTTTATTTACATTTGTCATTCTGTGCAATTAGTTTAAATTGCTAGGTCAGCACATATAAACTCAAACACAAAACTTACACAATATTACTTTAGTTTCGTAAATCATTGGTATCATATGAAAATCGTCATCATTGAGCGGAGCGAAGCGTAGCTCGGTACTCGGTTCCCTCCGACTCGTATAAATATTAAATAATATAGTCAAAGATAGTGTATAGTGGTCTTTTAACAGATGGTGTTGCAAAATCAATAACGTAATAAAGTTCAAATTTACAAAAAAAAATTTTTAGCTACTTTATAATCAGCAGCAAGCGACTAGGCCTTTATTTATAACTAGGTGTCCGCGACAGTCCATGTCGAAAATAAGAATGTAAGATCTACGCCTGCTTTTGCCAAGCGTAGATCCAAAGATAATTGATTGGTCTCGTTGCGCACGACTAGATAGAGCGCTATACAAAAGCAATAGCTCCGAAAATGAGGCAACTTTTTATTGTTGTGTGTGTAATAAATAGTCACTTTTTATCACTTTTTACCCAGTTTTATTATATTTTTACACAGTTTCACTATGTAAACTGGTATTTTATTATGCCTAAAATATTATAAAACATCCGGCATACGTGCCGAATGACAGACAGTTTGTAGTGTGACTGGCTCGGGTACGCCGAATTCGGCGTACTATTTTATGCCGCATTTTACAAGTACGACGGCGGTATCTAGTCGAGCGACTAGCGCAGCGAGACCAATCATTCATCTATTAATATAGTGTTATTTGACCAACAAAATGACCTACAGATAATTATGACCGGAAAGTAATAAACAGGCGGCAAATATGGTTGGTAACCCAATCAAGCCGACTCGACAACCACCAGTTTTCCCATAAGTGAAAATTTTGGTTCTACTGAACTAATTACATATATATTGTTTTTAGTTCTACTGAAGTTAGTATGTATAAATATTGTAATTTCATTTGTGATGAGAAATAAACGTAAAGGATTGTCATTGCGGTCTATCAGTGACAAGTCGTTGTTGATGCGTTGCCACTGACGACCGCGTTGTTTTATGGAATTAAATGAATATTCTATCTATACTAATATATAAAGCTGAAGAGTTTGTTTGTTTGTTTGAACGCGCTAATCTCAGGAACTACTTGTTCGAATTGAAAGATTATTTTTGTGTTGGATAGATCATTTATCGAGGAAGACTTTAGGCTATATAAAATCACGTTGCGACAAATAGGAGCGAAGAAACAGTCGAAAATGTGGAAAAACGGAGAAAATTATTCATCTTTGAGGGCTTCCGTTGCGTGCGCTGCGAAAACCGTTCGAGATACCCAAATGATTCTCAAAATAACTATTACACGCGGACGAAGTCGCGAGCACCAGCTAGTTATATTATATTGAAACAGCTACCATTGTGCCAAATAGGCAGAATTGAGTAAAGAAAATCAATACTTGTTTTTAAATTTAGATTACATCCAAGGAGGATAGATTACATCTATGAACCAAGAAGTTTAGAATAAACTATGAATAACTGTCAACTTGAGCGTTAAAGAAAAAATGCATTGCAATGCGACCAAATTAAGAATTATTACCTGGAAAACTTATGACTATATTGAAAATGACAATATTATATCTATCTCTTTCAAACATTCTCTCAGTTGGGTCTTGAATGTGCAGTTAAGAGTGGAGTCGTTTGTACCTATATAACGGTATTTATTAAAAAATATTAATAAAAATTTCAGAACCTGTTCACTTCGATTCGATCGGTACCAACATAACAACGAAAACAGGACTACCTATCACGCTTACTTGCAAGCCGCTGGGTGACAATCCTATTAGGATCAAGTGGAGTTTGAATGGAAAAGCACTGGACTTCACTACCTCCAGGTATATGTATAGTCATTAAGTTATATTCGTCGTTTCAGTCTTGATTGATAATTAAGTATTTAAAATTTATTTAGATTTAGATATATAAAAACATCCGTACTTATAATATTATAAATGGGAACGTTTGTATGGATGTTTGGATGTATGTGTGGATGTTTGTAACTCTTTCACGCAAAAACTACAGAACCGATCACCATGAAATTTTGCATACACGTTGTCTGGGACACCAGAAAGGACATAGGGTACCTTTCATCCAGAAAAAAAGTACTGCTCCCGAGGGATTGTCTAAAATTAAGGGAACTAACTCCTGGCTAAGTATAATAGCAATAAGGATGTCAGGCGATATATTGCTTTTTCAACGCGGACGAAGTCGCGGACATCAGCTAGTTACTCAATAAAAATTACGTAACGCTTATATAACTATTACCCATAATATAATTATTAGCTATTATTTAGCCTTCATTAGCCTAAGGGCCTCTTTCACCAACTACAACTACGTAAGTAAGTTGATTAGTTACATAACGCTAATTGGAGTAAATGTCACGAGTATCTTGTTTCAATTTCATTGAAATTACCCTTAAGTAATGCTACTCGAATATGGTGAAACTCGCTTTCTTATAGCTGACTTAAAATGGCGGTTAGCCTACTTGACACTTTACTCGGAGATCGTGAAAGAGACCCTTATTAGAACTATACAATAGTTATTATTCTTTGCCTTAATAATTTTGAAAAAATGTTGTGATTTATTATTCTAATAATTACGTGACATCTAATGATTTTACATAAAAACATTGTTATTAGTATTTCAACCTTAAATTTCTACTTTACAAATTAATTTTCTCACCGTAACAAAGATGGCGCTATTAGGCAGTAGGTAAGACTATTTTCTATAAGTAATTGTCTTGTTTAGCGACATCTGTTGCAGGCTAGCAGTAAACAGTCACTTTTAAAGTTTTGGGATAATTTATCGTATAAGGCGTTTGTTCAAACAACGCTGTATGTTACGCTGTAACGCTTAAGGTTTAACTTCCAAACTTCAACTAAGCACAGCAGAGGGTATCAATAAAACTTCTTTATTCAATTAAGGCAAGATAAATATATTTAAAAAAAAACGGCCAATAGGTAACTTCGCGGACAACTTTGTTCATGTCGATTTATTTTATAAAGCGACATCTAGACTCATCATTTCACATATATGCGATTTCTATACATGCCGCCCACCATGAACAAATTGTTCATTGAAACCGCCCACCATTAAACAATCGATTAAAACCGAAATAAACTTTATAGTAACACTAACAATGATTACTTATTAATATCGTTATCACCGAAACAAATAAAAAAAACTCCTAAAAATAACAAAAAAAAAAAAACTCATAAAAAAAACTATTCAAACTTAACCTACTTAAACTAAGATTTTACAGGTAAACGACATAGTTTGGAAACCGGTCTTTTAATAAGGTTGTCTTTACAGCGTAAAGTAACAACGCGCGTTACTCCGTCCAAACCAGGATGCTTATCAACTATCACACCGCATAACCAGCGCGCGGGAGGGAGGTCGGTTTCCATCACCAATACGACATCTCCAATATCAGGGTCAGGAATCCGTTCATTCCACTTGTACCGGCGCAAAAATCCAGTAAGATATTCTTGCGACCATCGTCGCCAGAAATGTTGAACCATCCTTTGCGTCAACTGCCATCTTTTTAGCGAGGCTAAGTTAGATTTTTCATAGTTGACATCTGGAACAAGCAACAACTGCTCACCGACCAAAAAGTGTCCAGGAGTTAAAGGTGTCGTATCCTCGATGTTATCACTTAAACGAGATATTGGTCTCGAGTTGAGACATGCCTCAATTTGGGCCAAAACGGTGCTGAGCTCTTCAAAAGTCAATGTAGATGTACCGATAGTGCGTTTAAGGTGATACTTTGTGGACTTAATTCCTGCTTCCCATAGTCCTCCAAAATGAGGAGCATAGGGAGGAATCATGTGCCAATCCGTCCCATTGCAGGAAAGCCACTCTGCAATTTCAGCTACCACGCTTGACCTTTCTTTCATTAAAAGAGCTTTAAGTTCTCTTGAAGCTCCAATGAAATTTGAGCCATTGTCACTCCAAAGTTCTGCACAATGACCTCGCCTGGCAACGAACCGCTTAAAGGCTGCCAGGAATCCAGTAGACGTCATGTCACTAACTACTTCTAGATGTATTGCCTTTGTAGCCATACAAATAAAGAGACAAATGTAACCTTTAGTAGCATGATGTCCTCTTCCCTTAGTGGTTCTCAATGCAATCGGTCCAGCGTAGTCCACTCCGCTATGCTTAAATGGTCTACAAGCTGTAACTCTTGTAGAAGGCAATTGACCCATTAGAGGGTGCATGGCTTTGGCATTGTGACGGATGCATACAACGCAGCGACGAGCAAATAATTTAACATGACTTTTTAAACGAATCATCCAGTATTTAGTTCTTATATAGTTCATCACTGCCTGACAACCTCCATGCATAGTTCTTATATGAGCATCCGCAATTATTAAATTAGCCAAATGGCTATCATGAGGAATCAAGATAGGATGCTTCATATCAAAACTCAAATCAGATTGCCTCAAACGTCCACCGACTCTTAGAACGTTGCTCTCGTCTATAAATGGGCTTAAGGGATACAACTTGCTCTGCCTGGATACAAAGCCCTTTAATTTAATATCACTTATCTCCCGCTTATAATAGTGACCTTGATATAGCTTTATACAAATCATGAGTGTTTCTTGAAGCTCTGCATGTGTGAGCCAAGATTCGAACTTAGGTTTGGATTTGCTACACTTGAGTTTAACAAATCGTCGGCAGTACGATAAGACTCTTATCAATCTTCGCAATGAAGAAAACTTAGCAAACAATTCGACAGCTGCTTCGTCCTGTGTGGTTGCGCAACATATATGAGGGTTGCCTCTTTCTTCTAATTCTGTGTCGCCAACTTGACTTGATTCACTCAGTGGACTGTATTTTATTTGATTGTCATATAGCCAAGAGGGACCAGATAACCACAGTTTTAGATTTGAGATTTCTGTTGGGCTTATGCCTCTGGATGCACAATCAGCCGGATTATCCTTTGATCGAACATGTGACCAATGGCTTCGGTCATACAGTGAGACAATTTCAGAGACGCGGTTTCCCACAAAGGTTTTCCAGCGACTAGGATGACTGCTCAACCAAGCTAGTACAACAGATGAATCCGTCCAGGCGTGAACATCCTTCTTTTTTATCTTCAGTATTTCGGTTACTTCTTGTAATAAATTTGCGAGCAATACGGCTCCACACAACTCCAATCGTGGTACCGATATTTGCTTAACAGGAGCTACTTTGGTTTTTGCCGTTACTATTGTTACCATTATTTCTCCGCTTACAGATTTAGTTCGTATGTAAACCACTGCCGCATATGCATTATTAGATGCATCGCAAAAACCATGCAGTTCGCTTTCTTGACAATGCGGGTGAGTGTAAATCCATCTTGGTATGCGAAAACCTGTGAGCTGCAGAAGATCCTCTTGGTAAGTTAACCATTCCTTTAGTAATTCTATAGGTAATTCGTCATCCCACTTTATCCCCGACAACCAAAGCTTCTGAATAAAGATTTTAGCTTGAACTATAACCGGAGCTATCCAACCTAGAGGATCGAACAACATGGATATATTGGATATCACCTTTCGCTTTGTGACAGGCATGCTGATTTCGGGTAGTTGAACAGAGTATTGTACTTCATCTGTATCACTGTTCCAGGTAACGCCCAAAACCTTCCTAACATTCTGCGCAACATCTTCTATTCCTACTTTCAACAATTTCTCCTCACCCTTGCTATCCGTTGTGTTTTTTCCTATTGTGTTCATCAGCATTTTACTGTTACTCATCCACTTTTGTAGCTCAAATCCTGCTCTTTTTAACGTTTCAGTTATTCCATTATAAACTTTCAGACCTTCATCCAGTGATGAGCACCCGGTCATTAAATCATCCATGTAAAAATCTGATATTATCCTTTGGGCTATTTCCTTTGATATTTTAATTTCTTTGCTTCTTCTTTCACATTGTAACATCATATCCTCAAAACCTTCACATTCATCATATGCTGCCTGTTGCAGGGCACGAACAGCAAGATAAGGCGCTGAAGCTATACCAAAAGTTACTCTTAAAAGCCTGTAATGAATAAGATTTCCTAATTTGTCACGCCACACTATACGCTGATAGTTTGTGTCCTCTGTCGCTACTTTCACTTGACGATACATTTTAACGATATCTGCAATCAAACAAATACGATGCTGCCTCCACCGCATTACGGTGTGTCTCAAATTCGGTTGTAGCGGTGCACCTATAATCAAATTGTCATTTAAAGACACACCATTTTTCCCTCGTGCAGATCCATTAAAGACAACACGGACTCTAGTAGTACTTTTATCTGTCCGCACTACGGCATGATGTGGCAAATACACAGACCGAGTATTATTCTGTTCATCCACTGGAATGACTTCAGCATGACCCAACTCCTCGTACTCCTTAATGACATTCGCATACTGTCTTCCTAATTCAGGATCTTTATTTAATCTTTTTTCTAAGAAATTCAAACTCCGTTTGGCAATGTATTGAGACCCATTGTATTGACACTGGGGATCATTGTCACGAAAGGGAAGCTTCACTATATATCTACCGGATTCATCTCTTGACGTAGTCTGCTTAAAATATCTTCACACCGTTCTTCTTCTGGACTCAAAATCCTCTCCTTTGTCTTATAATTATCCCCTTCGATTTCCCAAAACTGTCTTAAAAGATCATTACTTTCTTCTACATCTTCAACATACGTGTTCATGACTACACCACACAGCGGTGTTTCAGGTGTCTCATTACTTGAAATACACCCAGATAGGATCCACCCAAACTTCGTATTTTGTGCCAATAGTGACACTCCGGGAGGACCCTTGAGTACTTCTCCTTCCACAACCTGGCTATATATCTCCACACCCAAAATCATATCAATTTTATTTGACTTATAAAAATGCGGATCTGCTAACTTAAATTCAGCTAAGCCCGGCCATATACCCACAGAAAGCTCCTTTGACGGAAGAAATCTAGTTAATTTTCCCAAAACGTGAGCTTCTACTTGTATTTTGAAATTGGGATCATGAATAGACTTCAATTCTATAAAAACTACATACTTAGAGGTGGATGTATTTTTTGCCACACCAGATATCAATGTATTTTTGGGGACCTTTTTAAGACCGAGTGCTTGGACTGTAGCCTCTGTCACAAAGGAAGCCTCCGATCCCTGGTCTAACAAACACCTTAAGCAAAATTCACCTCGTTCAGTTTTTGCTTGGGTTACGGCGGTGGGCAGCAATTTTCTACTAGATATCTTAGCGAAGCAGGCTGTAATTATGTTGAAACTGGAAAACCTTCATTATTATTGGAATTCGACTCAACTACATTTGGTGGGTGAAGCAAGGAATGATGTTTTCTTTTACATATTCTACATCTACTAGATTGTCGACACATATAAACGGCATGGTTGGTGCCTAAACAGTTGAAACACAGCCTGCTGGTTTGGACAAAGCTATGACGGTTGTTATAATCCCTTTCTATAAACATTTTACAATTGGTTAGTTTATGCTCACCTTTACATAATGGGCAAACAATATAAGAGGTTGATTGAACTGTGTTAACATTTTCAATATCTGGATTATCAGTACTTACATTATGAACGTTCACCCCTTTTTGGTATTTAAACTTAGCATCTAAAAACTCTAAAGACTTAAACTTATGATCCAAAAATGCTTTAAAACTATCAAGGGTAGGTAAATCCTCACCCGATTCACATGATTTAGATTCCCATTGTTTACGTGATTCGGGGTCTAATTTTTGGCTCATAAGATAGATTACAATTAAATCCCAGCTCTCTGTTGACACTCCCAAATTATTCAATGCTTGTAAACAATCAGATATTGTATCCAGTAATTCTTTGATACCACTTGACGATTCAGAATGCAAAATCTTGTGACCAATTAGCCGCTTAAATATATTATTTGATAAATATCTTTTATTATTGTATCGATCCTTCAATTTTCTCCAGCAACTGGCGTAATTACTACTAGTGATGGGTATGTGACGAACAAGTTGTTCCGCCTCACCAGTCAACTGACCTTTAAGATAGTGCAATTTCTGAACGTCGTCAAGGGTTTCGTTGTTGTGAATCAGTGATAAATATAAATCTCTAAACGTAACCCATTCCGTATAGTTTCCGGAAAAAATTGGTATAGATATCTTAGGTAACTTAAAAGAAGAATTATGAGAATTACTTGGATTACCGTGGCCACATACCTCAGATAAGGAGTCAGCTTGTTTTACATTTTTTGATAAATCACTTAAAGTTTGCTTTAATTCGGTTTTATAATTGAAATAAATCTCCTCAGTAAGATCATACAAACTGGTTTTATAATATGTGGATCCCTTCAATTCATCATCTGTAATCTTTGTCACAATCTCATGATGGGTGTTATTAAAGAGAAACCAACGAGATTCTAAAGTTTCTAACCGCGTTTCAATATAACTCGTTGTAATGCGTTCCCTTGGTGACTTTTTAAAATTTACTAGACCTTTATTTATTTTCTCCTTAAGATCCACTTGCAATTTATTTAAAGACTCCATGGTTCAACTTATAATAAGAAATTACACAAATATAAAATACTTAACCTTAACTTACTATAATATTTAACCACATAAATTATATTTTCAATTGACTATTACTAAGTTATAAAGTCCCAACTATGATAAACTTGTTTACGGCTAACACTCACGCTCCACTTAGGTAATTAAAACTACGATTTATTGATGTAAATTTTCTAAGTCCAATAAATATTCTTGAAATTTTCTAAGTGTTTGGACACACCAAATGAAAATCGGGCATGGATTCCCCGTCAATTCACTTTTTGAAAATTATTCTAAGTTCTAAATTAACTTGAAAATATTACAAGTCCATGCACTAATCTTAAAATTTTTCTAAGTCAAAGTTTTTTTTTTTTTTTTTAATTCCAAGTTATATTTACGCTTAACTTAAGGTTCACTTTTGCTTGAAATCTATTTTTATAATATTGAAAGTACTCACAACACAATCGCTGATAACAACACTCACAAATCGTCGCCAATTCCGAAGATTCCAAAATTGTCGCTGCTGACGCCACTGTTGTTCCTTGTAATTGACGTCACTTCACTTCTGACTGGATCTGATGCCTTTTCTTACAACACCATCGGCAGCAATCCACCACCGTATCGGTGTGTTTACAAAAATGCTGCGCTGCTAGTTGCTGCTGCTAGTTCAATCTCCACTCACGTCCGACTCGGAGGACCACTTGTTTAACTTCCAAACTTCAACTAAGCACAGCAGAGGGTATCAATAAAACTTCTTTATTCAATTAAGGCAAGATAAATATATTTAAAAAAAAAACGGCCAATAGGTAACTTCGCGGACAACTTTGTTCATGTCGATTTATTTTATAAAGCGACATCTAGACTCATCATTTCACATATATGCGATTTCTATACAAGATTTTCAAATTTTTGAGAAAATAAAAAACTCTAGTTAAATTTAAGAGGATTAACTAGAGTTTTTAAATTAACTTAGTTAACTCTAAGAGGGTTTTATTGGATCATACAAAGATAATTATAATCATTATCAACCTTTGTTAAAGGTCTTTACTGTTATTTTTATAACCATACACCATGATTTATAACTTTAATTTTTTTTTACGTCCTCAAAAATGAGAAAATGCTATACTCGTACACCCAGCGTTGTTAGAGCACACGCCTCAGTCGTTATACTAGGCGCTAAAGTAGGCTATTAACTTAAATTAATGATTAAGTTAAACCTTTTTTAGAATAACGATATCAGAGGCCATGACACATAACGGATTGAAGAGTATCATCAGCATCAGTCACGTGGAAAGCAGAGACGGAGGTCAGTACGAGTGTCGAGCCAGCAATCCGTACGGAGTGGCGACATTTGTTATTGGACTCAGTATACTAGGTAAGGGACTACTGCAATCTATTTCATATTTTAGCATCATGCCTACAATAGTTATATGACGTGCTTTTGACTTTCTCCAGGGTTGTATTGGCAAGGCCAACTTTGCAAATGAACTTTGGAAAGTATTTAGAATCTGCATTTGAAAGTTTCGTAGTAATTTGGACAGACCGAATTTTTTTTCCATGAGGGCCCGACTCTCACGGGCTAAAAACCTCTCCTCCAGACCGTCTGGCACCAGTTAACTCTCCCACTTCACTACATAGTATAAAACAAAGTCGCTTTTTCTGTCCCTATGTCCCTTTGTATGCTTAGATCTTTAAAACTACGCAACGGATTTTAATGCGGTTTTCACTAATGGGTAGAGTGGTTCTCGAGGAAGGTTTAAGTACATAATTTACTAAGTTACGCGGGCGAAGTCGCGGGCAGCAGCTTTAATTTTATTAACACGTAACGTAATTTTATAAACTATAATAACATGTAGTGCCATCTGTTAACAGACTTTTTCCATTATTCGAAGTGAGATTAGATGAATTAGAGTACTACATTGCTTCAAACAGAATTCCCTAGATGGCGTTGTAAATTTTGCATACACGTTGTCTGGGACTCCAAAAAGGACATAGGGTACCTTTCATCCAGAACGCGGACGAAGTCGCGGGCACCAGCTAGTACATAATAAAAGCGCGTGTGCTGTTGTCGGCAACGCACTTGGAGCACCTGTGGCTTTGCTTGTGTTACAGGCGGCGATAGCCACTCTGCCTTCAAGTGGACCGTCAGCCTGTCTGCCTTTAACATAAAGAAATTATAGATATTAATAATTTATCAAATTTATTTAGCAAGCAGTTTTATTACTAACCTAATATATATTTATTAAGAATCTTCTTAAAACTGTTTGCATTATTTTTACAGGAAATATTAAACATAGTATAAAATTAGGTCGCCACCCACCGTTTGTCCCTCTGTATGTCTACGCTTATCTTCTAAACTACACTACAGATTTTAATGCGGTTTTCACTAGTGTAAAGAGCGTTAAACTAGGAAGGTTTCTATGTATGATTTGCTGACAAAAATACACATGTGCGAAGCCGGGAGCGGGACGTTAGTTAATTAATTAAATTACTCTTTTATAGTGTATAAAATACTTTGGCTACTGAAATTTTCAGAGCCCCCAACTCCACCCCTAGACTTGCAAGTGGACTCGGTGAGTAGTAACGCAGTGAAACTGTCTTGGAGGGACACAATAAGCACTCACGTGCAGCACTACTGCGTTCAGTATACTAGCAACGACTTCTTGATCTGGGACACAGCGAAGACAATGAATATCTCCAGGTAATATTCATTAAATTCTATTATTTATTTATTTTATTTTATGGACATTTACAGATACAATATTTACATCTTCTTTATATATATATACACATAAATTTCATGTCACGTTGTTAGTCCGCGATGAACTCATGAACTACTGAACCGATTTTAATAAAACTTTGCACACTGTGTGTAGTTTGATCCAATTGAAAAAATAGGATAGTTTATATCTCAACTTAGTCGTAATAGTTTTTTATTGCAAATTATTTGTTTATTATAATGACAAAGAGTTATAATTATCTCTGAGTTCCCTAAGATTCTAACAGATGGCGGTGTAAGGTAATTTATCGGATGAATTGAGTAAGTATCCAATAGATGGCGCTATGTTAATCATAATATATATTATAATTTCCAAAAAAATTGCACCCGCATGAAGCCGGGAGCGGGTAGCTAGTATAGTACATATAAAACAAAGTCGTTTAACGCCATCTGTCTGTCCCCCCGCGTATACATTTAGATCTTTTAATGCGTAACGGATTTAAATGTGGGTTTTATCAATAGAGAGAGTGATTCAATGTACAGTTTAATATTTTAAACTGGAAAAACTTTGTGTTCCTGAGGGATCGTCTAAAAATAAATATAAAAAATGGCGCCACTGTCGCCGTCGTCGATAAAGATGTGAGGCGCTCATAGGGCGCTCATGTATTTTATTTTTCAACGCGGACGAAGTCGCGGACACCAGCTAATCTATATTATATGTATATAAAAATGTCGTGTTGGTTTGTGTGTCTTATTACACGTCCTGCTAAGCAATGAGCTGTGTAAAAGTTTGGACCAATTATATAAGTACTTAGTTTATTAAATTCATTTGAAATTTAAACGAATATTGAATATTTGAATAATTTCAGACGCGAAAACGAACTTCGTCAAAGTGTGGAGATCAGAGATTTGCAGCCAGCTGTAGACTACAGAGTGAGAGTCGCTTCTGGGAACCAAGTTGACTTAAGCCCGTTCACACTACCAATACACTTCACTACACAACAGGAAGGTATAGTACAGGATCCGAAGAGAGATCTTCCACCACCCCATCTGTTTACTAGACAAAAAGTCAGTTATCTATGAGAAAATATATCGTGTTACCTATTAAAATATACTTATAGATATAATAATAAAAGGTTCATTTCTATTACACTGCACAGTACGCTTAATGCTTCCTTGTAGCACATTTTTTGCTTACTCCGATTTTCAAATTACAAAATTGTAGCTTCGACAGTTTATAATTGTCTGTAAATTTCCGTTCATGATTTACTATTGCAAGGCTTTGAAATTTTAAAAATCGGAGCAAAGTAAAATGTGGACAGAGAAGCATTAAGAGTGAAATGTAATAGTGGACGCCGCGTATTGGCTATTTTTTTTAAATTAAGTATATTTACGACAGGTATATTTACGACAGCGACCTGATTTACGAGTATATTTTAACAGGCAACAAACAATGTGATATAATTTCTCAAAGATTACAATAAATTGATAAAAAATTTTTTTTATCAATTATTGAATCAAAATCAATAATTGATATTTTATCAATCAAGTAACAGTACAAGATAACGGGTAGATACATTGTACCAAAAATTTTCTTCATTTTTCTTACAAGAAAAAGAAATTAGGGTTCTTGATCAAGATTACTGTTCTCTATTCTCTGCTTATATTGAAAAATCCAATAAGAAAAAAGCCAAGAGAATAATGAGTTTTTTTTTAATTATTATTGATAAAATAAACAATAATTGATAAAAAAAAATTATCAATTACTTATTGCTTGTTTTTTTTTAATATAAATATGAAGTTAGTCAAACTAAACATATTGCGCGTGTTACGTTAATATTAAACTATTAATACTTAATTAAATATTTTAGCACCGTCTTCGACTCCTCTGGGAGTACAAGTGCAAAATACTGACAATCCGGGTGAATTGGTCGTCTCCTGGTTGCCTCCACCAAGGGAAAGCCACAACGGACCACTCCAGGGTTATCACGTGAAGGCAATTCCGAGATTCAGTGCAGATTCAAGTAGGTATAACATATTTAAAGTTTCAGCTCAATAATTTATTTAATTAATTTATTTATTAAACAGCTAGTTCATTAAAGGCTAGATAAGTTACCTTGGCATAGCCTACCGGTTTATTGTTTTACTTATTAAGGAGTAATTTATTGATGTATTTTATCCGAATTTTTCAGGTGCAGACGATACTCAAACTAAAGCTGTGAAAGTTATTTCTAGGAAGGGTAAGCAGGAGACGACCCTAAGTGGCTTATTAAAAAATACAAGGTAAATAAATTAAAAGTATGATAAAAATGTCGTGTATAAAATACGAAAAAACTTTTTCTCTGAACTAAAACCTATAGAATGCCATAATTTTTAATAAATGCAGAACTAAACTGTGGCAACGCTGTGGCTCAGTAAGCAACGATCCACGGTAGCCATAACAACGGTCAATGTATGAAAATTATGTTTTTTTTATAAAAAAATATCGGTATCCGATATAAGATCATTTCTGTGTTTAAATACAATGTTGTGTAAAAATGTCAAGTCAATCCGTCGGCTTGTTTTTGAAATTTCGGTCCATTGTCAGAATGACCGGAATTTCAAAATGTCCACTTGTACAAAATGACCAAAGTTACAAAATGTCCAGTTGCACAAAATGTTTGGAGTATCAAAATGTCCAGTTGGACAAAATGATCGGAGTATCAAAATGTCCGTTGCACAAAATGATCGGAGTTTCAAAATGTCCGTTGCACAAAATGATCGGAGTATCAAAATGTCCGTTGCACAAAATGATCGGAGTATCAAAATGTCCGTTGCACAAAATGATCGGAGTATCAAAATGTCCAGTTGGACAAAATGATCGGAATATCAAAATGTCCGTTGCACAAAATGATCGGAGTATCAAAATGTCCAGTTGGACAAAATGATCGGAGTATCAAAATGTCCGTTGCACAAAATGATCGGAGTTTCAAAATGTCCGTTGCACAAAATGATCGGAGTATCAAAATGTCCGTTGCACAAAATGATCGGAGTATCAAAATGTCCGTTGCACAAAATGATCGGAGTATCAAAATGTCCAGTTGGACAAAATGATCGGAATATCAAAATGTCCGTTGCACAAAATGATCGGAGTATCAAAATGTCCAGTTGGACAAAATGATCGGAGTATCAAAATGTCCGTTGCACAAAATGATCGGAGTATCAAAATGTCCAGTTGTACAAAATGATCGGAGTATCAAAATGTCCGTTGCACAAAATGATCGGAGTATCAAAATGTCCAGTTGTACAAAATGACCGAGTAATACACATAAAAGACTTCTTTAACATTTCAGGTACGCAGTGTCAGTGAGCGCATTTAATTCAGCAGGAAGTGGTCCTTTCTCTTTACCTATTTATCAGACGACTAGGGAAGGAGGTAAGGCTAATAATACATTTTTGTATTATAGTAACAGTATAAGATAACGGGTAGATACATTGAAGCAAAAATTTTCTTTATTTTTCTTACAAAAAGCATTCTCTAAAAAAAATGTTAGGTTCTTGATCAAGATCACTGTTCTCTGCTTCTATTGAAAAAAGCTAATAAGAAAAAAGCCAAGAGAATAATGAGTTTTTTTAAATTATTTTTGTTTATTATATTTAAACTTTTTAATTTTAATGACTACCCTACAAGTTATTACTATTTTATAGAATATAAAATATATTTTATAGTCTTATTTTATTTTGTTTTATAGTCTTCGACTAGAATAAGTCTTCGAAGATAGCTAGCCTTCTGAGACGTTCTGTGCCCTTCTGATTTCATTTACACACGAAAAATTTAAAAACTCGAGAGGTTTAAAGGCTTCTCACTAGGCCTAATTTATATTTCTTTTATCTCTTATACAGCACCAGAGCAACCCCCGTCGAGTGTGGAATGCAGAGGAACGTCATCTTCTTCGTTGAGGGTGTCGTGGCAGCCGATCACTGCTCAAGGAACTTCTCTGCTCGGCTACTCTGTCTTCTTCGCTACAGAAGGTTTGTTCTTACCATCAGCAAATTATATGTAAGTCAGAAACGGTTCAACGAATTTAGATGAAATTTGGCATACATATAGTTTATTACCCGGATTACCACATAGGAGACTTTTTTCTGGAAAAATGTTAAGTTCTCGGGTCTAAAAATATAAAAATTTGTCTAAAAATCTCTATATATACATACCTATATATAAAAAATACGTGTCACATGTGCGCCCCAAGTGCGTCCTCGATGAACTCCTAAACTACTGAACCTATTTTGATAAAACTTCGTAACTATGTGTAATTTGGTTTTATTTTGAACCTAACGATAGTTTTTATTTTGAACCCGGGCGAAACCGGGAGCGTGTACCTAGTATTCATATTTAAAATTTTCTGGAATGTTATATTTTTATTTCCCAACGCGGACGAAGTCGTGGACACCCGCTAGCTTGAATATATATATTATTAAAATAATAATATTTCAGAAGGAACGTGGCAGAACGTTAGCTCGCCGCACACGGAGACTTATTTGCAGGCTCTCCAGAAGTACACAAATTACACTGTGAAAGTGGCCGGATTCTCAAATTATGGCCTCGGACCATTTTCCTATCCCATTGTGTGTGCAACTCTTCAGGATGGTAAGTTAATATTACCTAATAATAATAATAAATATCTTCACACATTCCACTCAGCGCCATCAAGTTCCACAGTAAGCAACTAATGCTTGTATTATGGATACCAGAATGTTGATATACTTACTACATCTTATACATTACTTTTTTTTGTAAATACATACATTATTATAAATACACAACATCCATGACTCAGGTACAAAGGTAAAATGTTAACACATAAACATTTGCCCCTAGCGGGATTCGAACCCGCGACGGTTTGGTTAACAGCTAGGGTTACAAGCCACTAGACCAAACAGGTCGTCAATAATGGATTATTGCATAGATAAATGATTGGTCTCGCTGCGCTCGACTAGATACCGCCGTCGTACTTGTAAAATGCGGCATAAAATAGTACGCCGAATTCGGCGTACCCGAGCCAGTCACACTGCAAACTGTCTGTGATGTGTACGTGCCGAATGTTTTATTAAATTTTAGGCCAGTTAAATAGTAAAATACCAGTTTGCGTAGTGAAACTATGTAAAAATATAATAAAACTGGGTAAAAAGTGATAAAAAGTGACGATTTTTTACACACACTACAATAAAATGTTGCCACATTTTCGGAGCTATTTGCCTTTGTATCGCGCTCTATCTAGTCGAGCGTAGCGAGACCACTCAATTATCTTTGGGATTATTGTTTTCAGTGCCAGGACCACCGTCGGCTATAAAATTGTTGGTGTCGTCACCCACTTCTCTCCTTGTCAGCTGGAAGAAGCCGGAACAGCCTAATGGAGAAATTACTTACTATACTGTTTTCGTGAAACCTGTTTCAAGGTAAAAAATACGTATTTATTGCATAAAACGTTATTATTTAGAATTAGTCAGGTTAATATTTTAAATTAACTTTTTAATTGTATCAGAAATGTCTGGAAAAGCGAAATTCACTACCTCCTCAGTCTACAGTCATTGAATTATTGCAATAATTAACAAATAAGGCTTTATTGCAGCAAAAACTGCGCCTTACAAAAACATTTTGTCTTGTGATATTCGGTGCATAAATATAGATTCTTAAAAAGAGTTTGCCTGTCCACGCTCCTTCATTACCACCGTGTAGCTCGTGTTTCTAGGTAATCTGATCAACAAGTCAGTTTGCCGGTTTGCCTGCCGAATTTCATAATAAAGTACCTACGTAAAATATATAAGTCATTGAACACCTCTCGGATTTTCAGCACAAGCTCCCCACAAAGCTATCGCGTTGAAACGTCGCAAGAAATGAATCTATCTCGTCAACTGACATATCCCTTGAACGCTTTGTCTCCTGGACGACAGTATGAGGTGTTTGTGACCGCTCATACTTCTGCCGGAGAAGGATCCGCCAGCAATAGGGTGCACGCTGAATTATCACCCAAAGGTAAGAAATTTAAGATCTGCTAAAATTGTTTTTTTATGGTCAAAGAAATGAAATTATCACCATGTCAAATATATTTACTCTTATCGCCGAGGTTACAGTTGCCTCATATTGACTATTTCCTTTAGTTGGCTTAGTTTACATTAGTACTCCAACAACGTGCCTTTTGGGATGACCCGATAGAATAGAATTATCGAACCAACTTTTTTTGTATAATAGTTTTAATTACACTTATTTTTTTATATTTAAGATTGTTTTTTGTTTATTTAAGGTAGCCTCTGCTTTACTTCATGCTCTGTGGAACATAATATTAAGTGATTAAGGGCGTCTTTCACCAACTACAAGTAATGTGTTGATGAGTTACTTTTAGAATTAATTTTATGTTTTATTAAATTATGCACTCGGTTTAGTGCATCCTTTGATAGGCGAATATTTTTTATTATTTTCTTTTTAGGTAATGTTTGGGCCTTTTACCGTACAAACAAAGGTATATCAGCTAAATTATTCTCGGTGACAGTTGACTTTAAATGACGGTTAGCCTACTTGACAGATGGTGAAAGAGGCTCTTAGAGTAAGCATTTTCTAAATTTTAGTGGTTGCCGGAGTGGCGTCGCTTGGTGGTCCAATTTCTGTGGGAGTGGGCAGTTCTCTGCTGCTGGTGTGCCAGTGCGTGGGCTCTCCTCCTCCCAGGACCGTCTGGTACCACAAGCACAACATCATCACACACCATCCCAGGTTCACCAGGAACCACGACGACAGTCTGCTCATCAATAGTAAGTTACATAGAGATTAACACCACACATTATGATAAGCTCTTTTGCCACGTCTTCAAACCTTATCTGTTAAGCATAAATAAATAGAAAATCGTTGTGGTTTTATGTCTTCAATACGTTTAATCATAATATTCCGCGGAAATGTGAAAAATTTGTTACTACAAATACTTACCATAAATACCTAGTCTAGATTGGTACATAGGGGCGAAGATAAATTTGACCTTTCAGATAGCACAGCACTGAAATTTTGACACAGACTGAGTCAGGATATTCCGAATGACTTGCCATTGCAAGCCACACGTTAATTTAAACCGAACAGTTAAGACCTATAAGTGTTTAATTTAATAAATTTGAACTTTTCTTTGGCAAACTTTTCTTCCAGATATTGACCAATCACTGAGCGGTAACTACACATGTTTGGCGAAAAATCTTTACGGCTCCGATTCGGTCTCTTACGAAGTGTCAGTGCTGCCCACTCCAGAGCCACCGACTTTGAGAGTGACATCACACAAAAACGCTTTACACCTCCAATGGGACCAGCCGAGAAAAAATGGAAAATCACAGAAGATTGGTATGAAATTGAATTTCATTTAATAGTAGCTGGTGCCCGCGACTTCGTCTGCGTTGAAAAATGAAAAATATAATATCTAAATAACGCCTGACTTGACGACGGTGGCACCACTACGGCGACAGATTTTTTTTATATTTTTAAAAAATAGTCATTTTGCGTGAAAGAGTAACAAACATCCTGTTGAGGAGTGGACTGTATTGTTTGAAATGAAATGATGTTGAGGTATTAAGAACGTATATTTAGCGACAAATATATACACACAAATTCGACACACAACCTGACTCTACCAAATGACAACCGCTACTGCCTTCATATATATATATTTTTTCTTCTTATTCATATTCGTTGTGGCAACCAACCAGCCAGTTGCCAACACATCCATACATTCATACATCCATTCTCACAAACTTTCGTATTTATAATATTAGCAGGATGTATTTTGAAATAATTGATATTCACTTATTGAGGCAACACTTTGTATGAATATCTGAATAGTCAAATTCTCACTTCCAGTGTACAAGCTCACGTGGAAAGAAGCGAACGGCTCCTGGCAAGACGCGTGGTCTGATAGAGGGACATCTCAAAGCATTCAGGAGTATACTCTTCAAGGCCTCAAGTGCGGCACCAAATACTCTTTGAGGATGACTGCCTCCAACAGCGTCGGGTCTTCGCAGCCTACTTATGTTGATGCCACTACTCTCGGTGGAAGTAAGTACATCTACATACCTTACTCATGTAAGCACATAGAAGCCAAAATCACATTAAAATGCAAAGTAATACTGACTATAAGTAGTTTAAGAAGGTGCCCATTTAAGTATAACTATTAAGAATTGCTTGTTGTTGTCAAAACACGGACCGGGTGGTTACTGCCAAGTGAGGGACTACTCTGTTTATGACTGTAAGACTTAGTGTGTCCTATAGCTATAGCCAAGTTAAGTATAGCTAGTTGCTTTTTACACCAAGAAAAAAGAGTGTGTGTCAGCTCCGACACACGACTGGAGTTTACTCCTTACGATTATAAAATATATAATAAAAAATTATAAAAACATTTATCGTAAAGAAATAATATCAGCGCCATCTCTGTTCGAATAATTTACCGGTGCCATCTAGTTTTCGCAAGGTAACATATTCTAGTTTCAGAGATATTGTGTAGATGGCGTACGCGTAAACTAAAGCGTAACGCGTGACATGTGACAATTTTGATTTTACTACCATCAATTTTCATACCCCGGACTTATATATGAAAAAAAAAAAACGATTTAAGGAGTAAACTCCAAAAATTAATTTTTTACCTTTTCAACTATATTTCAGTTCCAATATCCCCATCGAGTACCGAGTGGTTCTGGAGTAACTCCAGTCACATTTTCATACAATTGAGCGGATGGGATGACAACGGGTGTGAGATTACCAGATGGGAAGTTGACTATAGGGAATATGCCACTAAGATGTGGAAGAAAGCTGAAAATAAATTTGTAAGTAAGCTAATTATATATTACAAGCTGTTGCACGCGACTTCGTCCGCGTAACTTTATAAAATATAGCCTATGTTACTCTCTGACAATGTAGCTTCGCAACAGTGAAAGAATTTTTCAAATCGGTCCAGTAGTTTCGGAGCCTATTCAATTCAAACAAACAAACAATCAAATATTACCTCTTTATAATATTACTAGCTGCTGCCCGCGACTTCGCCCGCGTAACTTTGTAAATTATATACTAAAACCTTCCTCGAGAACCTTTCTATCCATTGGTGAAAACAGCATGAAAATCGGTGCAGTAGTTTTTGAGTTTATCGCGAACAAACAGACAGACGCGGCGGAGGAAATATGTAGTGATAGTATAGCTATAGATTATTGATCTAGTCTAGTGCTTTTCTGTAGATAATGTCAACATAAACTTGGTTCCAGCCCCAATTGGATCAGCAATGGGGCCACTATTCCATAATAAATCAACCCAATTCGTTCGTGGTGGCGGATTTGTCGCCGGCGCAATGGTATCAGTTAAGAATAACAGCTGAGAACGCTGCGGGAATATCCACTTCAATTTACAGTTATGCCACCACAACTATAATGGGGGGTATGTATTTAAAATATTGTATTATTTGTTTTCAAATTTCCCCCTATAAGAAACTAGCTACATGCTCCCGGCTTTGCCCGGGTTCAAAATAAAAACTATCCTATCTTTTAAGTTGGACCAAATTACACATATCTACTTAAATTAAATAAGTTAAATATATATTTTTTGCTGGTCCGCTATTCAGATCTCCCAGGTCATCTAAATATAAAGTTATAGCAAATCTATGAAATAATACAATCTAGGTATTTCGTTTGGTTTCTTTCGCATAAAATTACCAATGTGCTTTATTAACTTGAAAGAAAAGAAAGCCGAAAAGACTGTACTTTTTATTTTATTACTTATTCCTGACCATTTGCATGTTAATGTTATGATAAAAATAGTAATTTTAAAATTCTTCAATTCGATTAATTTAATATTTAATTTAATTAATTATTTAATTATTATTTATTTTATTACTATCCAACACATATTTAAACACAAGATGATAACAATATCTGTAAACCATTAATGGTAATTAATTAATTAATTAAATTTAATTTATTATTTCATTTGAATTTAGAGACAATTTTCTACTCCTGCATTACACTTACATTTAAATGAATTAAACGTAACGCATTAAATTTCAACTTTTCAGAATCGATTGGTCCTCCGTCGGAATTCCTCGACATCAACATGCTGGTAATCATCTGCAGTTCCATTCTGTTGATGATCTGCTCTTTCACCTGCGTTTATATACTAGTTAAAAGACACAAGTAAGTACTACCCTAAAAGGTCTTTTCTTTTTAGAGACAAAGCGATACAACTATAGCCAACTAATAAATAGACCTGAGAAATATGTGAGTAAATATGAATTTCACTTTTTGACTGTGAGTAACATAACATATCTGGGTCATTTCTGATCTAACATGTGTGTGAGGGGTTGGATGTATCTATAGTTTAGAAAAAAATAATAAAATTTTAAGTCAAGTTAACTAAAAAAATTAAAAGACTTATTGACTTTTAATGCCGTATTTTAACTCATGAATGTATGTATGTATTTTCAATAGGTTACGAAGTGTGTTGCCTGGGCTTTATTTGATTCAATAATAATGATAACACACCACACATGATAACATAAATAATTACTATCTGGTGCCCGCGACTTCGTCCGCGTTCTGGATGAACTCAATGTCACATTATGTTCTTTCTGGTGTCCCAGACAACGTGTATGCAAAATTTCATGGTGATCGGTTCAGTAGTTTTTGCGCGAAAGAGTTACATACATCCATCCATCCATCCATACAAACTTTCGCATTTATAACGTTAGTACGGATACAGAAGGTGATACCTACTTCTTGACACGGCACGAATTGTCAAGAGGTTCCTCACTCTGCAGTGCTAAGTAACTTGCGGCGGTCTAGTTTTAAGTTTTATTTTATAATAATTATTGTTTTTATATAATTAAATTGTAAAAAACGTTAAAATAATGATAATAAACTGTATATTTTTTCAGTCACAGTCACCTGACTGAATATAGAAATTCACTGACTGCCGAATGCAAGTCGGAGCGTAGCAACGTGACAGTCAACACTCCTCAAAGCGTTCAGGCCGATGTCAACAGGGTGTATAGCACCCCCGTGCATTTGACTGCGGATAACAAACATGGTTCGCTTTTTTATTATATTCAACGGGTCTAATTTTTATTTAATGTTAAATTCGCAAGACTGGCCGAAGGTCCATTTGATAGTAGATGGATATATGGAAATGGGATCTGGCATTATCGGGCCTCATTTCAATTCGATTAATTCGTGAAAGGGAAGACCGTTACAAAAGCCTGCGTTACTAAAAACCATACTCAGAGAAAGGCTCGTGCCTAACATTGGGACAATAAATGTTTTTGTATTTAATATTTTTATTAATTGTTTATACTTTTTTTAATACTTATAAATATTGGTGTCTTTATTTCAGAATTGTACGAAATAAGTCCTTACGCCCAGTTCGCGATCGGTTTCCGCACATTTGGGCACGTCGACAATCAAGAAGTGCCCAACAGAGTTCATTTGCCCGGCAATAGCAAGACTAGATACGACAGTGGTTTGTATTATTTCCCTATGGTTTTTCCTTTCATGTGTTTAAATTGACAGAGCTGAGAGATAATTACATAAAAAATAAACAAATAAGTAAGCCTTGTTGAAATGAATAAAAAAAATTGATGTTGAATTTTACATGCAGATATTTTGTTGTACATTTTGTCATTACGATTTCATCATTACCAACATGTAAAAAAGTAAAATGGGAAACAGACAATTTGGGATTAAGTTATAATGATCCGAAAACAAAAATCAGAACTACCTCATTTTATGTACCTACCTCATTGATCATTGAAAAATTGACTAAGTATTTGAAAAACATTTAGAATAAGTATCACTTTTTGAAAGAATATTGACTATAGTTGGTGTTAATTTCGTTTTACAGAAACAAGTTTTCAAATGAGATCCGAGTCTGAGGAGAGTGATTGTGTTTCGAGAACGACCACATTGAAGAGTGCTCCAAGAAGTATGTATTGGCACAAATATGTTTTTTCTACACTAAATAATCACTGTACTGCATTGCGTATGTTTTGAAATCTATCAATAAATGGTCGTATAATATAATAAGTCGACAGAAAGGTTGACTGTACAGCAACAGCCCTCTGTTGGTGCCAATTCTTCTTCCAAAGCTTTGTAATTCTTTCGAGTCATCTACATACTTAGTTTAGTTGGTCAACGCTCAGTTTGGTTCGATGTAGTTTTCTTAATATTAGCTAGATGGCACTACGCTATAGTGTTTAAAAACATACTTGCATAACATGTAATTAATAAGTTCTTAAGTTTATTAACAATAAAGAATACGTTCGATAATACACCTATAGTGTATTTAGAAAAATATTTGCATAATATGGTGTTACTTTGGAAATTTGTTAACAATAAAAAATAAGTTCGATAACAAATCAAAACATTGTAGCTGTACTGTATTGACAAACAAATTTAATTTTAAATAAAATATTTTTAATCAAATTTAGCTCTAGATACAAACCATAATAATTATATTATGTATACTTTTTTCTTCCAGAATCCTGCCGAGTGCCACATCATAGGTAGCTACAGAAATGTTAAAATGAAAAATAATAAAATGAAATATATCATTTCAATGGTTGTGTTTATATTAAATTTTTTACAATATCAATGTATTTGACGAAATAATAAGTTGTACCAAAGAAGAGATTTGTTTTAAGGGAATTTTTTTAACTTGTTTTAACACTGTTATTTATAAGTTTAATTTTATTTATCAGTGACTAAACAATTAATGTGGACGTGTTACCTTGATGTCTTTTTCAGATTTTGATCATCATCACAACCTACTCTTATCCGTCTCTCAGACTTATTTTGTGATGGGTCAAAATCACAGAGCAAAGAATAGCCCGCAACTAGAGACGGCATGGTCAACGCTTTCCAAACAAATACAGCGTGTTAGTGGCGTTACCGTTATTCAACACGCACGGGTTACGAATTGTTTAGGTTTTGGGTTCCAAGACAATCTCGACTCGTATTTTTTAAAAGCAAAAAAGCGCATTCAATTACTTACTTGTGATACGATACATAGAAATTTGCATATTAACGTTTTTTCAAATTAATTATTACACCAAATCAAAGCACGATGAAGCATATCGATCGTTTTTTTGGATAATGTTTACTCCACAACGTGTAAATAGAAACTGGCGGGCGAATGCGCCCTGAGTTGCCCTCAGCGCAATTGCGCGGCGCGAATATTATTATTTACTACTGCCGTCTCTAGTAGAGCGTAGCAAGACGATTCGTTGCTCTGTGGTCAAAAGTCAATTCTCACTACAAAATTTACATAGTATTATAAGATATCTCAATAGTAGATAATTTTTTACAATAACTTATCATTGCCAAAACATAGTGTTCAATATATTTGTCATAAAAAAATACTCTTTACTCAGAATAGGATAAGAAGATTTTTAAATAACTCCAAGGAAAAACGTTGTTATAATTTTATTGGTTAATATTGTTTGTAATATATTTTTAATTGACATAAAATCTATTTATCAATTACATACATTTTTAATTGATTAATAGATTTTATGTTAATGTCGATAGACAGGCTTACGGTCCACTTGATGGTAGATGGCTACCATCGCCCATATAATCTTTTTTTTTAAAGTAGGTAAGTAGATTAATTATGTTTTAATAAAAAATATTATATGATACAAAAATAATAATAATTAAACAGGTTTAAATATTGTGACTAGATTGTGACCACAATTGTTTTCATAATTTTATATATATTTCTGTCCGTTATTTTTATATCTTGTTCTTTTGTGCAGTGAGTTAACGTCCTTTCTTTATTCTTTCTTTCTTCACAATTAAAATACTATAAAATATTATACAACTTTTTAAATTTTTCAAACTAAACTGTAATAAATATAGTTTTAATTAAGTTTAGTATAATAATATAAATGTATAAATAAAATTAATTAGCCAACGGCGAAGTAGAGTTGTGTTTTAACTAATAAAAATACTAGTCAAAATTAACATTTATCTTGACAAAGACTGATTATTTAGCATTTATTTTGTAATATTCAACTTGTAAATCTTATGGAAATAAAATTTCGAAAATAAAATATGTATGTTAGAATTGCAGTATGTTTTTATTCGCAAATTACCCAGATATTTATTAATGCTTTTCTTTATTTGTGGAAGAATTATTACTTTTTTTATGTTAAGGTGACAGACAGGCTCCACTTGATGGCTATCGTAGCCTATAACACAAGTAACGCTTTGTTCTGCAAATGCGCTCCTACTTGGATATGTAAGGGTTGTGCTATACATATAGTCGGGCCGGTACATTTCATTCGGCAATTTTTTCCGCCCGGCTTTGCCGACACGGTTATAAGTGTAGCAACCCTAACCACTTCTATTGCAGTGTATTTATATTAGCCACGCACCGAAAGGTAGCTTTTTATGTTAAGGGACATAAGCCAATGACATTGACGATTTGACCTTTAAAAGGTATAAACTTAAACTAATTCCGCACGAAAAACACAAACGTAGTCCACACCTCGCGCAGTCACTGAGACACTGAAGCTCCATATATTTAGAGCTCCGAGGCGACGGAAACAATTCAACAGGCCTGACAATTATCGTTTTTGTATTTACCATTAAAACAATATTTAAAAAAAAACAATAAATTTTTTAACTGACATTGAGTTATTAATCGGTGCAGGAATCATTTGCGCGCAACAAGCCGTTTTCGAAACAATTTTCAATTTAAGTCGGCCGGCTCTTCGACGCCTGAGAACCGCGGTATTACAAAAACGAACAATGAGTGTCTTCTGACTTTTGAAGATAATATTGTATACAATATTAAACCTCAAGGAAGCTATAAGAAACGAAATCATCGACTTTATTACGAGGCAAGTATACTTTCGAAAAACTTTCCTTATAAAACGTCCAGAAACTACCATTATACGTCGGGGCGCAGTGACGCGAGAAATTGGCAGGAAACTTACATGAAGCGTCCTTAAAATGAAGCTTATTTTACAAAATAGGTTTAGTTAGAATGAGATAGGCTTTATTTTGTTTACATAAAACTTTTATGGAACGAAAGCGTTAACGTAGACCGATTTTGAAAATTCTTTCACCTATATTCCTATAGGCTATAGGTATTATCTAACATAATTAATATGCTATATATATTATAAAGTTACGCGGTGGATGCAGGCTGCTTCTGGCCAGCCTATTGAAAAATTATGAGGACTATGTCCAGCAGTAATCCACTTAATGATAAATGTGGCCAAAAATTTTTAGTTATTTTAATAAGGAATTAAAATAACATAAAAGATGAAGGATAGGATGAGGACTGGAGAATATTCTCGGAAATCCCCAATCATCGAAACACAACAGTATGCCAATAAAGTCGTGTTAATATTTTACAGTAGTCTTTTGATTTTACAGTAGTCTTCTGATTTTACAGTAGTATTCTGATACACAGCTATTAGACGAGCTACCTACTATTTATGGCATAGTGTATCGATTCACTACTGTAGTGGTCGTCCAGTCGTATCCTATCACGATGATCCGCTTGCCTGTCTATATCCGTACTTCCGTACTAATATTATAAATGCGAAAGTTTGTATGGATGGATGGATGTATGGATGGATGGATGTATGGATGTTTGTAACTCTTTCACGCAAAAACTACTGAACCGATCACCGTGAAATTTTGCATACACGTTGTATGGGACACCAGAAACCACTTAGGATACCTTTCATCCAGAAAAAAGTACTGCTCCCGAGGGATTATCTACAATTAAGGAAACTAACTCCTGGCTAAGTATAATAGCAATAACGATGTCAGGCGATATATTGCTTTTTCAACGCGGACTAAGTCGTGGGCACCAGCTAGTAATATTACAAATGCGAAAGTTTGTACGGATGGATGGATGTATGTTTTGTAACTCTTTCACGAAAAAAACTACTGAACCGATCACCGATAGACGTTGTCTAGGACACTAGAAAGGACATAGGACACCTTTCATCTAGAATGCGGACGAAGTCGCGGGCACCAGCTAGTTTATCATAAAAAGGCGATTCCTCTCTGTAACGAGAACCGACAACAACTCAAGATACTTGGTTAAATTTCATTCTCTAATTAGAGACAAGCTAATCAAGTTTAAACTGTGAAATGTTTCAATATTGTCTTTAAACAATTGTTACACAAACAGACGATTAATTGAGGAAGCAGAGTTTAATTGCTTTGTGAAGTTAGTTTGCAGTTTTGTACTCTCTTTCTTACATGGAAGTTAGAAACTGTATTTAGCGGGATTCTTTTATGTACCTATTTTCTTGTAGATTCACGATTTAGGTAACCTTTTAGCGGAAAAACGTAGTTTTCGTCGTCTAATTTGACTAGTTAGAGTAAAATTAAAACTTAGATAAAAATACAGCGCTTAATATTTAAAAAATTTTAGGCTTTACTTAGGCAGATTTACCTATACAAAAAAAATCTAATTTCTGAGAAAAAAAAGTTAAATGCGTGTCACAGTAATAAAAATTTTCAACGACAACTACATTTGTTTTTAAGCTTATAAATTAACTTAATTTCTGTACTAAAGTTTTTATAATAATTTATAATATTTTAAAGTTTTTTATAAAGTTTTTAATTCCTTTTTCATATTTTACACAATATTTAAGAAAAATCTTCCAATTTTAAATCTGTTCGGTTATCTCCGAGAAGATACAAAAATTTGTTGTGCAATACTGCACCCTCATTCATACGTTATTAAGTTGCACTTATTTTGATAAATATAATATTATGTTCGGTCAGAGGTTACTCCTTGTCTTAAGCGAATTGTTTATTTATTTATTTATTTTTCAAAAGGTACACCAACAGCACAAACAAAAATCTTATAATAGGTAACACACATTTAACCCTGTAGCGTATTAAGACGATGGAATATTTATGTTATCATAAAATATTTAGAGGGATTCAGATCCAGATTGTGCTAAAATTCTGTCCCTTTAAGAAGAAAATCATCCCTCAAATTATAGACATTATATGTACCTACATACATTCAGGACGGTCATGATTAAATCAAATATATGACATAACTCCAGATGTCTCCGTATTATAATGGGTAAGTTTAGAAATTGGTTTATTATATAAAATATTTATCTTCCTTTATCATCTACTAGCTGTTGCACGTGACTTTGTCCGCGTAAATTTATAAAATTTAGCCCATGTTACTCGCCGATAATGTAGCTTTCTACAGGTGAAAGAATTTTCAAAATTGGTTCAGTAGTTTTTGCGTTTATTCATTTATTACATAACTAGCTGTTACACACGACTTCGTGCGCGTAACTTTGTAAAATACTAGCTGATGCCCGCAACTTCGTCCGTGTTCTGAATGAAAGGTACCCTATGTCCTTTCTGATGTCCCAGACAACGTGTATGCAAAATTTCACGGTGATCGGTTCAGTACTTTTTACGTGAAAGATTTACAAACATCAATACATCCACCCATCCATACAAACTTTCGCATTTATAATATTAGTACGGATTATACAAAAATGAAACTGTTTTCTCTTTATAATATTCGTATAAATTCCGCTTTTTGTATTTATTATCATTTTATTAATTGATTATTTAGGCTCATCATACTCTTGCGGAAACAGCTGTGATGGCCTGAAATGCAGGCTTCAAAGTTCAGCCGAAAATCGTAAAAAGAGAAGAAAATATCTGATTAATCGAAGACCTAAGTTCTTGAGAATTAGACGACGCATAAGACACAATGCGAAGGTATTTTTACTTCAATTTTATAAGTTGTCTAAATTTTTAATCTTAACATAACCTTAGTTAAACTTAAGGCCTCTTTCACCAACTACAAGTAAAGTGTTGTTAAAAATTATTTAATATTTTTACTATACCACTCTTAAAATATTAGACCAACAAATAATATTCTGTTTACTTTACAGGTTTGCACATGTGCTCACTCGTGCCATCTCCAAAATGAGAATCCGGCGAAAAATATTTGCAGATTCACCGTCGATGCATATTTTAATTAAAATAATATGAATTTTCAATAAATTTATACCAACAATATGTTAATTTTCTTGATACTTGATAATAATATATAGACGCAAGCGCGGTAATAGAATATCCGTTTTGCTTCCTGTAGCGTTTTAATCAAACTTCCAAATCACTAACAAAGTCAAACAGCCCCTAGTTTTGGCCAAATTAACAATATCTTGACGAAGTTGTATAGATCCTGTAGGTACAATACACGCTCTGAGCAAATGTTGTGGGATTAACAAAGTGATGGGTTGTTTCAAGGAAGCTGTGAATATCACTTTTCAAGGTAGGTATTTGAGCTGCCCTTACTTGCCGAAGTCGAACATAATTTACATTACATTTTCAAGAATCACGAATTTTAACATAATATCATTACACTGACGAGCACATTGGTAGAGTCTTAATGTTTCTATGGCTTTTTATACTAAAACTGGTTGCACGTGGCCACGGTTTGCTGGCTTAAAATAAAAGTAGCCAAAGTTACTTCCTCATAACATCAGCTATCTGCCTGTGAAAGTCCTTTCCAAATCGGTCTAGGCGTTTCGGAAATTTCCCGAAACAAACATACTCAGTGAGACAGACAGAAAAAAATAATAAAAATTGTTTTTATTGTTATAAAAAGCAGTTATTTTCACAACAAAACAGACATTTCAATTTTATTTCTCAGTAAGTATAGATATAGATTTTTGTCTACTATAAAAAAGTAGTACTAAGTGTACAGACGTATAATAGCATTTCTGCTAGACTAAAGAAATTGAACCCTAACTAAAGTAGTGAAGATAATTTCAGCATTCATCTTGCCCCAGTTTCACTGAACACAGCCACAAGCAACGTCAATAGTTTTCTCATTTGCAATGTGATAATTAAGGGAGAAGTTATCAAAACTTGTGTATAGAGAGTAAGGGATGTCCTTAGGGAATGTTCATACGAAATAAGAATTTCAATAAAATTAAAAGTATTAATACCGGCAGTAGATGGACAGTGGCAGGACACACTGCCTTCCGCAATCATAAAGTGGGCAGTCCAGGCGGCAGGAACCACCTCCTTACAAAAGGACTTTCATTATAACATTACAAGTTATAAATGAAAATTATAAACAAACCTCCGACTTTCTATTGAGCCTAAACGCCGCCTTCCACTTGGATCCACAGCATGGCTCCACATGTGGATCCGCGGATACCTCTATCTCCTCTTAAACCTACGTGTGGATCCATGAATACTTCCTTTTCCTCTTTTATCCACCAGATGGATCCATGTGGAAAGAGGCCATAGTGACTCCTTCCACTTGGATCCACAGTTAGCGGATCGATGTGGCATATAAAATTATATTTATTATTGAATCCCCTCAACGGTAGATTTAAGAGGAGATAAAGGTATCCGCGAATCCACATGTGGAGCCAAGCTGTGGATCCAAGTGGAAGGGGGCGCCTAAACACGCTATACATATCTGCTGTAAGTTGCCTAAAAGTTGTGTATCCCGCAGATTAATTGATTCTGCAGCATCATGTCAAGGTTACCATATCATGGAAATACCAACAAAGTAACAGTATACAAAATTTCACATCAAAAGAACGTGTAGAAGTTAGTGAAAAGCTTTCACGTCAGCTATCAAAAATACGGGTCATAATCGGTCCATCCGCTTGTGAGCTACGATTCCATAGACAGACACACAGATACACACGTCAAATTTATAACACCCCGTTTTTGCGTCGGGCGTCGAAGGTTAAAAAGCCTATCTGCATAAAAAAGTACTAAAAAAAACAAATATTTAATTCTAGGGCTAATATAATTGAGTTAAATAAATAATCTAAGTTTGTATACTTACTTTAATTACCTTCTATTTCATGAAAATACTAACTGTAGTTAGTTTTAAAAAAAAATATTTTCTTAATGTCTGACTAACAAGAGAAACCTGTCAAGTATGGCCGGTACCTAACTTCTTATAGGTTATGTAATGAATAATAAATAAGGACAATATTTGTACGCAGGAGCGCTTGTGTGAAGAGACCTTTACATTTATATCAAAGGCAAGCGATCCAACTTAGATTAGTTGGTCTGTTTGCCGGTCTCCGGTAATTACTCAGAGTAACACTTTCTCGTCTCGATTCACGGAAATGATGAGGTCTACTTATATGGACACAAACATTCGAGCCAATGTTTGCAGAGATTTGCGCCTAAGACTAAATAGTGTGTGACTTAAAATATGCTTACCTACTTATTTGAAGAAGATTGTTATACCAATATTTTGTACATATGTCTAAAACATATTATAGATACAATATACCTATATTATATGTGTCTACACTAGCCATTGCCCGCTACATCATCCGTTTAAAAAAAAAATGAAAAATATAACAGCTGAGAAAATAACTGAAATCATTATCGCTAAGACAGTCAAACATAATGTCTCAGTGGAATAAGTTTAAATTAAACGAATGATCTATCCACATAAAAAACACATAAATGTGTTTATATGTGTCCATCTCCAATAAAAAAAAAAAAAAGAAAAGCCGTCAAGTTATACTTACTTAAATTTGAAAAGGTAAAAATATCGAGTGTTCCAACTCGATGTCTTTGACCTTTTCTCAAAAAATTAGCTTTAAAGACCAAGGACTAAATTACTTTTTAAAAAAAAGGTAGTTTTTAAAATGTTAAGACAAAATAAATTAATAAAATAACCTTAATGAATGCTATGAAGGCATCATCAGTAAATAAATTTAGTTTACAAGTTTTAGAAAAATTAGATGCCTTTCAACCACCAAACCATTGTGGTTTTTTTTACATACCACATCTATATTTTTATGACTAACCCTTCTTTTTAATGTAAAATATCTCAACAACAATTCATTCCAGTTAAAAGTAAGAATCACAAATGAGCTGAGACCAAATCCGAGAAAACTTGCGACGCAATCTCTTTAGGTAGGTATGTACTTTATAATACAGGTTGATTGTAATAATATACTTTAGGTTTGATACATATAATTATTTCATTACGCAAATCAGTAATAATTAGATAACAAACGGAATATAACGAAGCATCTTCTCTACCCACGAACTTCTTCAACTTCAACTTCAAAATTCAAAATTGTAACTATGAAACTGAAGTTTTTAATCAGTGTCCATTGGCATGGCACTGATGGTTGATAATGTTGTCGTGGAGAAAGTCATGTTATTAGTCTTAGCTAAGATTTTGACTATCATAGTCTGCTGTTGATTGGTAAATCAAGACTAATAACAGTAAACGGATATTTTCTTAAATTAGTTCCAATAAATTAAGAAATGCTTGCATTCATTCATTTATCTTAAAATAAATGACGCAGAGTACAGAAAGAAAGCGGTAATAGTTCAGTGCAGTGATCACTTGTTCAGACGATGAATGAAAACATAGTGTGTCTTCGAAGGCTAGACATATTCAAAGATAATGTGTGCCAATACCGCAGTGGGCTTATGGGGCTTATAGCCCGAATCTCTATATATTGAGGATTTGCTACAGAAAGAAGACAGAAAGAAAGATATTTACCCAGTTCGCTTTCTTATAAACGCACAAGCATTTTTAGCATTTTACTAATAACTGGCAATTTGTGGTTGTATAATATCTTTCGCAGAAATCGGGAATCCTTTGAATTCCACCACTGGCAGCGTGAATCATTGCTTTATCTGTTATTTGCTTTTCGCCTAAGTAATAAGTATTTATAAAATTCAAATTAGGTTAAGTATTAGGTACAACATGTAGTGTAAAGAACAGATAATGTTTTGCCAGCATTTCACAAAATCACACTCATTTGTGAGATATCTGTACATTTTCGTGCTTTCGGCACCTTTCGGTTTCGTGCTTCAGTAATAGAAACAATGACTCATCAACTAAATTTCCTTCGCTTCCCTATTTTTTCAACAACCTGTAGATTACTCGCGTTGCTCGTTTGTCTTACACAAAATAAGAAAAACAAGGCTACTTGTGAAAGTCTTGCTTGTCCGTACTTAAAGTAAATAGTTTAATTTTTCAACTGCTTGTTGGAATTGTATTTATTTATTATTCTGTTAGTACTATCATTTATATTAACAAAATGTCATGTAGGTTTTGTTTTAAATATATATATTAACAAAAACTTTAACACTTATTCAAATTCGAACGCCATCAAACTCTGTCCTGTGCCATCACTGTCTGCATCCATTAACTCCCAGCCGCCTCTATCAGTCCAGGGGACCGCTGAGAAAGGTATAGAAGGGTGCAGGGGCATAGCAAGAAATTTGACAAAATATTAGTATAATTAACATTTTAATTTTTTTAACTTTTTAATTAATTTTCTTGGAATTTTTTTTTTCAATCTATGTAATAGAAACTTCACGTAGATTACATAATAATATATAGATCTATCTGCTTTAGATGCAAATAAATTTTGTAAAATTAACATTTACAGTTTTTTTTTTTTCATATAAATGTGACTAGATTTTAGGACATTGGGAACAGAGAACGAACATGTGTAATGAAACATGTGTAAAAAATATCCCTTCAAACTTTCCTTGGAAAATTTTTGTCCGCAACTATTTAATCGTAATATTATGAAGCTCACGTGAACATCACGTGCTCACTTTTGTGTCAGCATACAATACACGCCAGTTGCAAAACTTTTTATAGCGTTTCGTGAACAAAACCCATTGTTAATTCCACTCAGGTACAGGTACCAGGGTGAAAATTTTATAGCAATTCGTGCATTGGGTTTTTCGTGCGAAAAAATACCGTAAAATCACTTGTGTTAAGGTAACTTTTTGATTGCGCACATAATTTAAAACAGAGATTGAGTCCGTTGCCTCTGTGCATGACACAAAAATATCAAACACAACATACATACATCTTCATGAAAATGTAACCATTAGGTTTATATTATATTCTCTAGAATTCATCTTTTACTAGAATTTCTAAAACAGTCGTTATAAGAGTGGTTATTAATATGTAGTTACAATTATTGTAGAACTATCTGACTATGAAAATCAAACATGTAAGAATCCATAGCATCCCAATTAAATATTTCCAACTGATTTGATTCGTATAATTTAAGTACAGGTAATTTGAGAATTTTGCGGACAACATAGTGAAGCATTCAGTACGCAATTCAGCATATTCACTAGTTAATATTTTAATAAGGCTAGGCGTAGTAAGAATGGATTTGAGTGTGTGTAACCGTGTAGGTATGTACGGCGAAGGCGTAGCTTCACCGGATTCACTCTGTTGTCGACAGGGCTCTATCTTCAGTTCATATTGTATCTGCAATCAGAAAGATGATCCTATCAAACTAATTTTCAGTTTTTTAAAAATTGTCTTTTTTTTTGCTGTGTTTTAGATAATTAGATTTATGAGACTACTTCTAACAATGTTTGTTAAGAAAATAATCTTTTAGACTTATTATTTCAAAGTCATGTAACTAGGTTAGTCTTAAGACTTAACTGTAAGAGGTCTACATAGATAGACAAATTAGCAGCTCGTTTTTCTTGCTATTTTGCTTGAAATAATTAGATAAAACAGATAATCCTAAATTAATTGGTTAGCTCATTACAAAGTTTAGTGCGAAATAACGGAATATCTGAATATTTTAATGTTACCATTTCCAGTCTTAATCACCTACAGGGACAGTGACAGTGTACCCTAATTAAATTTAATAGTACCCTCGTATGAGGATAGAATTTAATGTTCGAATTATGAAACTCTGCAGTTAATTAGCGTATGTTTTTCGTCCTTCGGTTTGTGGTAGGTAATGATTCCTTTTAGACTAACACATGAATTAAGGTATATGATGGTATTATTAGAGGTTTAAATATGCATTACATGAAAATATGGTTAAAGGGTTTAATTACATCCTATATATTAATCCAGATAATCATCAAAATATAGATACATATAGATATATATTTAGTTTGCTCTTGGCCAGAACCTAGCCGTGTAGCGAAGATGAGAGGTCTATGATGGAACGAGCTCACTCAGAAGATGCCTATTCACTCGAGCTTTGAAAAGATTTGCTTTATAATTATGAGCTCGGAACAAACGCCATTGAGTTTCTTTTATTTATTTTAAAAAGTTTTAATGTAACAGGATTTTTTAGGGACCACCCTTAACATTTAGGGGTATAAAAAATAGATGTTGGCCGATTCTCAGACCTACCCGATAAGCACACAAAATATCGTCAAAATCGGTACAGCCGTTTCGGAGGAGTTTGGCAACAAACACCGCGACACGAGTATTTTATATATTAGATAATGTAGAAATATTATTTAATATAATATACGAACTGAACGCAATAATGTGACAAAAGTATCACTGGAAGCTACTAGAGACGGTTGTTCTGCGCACCTGCTGGCAACTCAGTTGGGTTAGTTACTATGAAATAGAATACCTAGAAGAGACAAACTTTAACGTCATCCAAGATAATTATGAAGGAAAATAAAATTTTAACTCAAAATTTAAAATTTAATCTTAAAACTTGTTAAATTTTAAACTTTTAATTTTTTTACCAAATTAAATGTTTTCTACTTAGTTTAAACAATAAGGGGATATACGGCATATACCCACCCCTATTCCAGGTTTCCTTTAGTCCAGGTGATCTCTTATTTTTATTATTTCAATTTCGACAGTGCACTTGTGTGTCACAAAATGTCACAAAATCAATTAACATTACTTACCTATCGTCTTTCGGAACTTCTTTCTGGTGTTGCTTCAGTAATACCAGAAAGATTACTGAAGCAAAGTTTGTAGTTAATAGTTAGCCTCTAACATAAGCTAAAATATTGACGTCCTTTCTAACTAAAATTTGCCATTAAAAATTGCTATTTAAATTGTCCATAATATATAACTAGACATTAGAGACATCTAGACATGGTTGGACACTATGTCTAGATCGCTCGCTGCCACTAGACACTATAGAGCCGACCTTTTTTTTACGAGGAGTAATCCGCTTACAGATTCCCTACCGCTGGCTAGGCGGAAGGGATATGTGGGGGTCGCCCAGCACCTGATCATAGCGGTACTGCGAATACCCACTAAAACTCCCCGGTGCCTCCTTGCCCTGTGAGCGGGGTGAACCGGGCTCTGCCAAGGCAACAACTCCGATCCACCCCAAGGCAGCCTAGCCATTGCTAGCTAGACTAACGCCAACGGAGGATTGCCCGGAGACACCCAGGCAATCCCCAGATGGTGGGACCCTGTGCAGGCACACATAGCTAGCCAGCTATGTGCGCAGGTCCCCTGGGACATTCAATCGGACTTATTAGTTACGACTAAATACTAATGTAGAAAACCGCTAAAAAAATCCGTTGCGTCGTTTAAAAGGATAACAGACAAACAGAAAATGAAAAATTACTTCGAATTATACTATGTTTATATGGAAAAACTTCGCACAAATATGAGATGACTCCCACTTTCAAAATATTGATTTCATTTGGTTGATTTTCAACTAAAATAATATGACGTATTTCCTTCCATGAAATTTATATGCGTGTATTTTCGCTAATGGCCCTTTCGTTGTCTGGATTATTTCGTCTGCGTTTTGCTGACAAATCCTACTTATTGGAACAAAATGATCGTGCTAAATACATCTGTAATTATATACGCAACACACTCAGTAAATAAAATAGATTATAATCTCTCGCTTGTATAGCTACATGTTTATTTATCTATACTTCTATACTAATACGTGCTAATACTTACTAATACTAATACTAATACTTGAGACACGTTTGGTCTAGTGGCTAGTAACCCTAGCTGTTAACCAAGCGGTCGCGGGTTCGAATCCCGCTAGGGGCAAATGTTTATGTGTTAACATTTACCTTTGTACCTGAGTCATGGATGTTTTTTATTTATAATATGTATGTATTTACAAAAAAAAAGTATTGTATGGAGTCTATCAACCGTCTGGTATCCATAATACAAGCATTAAGTTGCTTACTTTGGAATTATATGGTGCTGTGTGGAATGTGTTAATATTTATTTATATATTTTTTATTTTTTTAACACTAATATAATATTATAAAGAGGAAAGATTTGTTTGTTTGTTTGTTTGCATTGAATAGGATCCGAAACTACTGGACCGATTTGAAAAATTCTTTCACTGTTGGGAAGCTATCAGCTAGTAACATAGGCTATTTTTTATAAAGTTACCTACGCCATAACTATTATTTAATCTGTGGTTACGCGGACGAAGTCGCGTGCAACAGCTAGTTTAAACTTAGATATTAATATAATAACTATCAATATTTAATAGATTTAATTCGCTGATTATCCCGGCTTTTTTACAGATGTGTAACTCTATAAAAATTGTTAAATTTACTTTAAAGTTTGTTGTAATGGAATCTAAATTGAGACATTTTCATGCCCTACAATTTTATGTAGATGGAAAACGTCACTACCGGACTGTCATACGAGAATGCACCAAAGAGAATGTTCATAGATTGAGTAAACCACGAGTAAACCGCATTAGTTATTCCGGTTGTGAAGTCACTTCAGCTCTTTGATGTCTACATAGATAAGGAAGTCAATGGAGAAACTGATATCCATGCGAATGTTGAACCAAGTATTCACTTTGTGAAATGAGTGTAGGATAATAATTGATTGTGCTGAGTAACACTGATACTCAGACCAAATAAAAAATATAGACAGAATTTTGCAGGTGACATTGTGAAGTCGGTTTTATAATAAAATCTCTATATAAATATATTATAAAACCTATATATAAAAATGTTATGTTTGTTTGTGTATGCTACAAAAACTCGAAAACTATCCAACGGATTAACTTGAAACTTGAAGATCGCGCACAAGATCCAATACAAAAAATATTTGCTCCAATATTCCAACTATTTCCAACATTCGCCAAATATTTACGTGATACCATTAGCACGCAGTCTTCAGTATTTGTTCAAAGTCGAAACTCAAACGTTAGGATCGCAGGTGGCATAAATTAATGAAGAGACTTAGTGGAACACGTTTCGTACAATGATGAAAAAAAATATAGGAGTGTTCGGACGCGTCGATTTTATATTTGACTGAGTACACAAGTTAATGTGTATTTTAGAAATGTGGAAGTTTTTATAATGCTTTTCTTTGTGAAGGGTAAAATTATTTACCTGCTCCTTGCTTGAATTATTAAACTGAAAACTACTGAGCCGATTTTGAAAATTCTATCATAATTATGTGAAAGCAACATTATCAGCGAGTAACATAGGCTACCCTTACTAATACTATTTGTTTGTTTGTTACGCATTCACGCAAAAAACTACTGAACCGATCACCATGAAATTTCGCATACACGTTGCTGGGACACCAAAAAGAACATAGGGTGGGTACCTTTCATCCAGAACGCGGACGAAGTCGCGGGCATCAGCTAGTATTTTATAAAGTTACGCGCACGAAGTCGCGTACAACAGCTAGTATTACTCATAATTATATTTCTTTTTCAACGCGAAAGAAGTCACGGCTATTAGCAATTGCTTCGTAAAATAAGACGTGTTAATCTTAGTGTGATAAGTTGGGTTTACAACTAATTCAATCATGAGCAGACGTTGGGTTAGTAAAAATGCCGTATCCAAACTCACACCAGGTGCTCAGTAACTCCACACCCACCATATTGCGGTCTTAATCTGCATGTCGTTACGAGCCTCGCCTCGACTCATCCATAATTTACATAATGAGAGACAACTTGAAATCTGTAGAGTCGCTATGCATGTATAGTATTATATAATTATTATAATTGAATTGAGTAAGTTTACGCAAAGAAAGATATGCAAGATATATATTTACCGCCTCATACCTGACACTACAGTGTTAAATAACTCATTATGTTATTATGTTAGATAACCTCATTAAGAGTTTAAGATATTACCGACCCCTCAACAATATTGAACAGCTGTGTCTCAGGAATTATCAGCTTTATGTAGACCAAATTATGTGTGCTACGTGCTAACCAGCTTATGTGCTACGGCAAATTATAAAAGCGACCATTTTAGTGCAGTTTAATAACTTATAAGGTAACTTTTGCCATAAACCCATTTCTTAAGGGTCAAAAATTTCAAAGACTAAAAACAACTGTGAAACATAATTTTTTTAGAAATTTTGCAAACTTTTGAATAGCCGTATTTGGCCTACGAAGATTAAAATATTCTGTGAATACCACTTCTAAAGAGACAAATAGATACATTATAAAAAAATACTATAAAAGGTAAAACAAAACAACAAAAAGTGATTACAGTACAAACAAAATAAAAAAAGGAGGAAAATATACATATAAAAAAAAGAAGTAAAAACACTAAACTAAAAATTAACCAAGAAAACTATTAATATCTATTAACAATTATTTTCAAGTACTAAAAACAAAAAAAAAAAAAAAAACAAAATAATATAACAAAAAAATAAAATATTTAAAGCCACAACTTCTCCGTCAATGTTCTCTCCGCACGTATGAAGGAGACGAATCAAAGGCGTTTGTATTGCGGCAAAGCTGCATACATTATTAAGCAGAGAACTGATAAACTGACAAATTTCGTATTACCCACCCTCGTACACCCCTCACACGTCTCGGGGTTACAAGTAATAAAGAACAAATATTCAAACAACGACTCCAAGTGAATAACATAAGTGTGTTAACAAAGTGAATAAGTTTCTATAAGTGAGTAAGGGATGCCAAGTCTCACTAGTTCGGTCAACCGAACTGTTAACCGAACTACTGGGAATAGACCAATTTCCTGATCTCTTCGCAATCTCTTGTCCTTACTCGTATACTTATACTCGAATTGGCAACATTATCAGCGAATAACATAGGCTATCCTTACTAATATTAAAATGTGAATGTGAGTTGTTTGTTTGTTACGCATTCACCCAAAAACTACTGAACCGATCACCATGAAATTTTGCATACACGTTGTCTGGGACACCAGAAAGAACATAGGGTACCTTTCATCCAGAACGCGGACGAAGTCGCGGGCACCAGCTAGTAAGATATAAAATAGATATAAATTAAAACCAAAAATTAAACCCCTTTAAACCCTGAACTATTTAAATGGGGTAATTTATGCGGCCAACACTCGACCTAATAGGTTGTTTAAATTCCATTGCTCTCGACCGATAACAGACGCAATAAAATAAGGCTTTGAAACGTCAAACGATATGGTAATGTAAGGACTCTTTTACATTCGAGGCACGACGCCGATATTTCACTGGGAAATCTGCTCAAATTCAGATAAAGAGGTAGGTAAGTGTAGAAAGTGCTTTATATCAATTTTAACATATAAATAAACAAGTGTGTTATACTCGTAGTCTATTCACAAAGCGTATTCCCTTTTGAAAACTAAAAGCTATTTTACATAAATTTACTTTACTGACTTGCCTTGTTGGCTTGTTATAATGTTTATCGCTTTTACTTCTTTGACATAGTACATTTATTCTAGACTAGCTGGAGCCCGCGACTTCGTCCGCGTTGAAAAAAAAACTTTGGCAAGGGTTAGTTTTCTTAATTTTAGTAAACAGTACTTTTTTTGGAGTTTACTCCTTATGAATTGATTTGCATACCTATATTATATATACATATAAGCCCGTGGTTTGAAAATTTATGGGAGTAAAATCAAAATTGTTACACGAATGCGTTATGTTATGCGTTATAGTTACGTTCTATTTTTTTTAATATTTTAGAATATCGGAAGTTTCAGAGATATTGCGCCATCTACACAATATTATTTAAAAAAAGAACAATGATGTTCTTTCAGAGTGTTTAAATTGTGAAAATTTAAATTTCATATCCGACCCACTCCCGGAATGGTTCATAAGGAGTAAACTCCAGTCGTGTGTCGGAGCTGACACACACAATTTTTTTTTCTGGGTGAAAGGTACTTTATGTCCTTTCTAGTATGGGCTCTAAATTATGTTTCAATTATTTGACAGTAAACCAATTAACGAATCTAATTCCACATCATATTAGCATTGGTACCTGAATGTTAGCAGATTGCGGCTTACACGGACTGTTCCGGTTATTCTCCACTTTGTTACCTCTGTGACCCAAATACATACAATTCAAACAAAAACCAACCTTAACGAGTGAAAAACAAAGGCCACAATAGACGCATATATTATGTTTTCACTGAAACTTCTGACGCTTCCTTTGACTTTCGACTAGAGATGTGAAAACCGAATATGGTATTTATTGTCATAAGCATAAGAGTTACGTGAAATATGAATATAAAAATGGTAACGTAGAATGTATAGGTGCTGACATAGTATTATTGAAAGAAATTGCCGGGTGTAATGTGATAACTTCTTTTGTGATGTTATGTTTGTGTATCATATATAAGATCGCTATGTGTGGGTACAAAATAATAATTTGTTCACATATTAAATCCATACTGATATTATAAATGTGAAAGTAACTCTGTCTGTCTGTTACCTTTTCACGCCTTAACTACTGAACCGATCATAATGAAATTTTGAAACTAACGCGTAACGCATACCGTGTGACAATTTTGATTTTCATATCGATTCGTTGCAAACTCCAATAAAAAAAATAAAGATATCTCTTTACAGATTTCTCATAATTATCCGTATGTAACTGTAAAGGTGATACTACTGTGGACTTCATCACAGTATATATAACACAAAAAATCCAGAACTTTCAGAAATTAGAGCATCTGTTTGACTGATGAAGCTCAAAAGCATTGGTTCGTTAGTGCTTTGACAACGGGTCAAGACTAACTGGCAAGGCTTTACAATAGCGCAGCCAGGGCGCAGCGTACTAAAAGCGTATTGAGTTTCGAAATTTTCAATAGTTGAAGGTGATTGCTAGGAAGGTGTACTTCCCAATAATAAAATGTTGGGTGAGGTCGCAAGTGCTAATTTGGGTCAGCTTATGTTTATTTGTTTATTTTATTTTTTGATTTTTTTTGTCATGGTAACCTTGACCTTTTGTCATGGTGCCTGATTCCATGTCATGGTAACCTTGACCTTTTGTCATGGTGCCTGATTCCATGTCATGGTAACCTTGACTTGATGTCATGGTACCTGATTCCATGTCATGGTTACATTGACCTGATGCTGCAACATCAAATATAGTCTGCGGGACACCCAACTCCTTAGCAACTTAAAGCATGTATAGCGTGTTAGTGCTCAATAGAAAGTCAACGGTTAGTTTGTAATTTTTAATTATTAGCTTATATAATTTTTATCTATAATAACAGTACACATTCCATTTCTGTCTTTCGTTGACTGAGTAATTCTTTCCTAATCTCTTATCCTTTATCCCAATGAGATCGGCAGCGCACTTGCAAGCACCTAACGCGTTGCTTGTGTGAATAGGCTACCGTTGTCGGTTATGACTTTAATTATAGTTTGTAGTGTGATTTCCTTGATTATGTAGTGATCTTGTATATATACCATATTCTCTATCCCACACAACATAAAAACCCCTAAGTTATACCTTAAGTTCCAAACAATATACTAGTACAGTTAAAAATGTTGTTGGAAGATAAATTGCCAGTGTTTGCGCACATATAATGGGAAGAGTTTGTTATGCATTATTAATGCACCTACTTTGTACTTAGCTTTAAGCTAAGCTTTAAGCTCTCAACGGGAGCTTAAAATACAAGGATTCTGTTTGTATTTTATTTATACTTGCATCTTGAATTTACTTGGTATTGATTTTCTAAGGGATTGAATGTTAACAAGTTAAGCTATCGACTTGAAAGTTTTATTTGCATATTTTGAACTATTATGGCGGATCACAAACGATTTATTGAACGGACAAAAATTGGATCACTGAAACACATTACGAGTACGTTTGTTATTCGGTGAGTGAGTTAAGGGATGCCAGAGCCCGAGTAAATGGATAAGTCGCCCGCCCGCCCGACTGGTGAATTGTCTTGTATTATTTACCTATTATTTTTATAGACAACTCGCCCGCTAGTATAATGTACAGTCCGTTACATAGAGGTATTAAATTACCCTATCCCTTCCCAATACCTTCTCCTTAATCCTACTGTAGTCGGTAGCACACTTGCAGTACATGTGACGTTGCTTTTATTAAAGGCGTCGGTAGCCACCTACCCTCAAGTTTTTCTCTTACAGACACCTTATAACCAGTGGAAAGTAATATTTTATTTTAACAAGTATTTCTATTACGCAGTAGGTATAAAACATCAGCGTTAATTAATAAAAACATCAGTCTTTTTATCTTTATTAACGTGAAAAAATACATAGCATCATGAAATCTGATATTTCAGGATTCGAAGCGTGTTTTAATTAAAAATTTTAATGATTAAAATCTGTGCCGACAAGCGTGTAGGTTGTAGTGATTTTTTTTTAATTAAAATACAGATCGAATACAAAGAAGTCGTCACATTTTCCTTTAATTCAACATACTTAATAGATTTTAAATTAGACAGTCAAACATGTTAAAAAAAATGTGTCTTGAAATATCAATGCAATGATAATTTTTATTACTAATTTGATTTTTTTAGCTTTTTGTCAATATGCAGACAAATGTTACAAGTAAATATGTGATTTCATTCATCATCAGTTGCACAAGTAGATAGAAAGCAGTGGGCGTTATGCAATCATATTGACCTACAAACAAGACGGTCGTCACGTTGGTCTGTCTAACGACCATTACATATAGAATCTATTATAATAGTTGCATTCTAAATAAAATTGCATTTTAATTGAAAGTATGAAGGTAATGCAACACAAGCTAATGAATAATATGGAAGCATATTATGAGGAGAATGAATCGTGGAGAAACACGTTTAATTGGTAGGTAACATTACACACAGTACAAGATAATTGCAGTAGCATATTTTTGGTAATCTCTATATTACTAATAAATAATATTGAACTGCCTTTTGTTAAATGTATTATATGTCAAAGAATACATGACAAAAACCACTTAATAAAAAGAAATAGTTTTTCAAATTTTTGTCTATTTGTTTGTCTGTTTGTTTCACCTAATTCACGAAACGGCTGAACCGATTTTGATGGGACTAAGGTCGAAGTGGTAGGGGGTAAGACACTAGTACGGAGAGCCGACGGCCGTTGGGGCCGGAAAATTCTCGATTGGAGGTCTTCTGGGTGAGCTCGCTCAATCTTAGGCCTCATCCTTGCCACATGGCTGGTTGTTGGCCAAGAGCTAACCCGTCTCTAATAAAAAAAATAAATAAAAAAAACGGCCCGGCAAGCGCAGTGTAGGACGTCCACCGACAAGGACGACTTGACTGACAGACTTGATAAATGCCGACGGTCGATTTAGGCTTCTTTTAATCGGTCCTATTGGAAAATTGGGGGGAGGCCTATGTCCAGCAGTGGACGTCCTGCAGCTGAGATGATGCTGTAGAGTTTTAGTGAGCGAGTAACGGATCCCAGAGCGCATTTCTTAATCCCTTGCAATCTTTTACCCTTGATCCTAAGGTCAGCAGCGCCTTTACAGCACCTGTGGCGTTGCTCGTGTTAACAGGCGACTGAAGCCATCTACAATCAAGTTGCCTGTCTGATGACCTTTGCATAAAAAAAACACGCGGCCAGAAGGAATTTTAATTTCTTTTTCTATACCACAATATAAACACAACGAATGTGAACACGGAGTTAAAAATAAGTTGTTTGAGATGTTTTTATATTACCTACGACTCATTTGTTATACTTTGTTCCCCATTTAGAATTCATTGGAGTTGGGTTGCGTTTGCCCGTTGGGACGCGCGTAATCAGTGCTATTACGAGCCTTGGAAATGTTGTGTAACATCTCATTACATGTTACAAGTCCTTCTGGGATCAAATTAAATGCGTTCATGTTGATATTGAATTTATATACTTGCGAGCTTGTTAAGGAAATTCATTAAATAGGTACTATCTTTTAGTTTATTCCCAAATCGGCACCCACGAATTTATTGCTTGTGACTTTGAGTGTAGAAGTTAAAATTGTGGCTTCATTCATTTAAACATAAACCCGTAGTTGCTTATTCTTAATTACACGAAATAAGTTTTTTCAAGGTTAATATTATAGGGGTACCTACCTATTCTTTTTTTTAACATTGGAGAATCCTCAATGCTTACCCGGGAGCGTTGGAAACGCGGTGGGATTATGCCAGACTCCTCCCGGCTATAACCCAACAACTTTCTAACGCTAGTAGAGGGGCCGGAGTCGAGGAATGTGGCATGATATACGTGTCCGCGACCCGCCACCACTGTCCAGCGCGGGGAGGTCTACGCTCGTAGGAACCTCGAATTAACCGAAAATGAAAGTACGCCGGCCATCTCGGGTGACCTCACGTCAAGTGGTAATCTCCCCTAAGACTACCGTATCCCAATTAAGAGGGAAGCTGGCAGACATCAAAAGAAATCTGTGTACTAAGCCTACTATAGCGTAGCAAACTATTTTGCTAAGAAAATGTACCTATCGCTTTCCCAATCCCCTATCCTTAATTCTACTATGGTCGGCAGCGCAGTTCCAGCACCTATTGCGTGGCTTCATGTGTTGCAGGCGACGATAGCTACCTAAATAGAAATAATAAATAAATATAATTATTATTTCTATTTAGGTAGCGACGATAGAAATAAATAAAGTATGTATCATTATTATATATAGATATATTTTAATATTCCTTTACCTTAATTGCAAAACTATATTCACACATTTCACACTAGTTACCACCACGACACCACGGTAGGTATCTGCCAAATGTCTGCACCTTCGCAAACTATTCAAGTAATTAGCTTTGACTTCTCGGCCAAATGTTCCAGTAAGACGTTTGCAATGAACATGCAACATGAAAAGCTACGTATGCGACATTTTTGTTTTTATTATTGAGTTCCTTTTTATACTTCTCTGGTATCACAAGTCCTAATGTAAGACTTGTATATCAATAACTAAAAACAAAGACAAAAAAAATGTGCCTGTCTACTCCGCCGACACACGACTGGAGTTTATTCTTTGAACGATTATAAAATATAAATTTTCACAATTCAAACACGCCGAAAGTACAATATCTAAAGTACAGATGGGGCAATATCTCTGAAACTTCAGATATTTTAAAATATTTAAAAAAAATAGAGCGTAACTATAACGCATAACATAACGCATTCGTGTGACAATTCTGATTTTACTCCCAATAAATTTTCATACCACGGGCTTATATGAAAATCGAGTCTAACAGCGAGAGCTTACAGAGAGCTCACTTATAAGAACTTTACTTACAGAATCCTTTACGTTAAATGAAGGAGATATATAACACGATGATGATGGAAATACACTACTAGTTCTGGTATTGATGTTCTAATCAAGTAAATGATTTTCTACATTAAATAAAAATTTACTAAACGTTTTCGCCAGATACAGCGTCCTTAATGGAAACAATACGCTTCATGCATATTCAAGTGGTAAAACAAAAAATTCTCATATCACACAGACTATATAATTTGCAATGGTTCCCATTGTGTTGGAACCGTTTGGACAAATGTTTGGACGTTGGCCAAATGTTTGGCTTTACATTTTTAACACTTCACAAGAGAGTGAATTGATGACGTCATTAATATTATAGTGTTCGATTTTCAGATGACAGATGACACAATTTTATGCTATTACGTAACTATGGATACAGTTGCAAAATTAAATTTCCATTAAAATACTGATGGGTCCAGTTATCACAGAAAAAAGTGTGTGTGTGTCAGCTCCTACGCACGACTGGAGTTTACTCCTTACGAACGATAGTTACGATATGTAAATATGATTATTCAAAATGAACAGATACATCCAATTAGGAATAATCCTGTAATTATGTACCATATGTGTGTGTTATATTGTAAATAAATAAGTAAAAAATTCTTGTCAAATAATATAAAATAATATAAATAATGAAATTTCAGAGTTAAAATGTTAAATTCAATCAATAGGCTCAGCTAACACAGTTCAAAATAAAACAATAAAGACATCTTCACGTCGACAAAGCACTAGAATTTGAGGATAAATCCGACATGCATTTTGTAGTAGGGTGACAAACATACACGGAACAAAGCCGCCCCACTAATTGGAAACTGGTATGGGCTAGCACCGAACGCGTGGTCAACACAGTGTACAACTAGTGGCAGTTAAATTTAGAAAATTTCTTATATCATATTTCAATTTTTCTTACTATAATATTTCCTTTTCTCTCTCCTTCGGTGTTCGTCAACTTCTTGAATTTGTCAGTGTTAAGAGTCAACTAGAACAGTTGCTCGAAAGAGGTGATTCCAAACCATTCCAAGATTTCCTTCATTTTGTAAATCTCTAATTTAATAAATGTTTATGTGGTTTGATAATGTCTTTATATCTTACTTTATACAATAGCTGTATAACCATGTCTTCATGAAACAGACACCGCCTGTCCAACAATCTTTTGCGTAAAAATATAATTTATAGGTATAAAAAATGTAAGAACTTGATTCGAACACAAATAATGTTGAAATAAATGCAACTGGCTTTGATATTTTTGATAAATAAAATTCTTGTAGTATAAAAAATAATTATCTTTTTCGAACACTGCTATTTTTGTTACTAACTTATCCTGTCCCCAAGTGTAGTTGGAAATATAGGATGACCCACTTTTTAGATGCACAAAAACCTTTCATATAACACTGTACGGTCGGCAAAGAAAGTTAGGGAAATACTTTCTGCTTTAAGCCTATTGTAATAAGGATTGAAATTGTAAAGTTATTTCAATACATAGTACAACCAGATTTCATTCTCAACACGTACTCGGTGCTGGTTACTCCGTATAATTTCATTTGATTTTCCTTTATTATTTTGTTTTTGGGATGTAGTATTTCGCGTCGCATGAGTTTTAATGTAATGCACAGTTTTTCATTTCCTCTATTAAGTAAAATATATTTTTCCATTAAAATTTTTAATTACTTTGTCGACTGTTGTTTGTTTGAAATAAATTGTTAAAAAGTGATAAAGTTATGTGTCGCCTGAAATTTTTATTTAGGTGGAGTTAGTTGACTTGCCAATTAAGGTAACAAAATTTATCATAAAGTAAAATCCACATGCAAATAATTAAATATTATGCAGGCATTAGGTGATGAGTAGTCCTGTTCATTACCATTCTTATAAACAGGTTAATGTTTTTATGTTTATTTGTATGTAGGAGGTAATCTTTGAAACTACTTGAATTTAAAAAAATTTCACGAATAGTTAGAATAGAAATATATAGTATAGGATGTAGGCGAAGCTATCTAAAAATGAAGATCCAACGTGTTTGCAAAAGTACAATGTCAAGCGTGAATGTATGGCAGGCAGGCGTTATATCTTTTATTTTTCAATGCAGACGAAGTCGCGTGCAAAAGCTAGTAATATATAATAATATATGTCTTCGTTTTTGCCATAAGAAGATTCCTCCAACAAATCCGAAATAGAAATTAGTCTTCGTTAATGTAATAAAACTTTTTTTTAAATTGATGGGCACAAACCGTTCTCGGAATTGACGACAACTCATTTGCCCTACAAACTTTTACTGGGAGATAAATTTGCGTTCCTCCGTAAACGCTTGGCCAGGAAAAAAGCGATAATATTAGGTATATTATAATTAAGAATATTTTTCAAACAAAAGTGTGTATAAGTTATATTGGACTGAATCTTTTAAGAGATCCGTGCTTTTCTTTCACTTACTTTTGTAATCAATTTAAAGCGCTTAGTGCCTTGAATTGGGTACTTTCTTAAGCCTATTTCTCGTTTATAAATTGATTAAATGTGTTGAAAAAAATTTGTCAAAGTTTAGACAATATTTGGTACATTTTTTCTTATCACCAAAACTTCTATATTTTAAAAAATAACCAATGATTTTCGCCTTAAATTAGTCTTGAGTTGCGTTGGATTATAGCATTGTGACGACACGTTTGGTCTAGTGGCTAGTAACCCTAGCTGTTAACCAAACGGTTGCGGGTTCGAATCCCGCTAGGGGCAAATGTTCATGTGTTAACATTTTACCTTTGTACCTGAGTCATAGATGTTTTGTATTTATAATATGTATGAAAGTAATCTATGTAATAAATCAATTGTCCGGTATCCCTAATACAAGCATTAGTTGCTCACTGTGTAACTAGATGGCGCTGTGTAGAATGTGTGAAGAAGACATTTATTTATTGTATTCTGTGATTATAGTAAGTTGAGACAACAAATTCTCCCACTAGTGACTTCACTCTTACAGGGTGCCTTATAAGTCCTCATAATTTGGACGTTTCCAGCATTTTTAATGGCCACACAAGCTTTTAATAGGGTTATTTATGGGTGATGAAAATTTGTCATTCTGTATCATCCCTTAGCAATAATCTCTCACACACACAACGAAGCGAAGAGTGAAGTTGGAATGGAAGTAATATTATATTGAATATAAATATAAAATTTGTCGGATTGCTATTAGCGTCCGCGATAACACAGCGACACAGCCTGACAAGTGGCATTCGCTCCGTAGCGATTCGATTCGAAAGAATAAAATGTATGAGATGTGTCACGTGATTTGGCGACGGCATGTGTCAATGTCTATTCCATACATTTTATTGTTTTCGAACTTCGTTATCGTTTCGTTATCGTTTTAAATCGTTACTTTGACTAAGGTTATACCGTGTTTAAGTTATTTTACTTATTTACTTACTATGGATAACGTCGGGAAACCATTTGACAAGTATCTATCTATTGTATTGTACCTATGCGCAATACAGATCAAAAAATCTGGATTGCAATAAGGAAAGCTCCAGATAAAGTATTTTTTCATATTCCGCAAAATACGATCCCAAGGAGGTGATCCAAGTTACGAGAAGAGACGAGAAACAACTCCATGTCACGTATGGGTTGTCCAAATCACTTATTACATCAATTTTTCTTTCCTCTATTTATATTACTAACGTAGACATTATACATTTGGGTAATATATACCCCACTCACATCTATACTAATATTATGAAGAAAAAAGATTTGTATGTTTGTAATGAATCAACTCAAAAACCACTGGACCAAATTTCATATAATTATAGTATACCTATGAGAATATACTAAATATTGTACTTTCGTTAGACGACAATACATTCAATATTCATTCAATACGAAATCAATATTCCGCAAATAATGCAAAGATTATAAAACTACTAGATTAATATAAACTACAAAACATGCGATGAAATAACGCATTATCAAAAAAAAATCTTTTAAATAATCCTTCTGTCTCGATTCTCAGAAACGCTTAGCAACATTCGTCTAAATCCAGTGGCATTTTAAATGGCGAACTAAATATCGAAACATTTAAAAACAAGTCTTATCCTGAGTAAGTAAGAGCTAATATCGATAAGAGCGCGATTTGCATACATATATGTACAGCGAGGTGCTCACGTAGACATGAAAATTCATCGCGTTACGGGCACTTGACCGCGGAGAGAGATAACCATGTTGTTGCTGGTACATGCTGCATTCAGTAGGACTGAACCGAAACTAATTTAGCAAATTTTATATATAAGCATCGGGCAAATAAATATAACCAAAATGAAAGAAAAACGGTCTCACTATTCCGATTGATTTGTACGATCGAACCACCAGAAAAAAAAGTATCACAAGTTCGGTGAACCGGACTACTGGGAATTGACCCTTTTAATATACCTAATTATTTTACAAATTACTTCAGGGTCGACATTACACTTCCGTTCCGTCTGGTGTTGCTTGTGTCGTTAGGCGACGGTAATCACCTATCAAAAATTTTGTAGTGATAGGACACACTGCGTTTCGCAGTCATTTGAGCAGCCACCTCCGTATAGAAGACAACCGCGAAATAATAGCACGTGTGCTGTTGTGTTTCGTTGAGCGTGTAAGGGATGCTAGAGTCCATTTCCCTATCACTTCCCAATCCATTATACGTATCGCCCACTAGGCAGCCTGGCTGCGGCAGCCAATTGAACATATATGACGGTGTAACATATAGAAGCCCGCGCACCTAGCAGCCACGTTAAGCGAATAGGCGAATGTATGTGGCTGCCGTCAGACTCCACTCACTTGTCGTAGCAACCAGACGTATGTTCCAAAACTTTTTCATATCGCTTGAAGTTTGGGTGACAATTGGCCGTCGATTTGGCTGCTATAACTGGCTGCGCAAATATCTCGCCTGCCGCAGCCTGGCTTCCCATAGAAAAGAATATTTCACTTGTTTCAAGTGAACTGGTACGTGTGAATGCGCATCAAACAGTGTGTTACGATACGAAATATCGTTCAACCCGCATGCTCGCATCCGAGCGATAGGCTCGAAATTCGGTTTTAGGAATTACACGAAATGGCAAGCGAACCGCCATTTTAGATGCTTTGTGATCCATATATTAGTTGGTAGCCGTTTTTAAGATTTTTCTTTCCTATTGTTATATTGAGTACTGCATATTAGCCACAGGCCTCTTTTCTGTGCAACATGGGCCATTAAGTATAACCTGTTGGGAATTTCTTGGCACCTCGAAAGAATGCAGCACCCCACGCTTAGGTCGGCAAAGAAAAAAAAAGTACAAAAAAGTTTGTGTAGATTATATTATCAAAAAAATTAAAAAGGGGTCTCGTTCAGTTAGTAGGTATTAATAAAAAAAAGCTGTTAAACGGAGTGGAAGTGGTTGTCATACATTATTTCTATTCATTCGGAATCATTCGCATCCGGTGCAAATACATTATATTCGCAATTCAATTTAGTTCGGTGTTGTCACAAAAAGTGATAATAAAATATACGAAATTTTTCAACAAAAAAAACTGAAGCTTCGATGTTATCAAACTGTTTTCAATGCGTAATAAACAAGTATAGGCTAGGCACATGCAAATTGCGTGGAACAGCTGTTGTATCGCATGTGTGTTATCTATACTAATATTATAAAGCTGAAGAGTTTGTTTGTTTATTTGTTTGTTTGTTTGTTTTAACGCGCTATCTTAGAAACTACTGGTTCGAATTGAAAAAATATTTTTGTGTTGGATAGATCATTTATCGAGGAAGGCTTTAGGCTATATAACATCACGTTGCGACTAATAGGAGCGAAGAAACAGTCGAAAATGTGGAAAAAACGGGGAAAATTATTCATCTTTGAGGGCTTCCGTTGCGTGCGCTGCGAAAACCGTTCGAGATACCCAAATGATTCCCAAAATAACTATTCCACGCGGACGAAGTCGCGAGCACCAGCTAGTCTACAATACAATTATTATTTGTAGGTATCGAATTGTACGGTTGTTTTCTCCTGTGTTAATTATTACGAGATAATTACGAAAATTTGTTATAATTATAAATTGTACGTCAGCTGTGGATTTTGAGTAAATGTATAAATATAAATAACTGAAAACTCATTACAAAATTGCTCGATATTTTCCTAGTACCTAATATATAATATGATTTCTCCTTACCTACTACGATAGCCTGCTTTTATTGTCGTATAATACAATTGTATATGACAAAATACTTCAAAAGTTCATTCAATTTGTCTTAAAAGTCGCTCTCAAAAGTTTTATTTCGACGATGTATAGAGGCATTTTTTTGAAAGAAAAACGAAAATTTAGCATTAAAAAAATTTAAACATACCTAGGTACGTCATCCTGTAATTTTTTCCTTTAATCTCTTCTGGAGGAGAGGTCAGTAACTGTGAAACATGGAGCCATTTTAATATGATCCTTATTGCAAGTGAATAAGGTGAAAATTGTACAGATTTTTGCAGCTGCTAGTTACCTCGGGTCGGCGCATCTAATTAAAATTAGTTTTCACCTGCGATGATAATTTCATTTAAAAACGTGCATACAAAAAACACTTTTGAAGCAAGGCGTTATATTTAGTTTTGAGAAGCGTTCTTTTAAGTATATAAAAAAAAACTCATCTTGTACTATGGCAGGAGTCAGTTTTATCTTCTATTAAATGTACGTTTTAATTTGAAATGAATTTAATCGTAAACAATTTTTGCAAATAAATTTTCCAAACTTCCTAATTTCAATGTATTATATATTTTTTTTATATGCATAATACTTCCTCGTTGAACTCTCTTCAATTATTTAAAATATTAACGAAATCCGTTGAGTGGTTTAGTTATTTATTTATTTATTACAAAATCCACAGCTTTCAACACAAAATATACAGACAAAACAAAAACATACCTTACAGCCAATTATATGTAGATTTTACATATAACAAAATTATACAATTAGGTATACAAATCACATAATATTACAAATAAATACATATATACATACATACACATATAGTTATATACACATAAGTTTATCATGAAGTTGACATTTAGAAGAAGTTGACAGAGAAATAGACATACCTACGCGGACAACATCTTTAATTTATTAAGGACTAGCTGGCGCTCGCGACTTCGTCCGAGTTGGAAAAAAAGCAATAAAACGCTTGATCTCTTGTTAGTATAACACTTTGGCCAGGCGTTAGTTTCTTATTTTATTTTAGATGATCCCTCGGGAACAGTACTTTTTTCTGGATGAAAGACATGGATGAACCCTATGTCCTTTCTTGTACTCACAATGTGTATGCCAAATTTCATGATGATCGGTTGAGTACTTTGGTAGGCGTGAAAAGGTAACAGACAAACAGAGTTACTTTCACATTTATAATAGTAGTAAGGACGTATGGATGAATTTTTGAAAATTTCAACCCCGAGCGAAGCCAGGGGCGGGTCGCTAGTCATTATTATATAAACAATAAATGTCACTTCCTCGTTTATTATAATATTAGCTAGGATTTAAAAAAGATCAAGAAGGAGGAATATATATACACAGCAATCTTTTCTCTACTTATTCAGGATAAAAAGCGCAACCAAAAATATTTCTGACTAAAATGGTTTTCCACTTAAATAATACTTATTCAAATTGTAGTAAAATTCCGAGCAATTTCGAATTGCAATGTAGAAACTGAAACAATTATAGTACAAGCCGAAGTGTCGCACTGTGTGTCTTGGCGGTATTCCAAATGTGGTCACACTAGCACCGACGGTATGGTTCGCACTATGCTACTATACCTTCAGGCTATTAGCGTTCGCTTTTCGATACTAAAAATTTCCTGTTTAGGAAACGCTTCATGAGTGCTACGTCTATATATGTGTGCCGTACGTGAACGTGTACCCGTAGTACACCTAGGTGTAGCATGGGGGGAGAGGAGACTGACACCCGTCGTAAGATGGCCGGCGTACCTACACCTTCGGGTACGCCCTCTACACTGCCGGGTATCCAAGAGGATTTCCCCAAATTGTAGTACACCTAGGTGTAGCAGGACGCTGACGCCCGTCGTAAGGTCCCCCGAGATGGCCGGCGTACCTACACCTTCGGGTACGCCCTCTACACTGCCGGGTATCCAAGAGGATTTCAAAAAAAAGGTGTACCAAGGGTCTGAATAAGTGCCCGCGTAGTACATCCAGGTGTACCAAGGGTCCGAACGAGTCCCCACACTCGTAAGTACGGGGACTCGTACTCATTTGTAGATTAAGTATAGCACGCAGAGTTGTAGTAGAGCCATCACGTTGGGTACCTTGCGACCTGAACCTAAATTTAATTTTTGGTCTACTTAAGTCACTTAAGTTACTTGTTCACTTAATTTTTGATATTAATATAAATATCAAGTTATTAATATTGATTATAGAGCTGAAAATTTGTGATTAAAATTAAATAATATAATTGAAAATCTATTACTATTTTAATCTAATAGCTGCTTCGCGACTTTGCATAACTTTATAATATTTATATCCTATGCTAATAATATAGTTTACAGGTGAAAGAATTTTTAAAATTGTTGCAGTAGTTTTTGAGTTTATTCATTACAAACATACTAATCTTATTAGTATAGATATAGATTACATTACTATAATAATAGATAATTATTTAATTTATTAATTTCACAAGAAATTAATTACAAGTTTAAATATAGCATAACCAAAAACTTCGAACACTTCTAATTTCACTGGATTGATGAATTTAACTGGATACAAATCTTGGAAATTAATTTTCAGGAGAAAATTAATTTCGTAAGATAATATTACCTCATCTACATAAATAACAGTTCATAGAACATCGTTCAAAACCAAGCCATTGTTTTTTAAGCTACTTACATACATTTAGGAGAGTTTAATAATAAAATTCTGTTTTAATTTCAGTAATTTCCTGTGAATATTTCAGATTTTGTAAATTGGATCCCATCAAAAACCTATAAGTAAAATTGCATAAAATGCAAAGTCTCGCAAGTCGGCGCAACGCAGTTCTTCCACTACAAAAAATTGTGAGATGTCACGTTGAATAGTCTGAGTTATTTTAGTTAGTGTCTATGGAAGCACATATTCAACAACTGTGTTATAAACTGTTATCTAATTAATTACTTACTCATTAAAATTTATAGTAACCGTATCGACATTAAGACGTCTTTATTTCTATAATAATTATAATGACAAGGCAAATGTCCGAGCACTTGGCAGTTGAAAATTTTGCATTCGTATCAACCCTTTTCGTTGGGAAATCCTCTTAGATAACCGGCAGTGTAGGGGACAATGCGGGGTTGTGCCGGATCCATACCCGCTAAAACCTAACGACTTTCTAACGCGGCCGTGTCGCGTCATAACGTCGTGACACGACATCGGTGCCCCGCCACGACTGCAGGATTCATACAGGTTTCCTGGTGCAGCCGTAGATAGACGAGGTCGCGCGGACGTTATGACACGACTTCGGTGCCCCGCCACGGCTGCAGGATTCATACCGGCTTCCTGGTGCAGCCATAGATGGGCGAGGTCACGCGGACGTTATGACACTACATCGGTGCCCCGCCACGGCTATTCAGCGCGGGGAGGGCTACGCTCCCAACATAAACCTGAAATCTTTTTGGTATCTCAATATGAACATCGCTTAAGAAAATTCAACGCATTGGAAATTGCGGACACCAGCTGCTAAGTTTAAGTATTTCTCGTGCTAAAGGCAAGTGCGAGAGAATACTTTTTATCGTTACTTTCCTTTTTATCGATAAAATGTGTTAGCATTTTAATTTTATTCGGAGAATACGTAGCAATTCTGGTAATACACGTAGTTAGAATTTATTTATATTAAAACATTTCTCAAGTAATTATTATGACAAAAGGCTTACTATACCTTTTAAAGCTTTTTTAATGTGATGATTATATTTAGTTATATATACAATCAAAATGGGACCCCACTCCACGGTACGGCCTCTCTTGCGTATCCAGTGCCGGACGATTATTTATAGTTTTCCTTTGTTTAAGAGTAACGGGTTAGAAAAGCACTAAAAACCAATAAATAATCTTAATAAAAAAGTCATGTCTTGTCTCTACCGGTAGGAAACTTAAAAATATATATACTTTTTGATAAAAATAATTTTACAATAGGTAATTATTATCAGAGCTTGTTAATTAATAATGTTTAATGGTGAAAGCATTTTAATGGGGATTAAGCTCCGGGATTAAGTTAAAAAGTAGGTATATTCAACAATACATTTTAGAACTATAATTTACTGCAAGGGAAACACCATAAACAAACTAGATCCATAACAAGCTGACAACACAAAATGAAAACGTAATCCAGTGAAATTGTTGAGGGCTCAAACGGTAATGAGAGCCATCGGTTATCCGCGACTCCTGCCTTTGTCGCGTCCGCTTTGAGAAATGCCTCATTTTCAACTTGCACACCATTTTTATTTTTGTAAATACACGCCATATTTCATAACAGAATTGACACAGTTTGGTTTGTTATGTTTTTTATTTTTGAAGTGGAAACTTCTTTAGGCGCGTTGGGCATTTTTGAGATGGGAAAACCTATTGAACTCGCGACCTGTTACCGTAATCGTGTAACCGTAATAGCGTAACCGAATAATTTAAAAAAATTAAAAAGTTAAAAAAAAGAAAATTTTTCGAGATTGGAAAAAACTATTGAACTCGCGACTTGTTACCGTGTAAAAGTTTAACCGACAAATCTTTAGAATGATTCAAAAAATACACACGTAATTGTTCAAGCTTTCACTTCTGTCGGCACTACCGGAGTGCCCTGTTTATATTTTTCCATTTCTGCTAGTTTCCAATGAATATTGCACCGTACTGCGCGTTCTCAGCAAAAACTACTTCTTTATGTTCAGGTTCAGACAGGCTGACGGTCCACTTGGTTGGTGGCTACTGTCTCCAATAACACAAGCAACGCCACAGGTGTTGCATTTGAGATGCCGACCATAGTAGCATCCCTTACTCACTTCTGTAAGGGCTTAGATACTGCAGTCAGCCCAAATGGCTGCGAAATGCCCTAGTGTGCCCTAACACTACTTACTACGAGTAAATATGTAGATATAATCTCTTCAATTGTGACAATGTAGCGCTAAAATGAAGTTGTTTAACCTCCAAAAGACCTTTTGTCCGAGCCAAAATTAACTCGCTTTATGTAACGTTGTGTCCAAAGTCATTAGCATTGGGGATATGAGCTGTAAGCGAAAAAAACAGCGAAACAAGGCGAAAAACAGCGAAGAAAAGCGGAGGCCGTCAACCACGACATATAAATGATGTCGCTCGTTACAGCGATATTGCTTTCAAATTGTATTTTGGGAGTTTCTGTGTCGGAAATTTTTCTAATATAACTTTTAGCATAATTACTTCGGCTCTAATGGTAATAATAATAAAATGAAAAGAAAAATCAAGTGAAATCGTGGCAACATGACCACTTTTATATAATACTATTTTCGAAGATTACTTCCTACATACAAACAAATATACAAACTTCACCTCTTTATAGTAATAGTATAGATTAGCGACCCGCAACCGGTTTCTCACGGATGCCATTGGATATATTAGAATCTTATTTGTTGCTAATCCTTAGAGGATAGCTAGTATGCCAGCGCTTCAACCATACCACTGAGTATGACCGTAATAAAATCGGTGGACTTCCAGCAACAGTAACTCATAAATGTTGCAAGATTAGTTGCGGTAACTATATCTTGCAACATTTATGAGTTAATAATTTTTATAATTGAATAATAATGCTAATAATTTTTAAATTATTTTATAAAAATAATTCTATAGTAATATTTAAAATATTTAATAGCGACTTGACATTCGTAATAAATATGTCCGGCTTGTTAATACAGACCACGTACAATTTTTACGGCATAAGTCAGAGGAACGACGACTCCACATAAAATCTTAAGTGCGTTCTTCGCTAAGCCGAGACCTGGTGCGCGCGATCGGGCAATAAGGACCAGGCGAAGGACCGGTTCTTACACCAATAATACCAATAAATCACTTGACACTTCAAAGTCCATCATTCAAAACCAACCATTGTTTTTTTTTTCACTTACACTTTGGAGAATTTGGTTAAAATAAGTATTCCTTAATTTCAGTAATTTGATATGAATATTTTAGATTAAAAAAAATCAGTTTTCAAACTTTACAGATTTCATATATAAATATGAAAATGATGATTTGTATATTTGAAAAATGCACATTATTTTATCACTTTCAAATTTATGAATAAATCTATTAAACAATATAACCTTTTTAACTGCGGTCACTAGTAAGTTTTTTTTAATCACTATAGCAACGTATATTAAAAAATGAATAATCTAAACTTTAGTATGGTATGAAGCTATCGATTGTTTAAATTTCAGGACAAAGTAATAATTTTTATTATTATTATAATTGTGGTATAGTATGAAGAAAAATACACTTTATTCCCGATGAAGTCATATAATTATGAAAATAAACTCATTTTTATCTAATAGCTAAACATTTTTTAATTATGTTCGTATTAATTGATGTTGTACACAACACTTATTAGAAAAATGAAGTTTGGTATATTTATTAATAAGTTTTCTGAAATAAATAAAGTACAAGTTCTAATATACATTTCTACGAAATAAAGTCTGTCTGTTTATCCCGTTGACTTAATTATTTACTTTTTATCCGCTTACTTCTAAACAATATAATAGATTTTGATACGTTTTTCCCTAGTAATAAATAAATAAAATCAATCTAATTAATCGGTGGTTTAATTAACTTCAATGAACAACTAACTAATGATTAAGAAAATGGTGTAACCGTGTGGCGTACGCGATAAAAGTTTATGAAACGTATTGTCCGTTCAATGAAAGGAAAAATAATACCATTGTGTAGTAAACTCAACTTGGGGTTTTGTGTGAACTTTCTCTGGCAACCAACAAAAGTAGTTTCTCACCATTCTCCTGCAAATTTTCTGTGGGAAAGCTTCTATTGTTGTAAAACGTGCTACGTTTGATTGCAATAATTAATTAGATACTAATTATATTAGTAATTAACGCTAATATGCAATGGAGCGTTACATTTCTGATTAATTACAACAGTCAATTTTGAAAAGAGATCGATCAGTTTTGTATGGAGTTTTTTATTAATATTTTTTTATCGGTTTAAACTTACACCATTAGGTAAGAATAAGCTATATATTTTACTGGAAAAAAATCGTGTATTTTGATAATGGGGCTTTATAGATATCTTAGTTTGAAAGTAATAGAAATGTTTGAAAGTATTAAAAAGTCTTCTTAATTTTCGAACATTAATAACACCATTTACAAAAACTGTAATATTTACAGGAAATTACAGAAATCAAGAAAGACTTTTATTACAAATTTCTACAAAGTGTAATTTAAATAAAAACTATGGCCTGGTTTCGAATGATATCCTTTAGGTGATTTTAAAAGACATGTTAGGTTTAGTACTATTGGGAACTATTATCACACAATGATAAATTAACCAGTGCCTGGGTCTGTAGTATCTGTTGATAGAATCTAATACATTATGTAATATGAGGGAACATATAAGGGAATTCCCTCTTAAGTGTACAAATAAAATTTTTGAAAGTACGAACTTACTTCCACTTAAGTATCTTAGTTAGTATCTCACTTAAGAACAATCTACAAGAACAAATGTTTTGTGATTTTTAATATATTCTCAAATCTTCTTCTTCTTCTTCTTAGGTTTAAATGGCAATGCGGCTCATTTTAAAATGGCCATTATCTGCCAGTGTCAAGTTAATATAGCAATTCGTAATACCCTTCTTTTTAAATAAAAAAGGGTAAAATTCAGTCAAGTCAGTCAAGTTATAATTTTGATTAGTTTTCCAAAACAGGTCCGTGAAGTCCAAAGTAAGTAGTCAAGTCAAGTCCCTTCTCAAATCTTCATAAACAATTAAAATGTAAACATATTTAAAAATACTCAAGGGTACGAAACTTCGTCTTAAATCACAAGAAGGTGGAGGGGAGGTCTTGTCTAAACTTATTCAATTTGCTTAGCTCTCGTCCGTTGCTGAAATCGATTCGATTTTGATAGGGGATTAATTTGAATTCGAGTATTGATGCACACAGTGACTACAGGTGACAGTAGAGAAACTTGCGTCTGGCGACAGTAACCACCATCTTACAGACTACCGTGAAATAAAAGCACGTGTGCTGTTACTGTATTTTAGTGAGTTAGTGTCCTTCTCAATCTCTTATCCTACTATAGTAGGCAGCGCATTGTGAAGTTGCTTGTATTATAGTCACCTAGCATGAAGTAGACAAGTAGCATCTGCCGACACTAACATATTTTTAACGCCCTACGCAAAAACGGGATGTTATAAGTTTGTATTTATAATTTTAGTAGGATACTTAAAATATGTTGGCTAAACTTAAATTTCATTTAAGAAAGCTTTGGAGGGGATTTTTCTTCCGAATAATTGCCATACACTTACTTCATTCGGCTGCTCTTTTCAAAAAATATCCCTATTAATTGATAGCTTAGTAATTTTTTATAGCCATTATATATTTTATTCGTGTTGACTTAGTAAGTGATAATAAGAACTAAACATGTCATTGCTAATTTTCTTCTAAAACAACATAAAAATGTTATAGCGAACTTAAGGTGGGGTTTTATGATCACATTTCTGTACGTGTCCTTGTGCAAATATTTCGACAGCACTACACTACTTTTACGCTAACCTTAGGGAGCAATTTTAACATATTATGTATTTAAATATGTGGATTTTAACATTTTTACATAAATGTAAAATTAAACATATTATCGAGTGGTGATCTGTACACCTAACATAAGCTCTGGTAAAGGCCACGGGTCTACGGTGGATCCAGGCTGCTTCTGACCGGTCCTTTTGGAAAAATATGGTAGAGGACATGTCCAGCAGTGGACTTCCTACGGCTGAGATGATGAAGATGATTTAAGAAACCGCTTGTCTTAAGACCGCTAAAGAATCAAATTTGAATCACACTGAAAAGTGAGCGTATTAAGTTACCTGCGTGGTTCAAAAACGCTGCCGCATCTGTATAACCGGCCTAATATTTTTATTCGACCCGTCAAGTCTAAAGTTATTACCTCAATGGGCTTTACAATTATTTTTAATGTTATTTTTACGGTTCTTCGCTTATATTGTGTCGTAAAACTGGAGTGGACGATCGACTTGTTATGTATAACAGCAATTTAGATCAACTTTATAATGAAGAAGAAGGTTTTCTTTACCTTGTTTAATATTAAAACTCTTCAATAACGAAATGATATTGTTTTTCTGTTTTAAGCTTAGATTGCATTTTTTGTAACTTTCCGCTTTTTTTTCTTATTTAGAAAGAACGATTATTTATTTATTTGAAAAATGCACTTGGTTGCAAAAGATTAATTGGACGTAGATGACAGATATGTATATAGTTACAACATCAAACTGTACCTATACCACGATTTTGTTATCATCAGTTTTCTGAATTGCCTTTCATTCAATTTAGACTTGGACTTGGACTCAATTCAATTTGCAAACAAATTTAGACATCCTGTCAGAGTGTTGAATCGAGAAGAGTAAAATTCTTTATTTTTATTTTTATTAAATTATTAAGTAAAATATCTAAGGAAGGTTATAAAGAGAAAAATTATAAAATATTTTTTTTTCATCTAATGTTTGAAGCAAATTTTGACGCCAAACAAGTTAATAAAAAACAAGAAAATAGCTTTTGGTAGACAGAATTCAATTTTATGTTGTAAAAATTTTATCCAAGATGGTGACCTTGTTCAACTGACATAACAAGTAATAGACTCCAATATTCCATTATACTCTATTAATGTGATACTGCTACGTGTTATCGTAGAACTGGATACCTCTTATAAGCGTGGCTCACAACGCGTAGCACCGCTACGCAAAACTTCCCGTATTTAGGCGTAGCTCAACTCAAACTTGGATAGGTACCTCTTATAAGCGTAGCTCACAACGCGTAGCACCGCTACGCAAAACTTCCCGTATTGAGGCGTAGCTCAACTCAAACTTGGATACCTCTTATAAGCGTAGCTCACAACGCGTAGCACCGCTACGCAAAACTTCCCTTATTGAGGCGTAGCTCAACTCAAACTTGGATACCTCTTATAAGCGTAGCTCACAACGCGTAGCACCGCTACGCAAAACGTCACGTATTGACGCGTAGCTCAACTTGGATACGTTTTGTAAGCGTAGCTCACATGTCTTATTAAGGCGTAGTTGACCTGTCCGTTGGGGAAGTTCGTGTATGGGTATTTTTTTTCACGAAAGTTTATTTGGAGTAAGTATTTTAGACGAGTGGTTATTCGTCACCTGGTATATTTTTCAGTTATGACGTCATCAATTGTTTGTATGAAAAATAAATTCTTCAGAAACCTATCGAGTTGGGTATCAAATGAAAGGGTTCCATGAGCTGATTCTAAAAATATAATTCTAAAAAATACATTTCATTTACAACAGATGTTTCGTAAAAAATAAGAATCTAACAATTTAAGACAAGAAACAGCTGAATGATTTTTTTCTAAAATATAAGCCGAAAAATATTAATGCTTACTATCTTCTTTTTTTATAAAATGGAAAAAAAATCTCGCCTAATCAGTCATCGATAATTACGAGTTATTAAATATTTTACTTACACAGATACCAATAATGTTTGCCATATAATAAATAGTTGAAAATTTTGTCGAAACAATTTGGTCAAACATTTGCCATAGTTATGCCACGGTATTTGTTAGACAAAATAGCTATCACGTAAGGTATGCTTGGTCTATTCCCAATCATACTATACAAATATTATAAATGTAATAGTTTGTGAGGGTGGATGTTTTGATGTTTTTATTTACTCTTTAACAAAAAAAATACGTATCCCAGACAACGTGTATGAGAAATTTCACGATGGTCGGTTGAGTAGTTTACTTTCACATTTACAATATTAGTATGAAATCAATTGAAAATCTATTTCTGTTTTATAACGTTTATATTATAATATATCTATATCTACCTATCTATCTATATCTATACATATTATAAAATAAAGTCTGTCCATTTTTGGCTAACTTTTGTAAACCACCCAACGGATATTGATACGGTTTCCAAATAAATATTAAAAACTATTCTGAAAATTAAATGAAAACACTATTAAATATTCATTATATTTAAATTATTATAACACATTTCACTTGATATCTCTGTTTGATATATATGTCTTCTTACGTTGTAATGCGTCTAATAAATTAACAATGTAAATTTGACTTCCCATAAGTTATGAGCGATTGTAAACTACCGCTCTCCGTCTGTCTGTCGTTGTAAGTAGAAATTTAAAAAAAAAAACAATATATTAAGAAAATACTATATACAAAATGAATTTAGAATAAACCGAATACCAAAGTACGAAGCATAGATGGCATTGTTTCACGAGATTCTAGATTGGTTCACGAATCACCGCTCACCGCTCGAAGCTCGCACGCAAACTTTAGATCTGAGGACACGGGGGAATGATCAGACGATACGGTTCACATACGACCTTCTTCATATGTTAGCAATACTTGACACCAACTTTTGTTTCGTGGCACAGAAACAAAGGCAAGTAGGTTATGTAAGTGTATATAAAAAATATATGTACCTTAGTAACCTTACATAACTGTAAGGCTTCGTGAAAATTTTAATATATATATATCTTTTGGCAGAAAAGCGATTATGAAGTAGTATATTAATATTAAGTTACTTAAATTAACATGTAAAATTAATGTTCATTTATAAGTCCAGTCATTTTGTAATTCTGCCTGTATAATTTTGCGGGAGTTTTGAAAATTGATTAAAAAGATTTTATAGATTTCGATGTGCTTTTCCGATTTTCTACTTTGTATTTTTACAAGAATTCAACACGCATAAATGTCAGAAATTCTGCACATTTTTAAAATTAATTATACTGAATATGAAAATATTTCCACTACCCGCTGCCCGCGACTTCGCCCGCGTAACTTTGTGAATTATATACTAAAACCTTCCTCGAGAACCACTCTATCCATTAGTGAAAACCGCATTAAAATCCGTTAAGTATGTAGTTTTAAAGATCTAAGCATACATAGGGACAGACAGACAGACACGACGGAGGTTTTATAATATGTTAGTGATAGTGATAGTGATGATAGTGATACAAACCTTCATATTATGTCTCAGTCACGCATTACTATATGTAATAGTACAAAGTTATTGCTACGACCAACAACTAATGAGTAATCATAGAATTATGTAGAATGGAATAAGTAAGATCTAGTTGGAAAGTGTGCTCAAAGCTGCGTGTTATTATTCGCAAAACATTAGCAAGTCTTCATTAGGCGCGCACAATTTGCAAGCTGCAAGTAACACGGAAAATTATAAAGGATTTTCCTTTGCACGGGCTCACCTCAATGTCTGGCGGGCGAACAAATTACTATATGTCCACAATCTATGTGAGACAGAGAACGCTCCTCACCAAAATGTGGATAAGAACAAACTTAGTAAAACACTCGTCTTTAGAAAAGACTCCTAATTTGAACTCTAATGCTAAGCGCATAAGGATCACTGTTGACGATTTTTAGTTTACAAATAACAAGTGACCACACAAAGTGTATCTCAGGCAGGAATGCTCAGGGGAAGCTCTCGCTCTAATTTAGTTCGTTTCAGAACGCGATTTGGAGCAGACGCGGTGTTCCAATGTTTCCCAAAGTTTTCGATGTATGATACGTCGTAATACGAAAGTTTTGATATGACTGAAATCGGTGCAGAATTTTGAATTTTTTGACATTCTAGAAAACATTTTCGAAAGTTTTTTTGTTTGTTTTATTATTTTGTGAATTTAATTTGAGTGTGTATTAAGATTATTGAATTAAAATGTAACTGTGACTTGAGTATTTTTTTAAAATGTGATTAATTATGATGTGAAAAATTAGCTGTGAAGTATTGGATTTAATTCTGTCAAAGGTAAGATTGCTAGATATCAATATAATAAGTTGTTAATGTTATATTACCTACTTGCTGTGAGCGCGACTTCGTACGCGCTGTAGTTAATTTTTTTTTAAACTCACAGGAATCTAAAAAAAGTCGTAATAAAAAGTATTCTATATATAATCAAGGTAATTAACTATATGTGTGCCAAACTTTATATATTAATAGATAATAATTTATTTAATTAAATATTTAATAAACTTAATTTTTAATATTTTAATACCTATATGAATGTTGGGTATTTATTATAAAAAAACTTAAAACTAAAAACTTAGTATGCGCTGGCTAAAACTAACTACCGCAGTTTGGCGTGAATAATAACAGTATTTTTAATTTAACGTTTCACATTCTCGTTAATTAGTTTTGCATGTTAAAAACAAACTTAGTATGAACTACATGAGTTACAAGTTATTTTATAATGTTTTTTCTCACCACGGAAGGAGTTAAATTAAAATATAGTAAGTTATTCATTAAAATATTCGATGGTGTGAATTACCTCTAATGATAACAACAACACCGTTGCTTCGTGTCAAAAACAACATCTCTAACCTGTGAATAGAAAATCTTTACATCTAATAACTATATAAAATTCTCGTGTCGCGGTGTTTGTTGCCAAACTCCTCCGAAACGGCTGGACCGATTTTGATGAAATTTTGTGTGCTTATCGGGTAGGTCTGAGAATCGGCCAACATCTATTTTTCATACCTCTAAATGTTAAGGGTGGTCCATCCCAAAAATTTATTATTTATTTTTTCGCGAATAAAAAATATTTGCGAAAAGTACTATATGTTTGCTGAGATCTTTTAAACTACTAAACGGATTTTAATGCAGATTTCACTAAGGGATCTTCTTCCTTTAACGCCTTTTGCAAAAAAAAATATAATTGGTAATATAATATAAAAAATATAATTTGCAAAAAGTTACTCCTAACGAACGGGAGTAATGAATAAAACATTTTTATTTTATTTATAACTAGCTGCTGCCCGCGATTTCGCCCGCGTAACTTTGTAAATTATATACTAAAACCTTCCTCGAGAACCACTCTATCCATTAGTTAAAACAGCATGAAAATCGGTGCAGTAGTTTTTGAGTTTATCGCGAACAGACAGACAGATATACGCGGCGGAGGACAGACGTTTTATAATGGATTTGAAACTGGGAACGTTCCCGGGCAAAGCCAGGAGCGGGTCACCAGTATTTATTAATATTAATATATTTTTATTATTTTATTATTATAATTAGTTTTATTGAACAGGTGGTAATAATTGCAAAGTTAACCATCATAAAAGTTCGGTTTCAACAAGTCGACTCACTTTTACAAGGAAAATGGCGCGAAATAGGTCAAAAACTGTTAAAGCAGTGTCAGTGTGGCCAATAGAAAAAATGAAGCTCGTTCAAAACTTATTTAATGAATAGGTACGATAAAAAAAGGTCGTTATGAATTATTTGTTTTTTTTTTTTAGTTTACTCCTTAAGAATCGATTTGCATATATTATAAGCCCGTGGTAGGCTCGTGTTATGAAAATTTATGGGAATATAAATCAAAATCGTCACATGAATGCGTTATGTTATGCGTTATAGGTACGTTCTATTTTTTTCAACATTTTAGAATATTTGAAGTTTCACAGATATTGCGCCATCTACACAATTAAATATTATGTAAAAAAAGAATAATGTTGTTCTTTCGGCGTGTTCGAATTATGAAAATTTAAATTTTATAATCGTTCGTTAGGAGTAAACTCCAGTCGTGTGTCGAAGTTGACACACACAATTTTTTTTTAACTCAAAAAAACCCCAATTTATTTATTTTTATTTTACGGAACCCCATATCATTACAAATCATTACGCGGAGAGCGCAACTCGTAAAAATATAAATCGTAAAAAAGATCGTAAAAATTTAGCGTGGTATAAAAGGATTTTTTTTTATTTGGAGATGGGTTACCACGGGTGCGTCGAACACTAAGGGCGTAACCCACGGACCCTTGCTCTTAGGCAGCCTCCAGCCGTGTAGCGAAGATGAGGCCTATGATGGTGCGAGCTTACCCAGAAGATGCCTATTCACTCGAGCTTTGAAAAGATTTGAGTTATGTTCGGAAAAGATCCGAAAAAGGGTTTTAAAAAATAAAAATAATATTGTAGTTGGCCCCATTCTAACCATTCGGTTGATATTCCAGTAACTGTTAGCTGTAACCAGTCTTATTATGTATACTTCTTTCTCTTATTAGGTTGACAACTGTTGAAAACTTTAGAATTAAATTAAACAAATTTCAATAAAAAAGCAAGACTTCGTTCTTAATTTAAGCGTGATCGCAGTTTTATTCGGCCAATCAACACAGAGCGTTTCTGTGGCCGCAATCACGGAGGGTGGCAATGCAAAAACCGAAATAAATCTTGCACCAAGATGTTGAGCGGTCCACGGGAGTCTCATTTAAAATTCCACTCCGCAACTTAATTCGGGACGAGTTTCAGCCCTTACTACGAGCATTTACTCTTATTTCTTAACTACTTTCGTCTCGAAACAACTATTTTGTGGTCTGTTTCGACTGCCTCAAAATTTTGGATTTCAATGCAGAAATATGATTCGAACAACACACAAAACATAATATGTAAATAGAAACTTGCCATTGTTTTAATTAGTTTATTGTTTTACAAAAATATTATATACAATACTAGCTGGCGTCCGCGACTTCGTCCGCGTGAAAAAAGTAGCCTATCCTGTGTCCCGTACGTCTAAATGTTTATCTACCAAGTTTCATGAAAATCAGTTAATTCGTTTAAGAGTTATGGAGGAAAATACATACATACATACAGATTTATTATTAGTATTGATTGATGATTGTGGCTGATGTTTCAATAAGTTTGACTGAGCTTATAAGAACTGTATAATTATAATATTAGCTGTTGCCAGCGACTTCGTCCGCATTGAAAAAAAAAACAAGAATTGTAATGCCTGACATCTTTATTACTATTATACTTTTGCCAGGCTTTCTTAATTTCAGAGAACCCTCGAGATATACTTTTTTCTAGATAAAAGGTACCTATGTCCTTTCCGGTATCCATGACAACGTGTATGCAAAATTTCATGATAATCGGTTGAGTAGCTAAGGCGTGAAGATGTGACAGACAGACAGAGTTACTTTCACATTTATAATATTAAGTATGGATATGGATAGCCACCTGTTTCCGGATTCACACAGGTGCATTTTTGGCATAGACCGAGTGTGTATACACTATTACTGTACTTAGGTACAGTAATAGTGTAAGTAGTATTACGTAAAACGTATATACACACATATTATGTAAGTATACGAGTAACTAATCCTTTAAATTGTGTCACCGTTTCGGAGTAGGGGCATCGGTTCATTTGAATTCTGTTGGTGCCATTTGAATTGGAGATTTTACAGCCTTTAATCTAAAACCGACGTTGGATGACGCCCCGAACGTATGCCGTTTTCCTGCTAATTAAGGCTGAGATGAATTCAGATGGTGTCTCTTTAATCGCTTGACTTTTCATGCAGATGAAAAATACCCGCACGAAAATTTGCGATGAAACCATTTTTAATGCTTTCCTATATGGAGCTTAGTTGCGTCAACGTCATGTAATCTATTACATAACTTTTGTTGCATAACATGCTAACTTCATATAACATCGCTATAACATAAAATAAAACGGTACAATATAACAATCTTATCTAACATGACTTGTCTCGGTATCATGATTGGTACACCGCACGTGATGACATACATGACTCTTGCGAGAAATGTAATAAAATAGCTTTGTTTTATTAACACACTATTGCCCGCGACTTCGTCCGCGTTGATAAACATAATATCTGATTTAACGTTTGACATGTTTTTCGTTGTGATGATCGTGGCGCCGCCACTGTTGACGACAGTGGGCCCAATTTTTTGTATTTATAAAAGAAAGTTACTGTATGTCTGTCAGTTTATTATTATTATCTGCTAGTGGCTATTCCTGTCTTCTAGAGTACCAGTATCACTTCGTCCATTGCTGAAATATTGTGATCGCCACGTAAACTAAAGCTCTCTACCAATACCTACCACGTCAAGAAACTGTAGTACTTTTTTGATAGAGGCATTCCTCACATCTTCACAAGCCATTGTGTGGCTTCCTAAGATGTGACTACGCTTGTGCATCAAAGGGCCGCACTCGCACAGGATATGCATTGGCGTTTCTTCTGCCTCATGACAGAAGCGACACTCTTCTGTACTAGCAAGACTCATTATTTTAAGGTGCCTATTGAGACGACAGTGCCCCGTTAGTGCCCTTGTTAACATGCACAAATTGCTCCTACTAAGCGACATAGCCTGATTTGTCTGTCAGTTTCTAACCTCTTCTAAACCACTCAACATATTTTTGTATGGTTTCAATTATTGGAAAGAGGAAGTAAGTTTCTATTTACTTATATATTTTTTATGTTAAGGTCGACAAACAGACTGAGGTCCACTTGATGGTAGGTGGCTACCGTCGCCCATAACACAAGCAACGTCATACCTATGTCAAAGCTACAAATGCGCTGCTGACCATAGAAGTACTTAACTATTTTGCTTGTCACTAGTTTCCGATAAACAGTAAAATACCAACATAACTTTCAACGTGAAAACAATTTCAAGGAAATTCCCACGACTACTGAACACTAATTATGAATTTCAAGCCTTTCAACATCCAGTCTCCGTATAGAGAATATCCAGACCTGGTAATTCTAAACTTTGTACGGCTATGGCTTGAACTGTCCAACAAGATATTTATAACTTAGATCAGCTCGAACAGTTTACGAAGTTCACTTACTAGTGAATGGTTTTAGTAAATTAGAAATTGGCTTTAGTTCTCTCTCTCTCTCTCTCTCTCTCTCTCTCTCTCTCTCTCAAACTCGATTGAGTGTCAGTTCTATCGTAAAACTAATAGAACTGTTTGGATTGGATTATAAGGAAAAGTTAAATTTGTATTTTTGTTTGTAATGAATAAACAAAAACTACTGGGCCGATTTAAAAAATTCTTTCACCTATAAAAAACTACATTGTCAGTATATTTTATAAATAGTCACGCGGACGAAGTCGCGTGCAACAGCTAGTAAATAATAAAATATCAATACCTGACAAAAAATATATAACCTACATAGATTGAATGAAGATTGTAATGTCTAAAAAAGCGAGGACGAAGTCGCAGACCAAAGCTAGTATGTGACAATAAAAGTTAAATACAATAGTCTGATTCAATCATCCGGTAATTTCTTTGTACTTATTTTGTTGATGAATTTCTTTAAAGCTCCCCATGTCTTCCCCTCTATTTCGAAGCACTTGGCATACAAATTGACTTGTTACTCTAATTTCTTCCAGTTTCATTGTACCGGTCCCGATCCAGAGCTTTTTCTCTTGGGCCGAAAGCGTTAAAACTTTACAATGAGATATAAAAATGAAAGACTCTTTCATTAGTTTAATTTCCTATTGTTACATTGTTTCACTAGGCGTTGGGATTTAAGACGAGGACTTACCAGAAAAGCGTTTTTTTCATCGCCTAATTTGACTTAGATAACTTAGATAAATTGCGGCGTCTTTGTTTCCTAGCACATATAACCTAAATATTTTTAAAGTTCGTCATAGGACATCTTCGCTATGTCCGCTACCTTCCCTCTTGACTGGAACCTTGGCGGTAGTTTGGGAGATTACCGCCTGTCATTAGGTCGGCGTACCTCAAATTTCGGGTACGCATTTATCTATATTTTGTAATACAATATACCGCAGTTATGTAGGGCCCTTAAAAATGAAAATATTAAAGCGATTTATGTCTACTGCGAGGATTTATTAAAAAAACTTTAGGACAAATATTTCTCGAAGACTGCTGACGTCTGGCATTTAATCTACGCTTTAAACTACTTCGAGAAATAATAAAACAAGTTTGCATCTCAGAGTTTACCGCTACAGTTTATAACTTCAGCAATTAATACTTGACGCGGCTTTCAGAGGCCCCATCTCTGAGTTGAGTTGTGCGGTGCGGTGTACCGAAAACTTTAACTAAATATTACAACTTATGATATTTATATTGTTTATATTGCGTCATATCATTCAATCCAATAAAATATTTAATAGTAACGGAATTTCTGGAGAATGAGCAGCGTTTGCATCGTAATTACATATCTTGAGCGTTTTATACTGTAAATAACTTCCTTACATAGTAATCTCTACTAGTATAAGTAGTAATAAGGGATAAGTAGGTAAGTAGAAAAAAAAACAATAATTTGTAACCAAGTCGCCGAAACTGTTCGCGTCTGCCTGTTTCTCCGCTAACTATTTCTAAACCACCTAATGGATTTTGATACGGTTTCCACTAATAGAAAGGGAGATAAACAAGGAAGGTTTGTGTATATAAAGTCCAGGAGCGGGTTGCTAGTACAGTATAATTACTTGTTGATTGAAATATATTAAGATATAACAAAATATCCTTATCCTTATCCTATATCCTTTAGGCTCACGACATTTGCTAACTAATGCTGACATTTGCGACTAATGCTGTCAAATTTGCTGACTAATGCTGACAAATTTGCTGACTAATGCTGATATTTGCTGACTAATGCTGAGAAATTTGCTGACTAACGCTGATATTTGCTGACTAATACTGATATTAGCTGACGAGTGCTGATTGCGGTCCTCGTTAATTACGAGTATTTAACACCCTAAACAATCTTTTGTTAAACAAAATACGTTTTGTCGGTCGTATAGGTATCTGTGACATTTAATCAACGGATAAAACAAGCCGAACCGAAACGCTGAAAACTGACATTAATTAACGAATTTCTGGTTTCGCGAATTACAATAAAGCACGTCGCCATGATGCTAACATTCACGTAAACTTTGGTGATTAACACAGCGACTCTGACCCTTTTGTAGTTTTCCCAGCAAAGGCAATAGGAATTTTCAGTTAACCCAGCACAAGGTTACTTACCTTTTATTCTGACATCATATCCTATCAATATTTGATGACACGTTTGATCTAATGGCTGATAACCCTAGCTGTTAACCAAGTAGTCGCGAGCACAGATTAAATAATAGTTTGTCGCGGGTTCAATTCCCGCTAGGGGCAAATGTTTATGTGTTAACATTTACCTTTGTACCTGAGCCAAAACTGCATATAAAAACTACGTCTAAAACGGAATCATGGCAGAATCTTGCCTTTTCATTTTAAACTACAATGTGTTGATCTAAAGCCACATTTTCTTTAAATGACAGATGTTTGGTGGGTTTTAAATGACAGATGACAGAGTTCATGGTCTACGCATGTCACTTTTGAGCATGAGAAGTCCATAGTTGTAGTACATTGATGATATGAATATAATCATAGATAAATGATTGGTCTCGCTGCCTTCGACTAAATACCACCGTCGTACTTGTAAAATGCGGCATAAAATAGTACGCCGAATTCGGCGCACCCGAGCCAGTCACACTGCAAACTGTGTGTGATGTGTACGTGCCGAATGTTTTATTAAATTTTAGGCATAATAAAATACCAGTTTGCATAGTGAAACTGTGTAAAAATATAATAAAACTGGGTAAAAAGTGATAAAAAGTGACGATTTTTTACACACACTACAATAAAAAGTTGCCACATTTTCGGAGCTATTGCTTTTGTATAGCGCTCTATCTAGTCGAGCGCATCGAGACCAATCAATTATCTTTGGATATAATATTACAATGTTTCTTGACATAGTATCATAATGTTGAGATAGGTAATATAATTAGGTGCCGAGCGACACCGACATGAGCTAATTGGACGGTTACACTAGACGGCTTATTTCACAGTAATTTTACATTGAAATATCACCAGGGTCCGCACTCTATTCTTGTATAGGCCTAAATATACATGGTATATAGGTACAGTCTATAATTATTTTCTAATATTATGAAGGCCAAAGCACCTCTATCTATTTCCATTTCACTGCAAATAAAATTGTTGAACTCATTTTTATAAAAAAATGTCATTTATTTTTATACAAGCTTCTGACCGCGACTTTATCTTAGATATTTAAATATAATTCAATATATATTGGTCACATATTTTTGTCAGGAGTTGAATTTTTTTTTTATATAGAATAAATAAATAAAATCTAATCTTAAGTTTATGTTCACACCTGTCTTTAGCCGTAACATATATATTTAAAAAAGCTTACTGTAACCCCATTTTTAATTACAATAAAGTACTATACTACTATTTTTTAAATATGAACTCGCCAACAATGCCAAAAATCATGGGGATTTTTAACAAAAGACCCATTACATACAAAGCTATGCATACAAAAGCTTTTTATGTGTACCTTAAAATGATTGTAGCAATACCATATGTCGACTTTACATACGTATATAAAAAATGTGTTTAGCCATTTTTTTTTTAAATTTTCCCCTAGGGGTTAAGCCATTAGAACAATATACAAGAACAATCAAAATAAACAATTTTTAAACTGACCTTATAACTTATTAATCGGCGCAGAATTCATAATATGCTAATAAACCATTTATTCGTAAAAATTTTTTAATAAAAATTAAATTCTATGTTCATTTTTTTTTGTGGAGTTCTGGCTTTCACATGTTTAAGTGTAATATATATATATATTTCAAAGCAATTGCGTTGTCTTTATTATTTTTGTAAATTCGTCATTAAACAATATTATAGTTTTTTTTGGATATAGCGTTTGTGTCCACCTTAAAAAAAATTAAGTAGCGTTCACGCTGCGCCGCGAGACGCATCGCGGGCCGCGGCGTCCCGCATCGAATTGTGAAGCCGCCAACACCTGTTATTCCGATTATACCACTTTTGCGTTTTCAATGAACTTTATGCCTTTTAGTGTAATAAAAATAAAATGTATGCGTCAGTCCAAAACTAACAGCGTCAAAAGTGAAACTTTTTATGTAATTCAAAAACTGTCAATAAGTGTACAAAAAAATACATTGCAGCAAAGAAAAATTGACTGGAAATTATAATAAAAATGATTTATAATAAAAATCAAGAAAAATCTACAGACTATCCCGAATTAATTACTATGGAAGTTTCACTTGTACGTATATGTATATAGTTTTATGTATATGTAAATAATAGTACGTACGAGTGAAACTTCCGTAGTAATTAATTCGGGATAGTCTGTAGATTTTTCTTGATTTTTATTATAAATCATTTTTATTATAATTTCCAGTCAATTTTTCTTTGCTGCAATGTATTTTTTTGTACACTTATTGACAGTTTTTGAATTACATAAAAAGTTTCACTTTTGACGCTGTTAGTTTTGGACTGACGCATACATTTTTTGTATCTTCATTGACAATAACTGAGAATAAAAACAATATTAAAAATTTTTTAATATGAAATAATTTAATAGACATATACATATATATATATATATATATATATATATATATATATATATATATATATATATATATATATATATATATATATATATTACATATACATAAACATTCTACATTAAGAAAAGAACTATATAAGTAATTAATATGACTTATGTTAACGAGTTAACTCTCATGACAAAACGCTAGTGTCCCATAAAAAGTTTCACTTCAATAAACTCACCAATGTCATGATATCATTTGCCAAATCTCTTGCTAGATCATGAGATATGAAACAACTCAGTCCACTGAGTGCTAATCCTGCTTCATATTGATTCTGAGCATTTAAATCTTTCCTTATCATATTTGTAGTGAGCATAAGTAACTCTGAGTCTGCATGGAATGATTGACTAGCTGCTAAGTACCCGATTCTTTTGTAAGTGAATTTGTTTGAACTCATCACCTCAATAATATTGAATATAGCCCATGATATGTCATATCCTAACATTTGAAGCTAAAATAAATGTCAATTTAATTAATAATTACAACAGTTACACTTACAAATTCGATCTACTTAAGACCTAAGTACTTACGTATGTCAGCTTAGCGACAGCGTTAGCTTTCTTATGTTATGTTATCTTGTCGTAGTTCCACTTTAATTTCTTCCATACATTGTGCTATGTACTTGGCCTAAAATCGAATATTATATAAAAAAATATAACATTCAAAACTTATTTACATGTTTATTAAGTAAATAGTAACAATTTCTGATGTGTACCTACCTCGTTATCTTTATTATTCCTTATACCACGCACTAAATCGGTGAGATTTTTATCGAACATTCTTTCGAAGTTCCCCTTTACTTTCTTTAGTGCCATTTTATTGAATTATTTTCCATAAACATATAATTAAAAAATAAGGACGTTGAACACTTGAAGCATGACTGTATTATCTTAAAGAAGATAAGTTTTACACAACACTAAATTAAAAATAAAATTCAGGATTCGCCAGGCAGTCATAAAACCAAACTTTGTCATTTGTGATTTGTTAGTTAAACGTCAGACAGATGGATGACAGTAATGTCATCCATCTGTATATAGTATGATAAGATCATACTCTATAATCCGTAGCATATAGAGAATGAACTATGTCTGTGTAGTACTCATTTTTTCCATAATATTAATTAGTTGTTCTGTATTTATCCAATTTATCCGACACAGACTGTCAATGTCAACAGTGTCACTGTCAGTCAACATCAACAATTTTCTTTCCGCCTCTCTCACTCTGCTAGAGTGAGAGAGGCGGTAATAAGAAAGAGACAAGGAGTTTAACACTTAACAGTTTGTTAGCTCGACGAGTTCACTCTCATGACAAAAAGTTTCACTTCAATAGTGTCCCATAAAAAGTTTCACTTCAATAAGTTCTATTAAGTGTTATTTACATACTCTCTATTATTTACCTTAAGGTCACATTAGTCAGCTTTTCCTCCAAACAAATGTAGATCTGCTGTTTATGTTTAACTAGCTGGTGCTCGCGACTTCGTCCGCGTGGAATAGTTATTTTGGGAATGATTTGTGTATCTCGAACGGTTTTCGCAGCGCACGCAACGGAAGCCCTCAAAGATGAATAATTTTCCCCGTTTTTTCCACATTTTCGACTGTTTCTTCGCTCCTATTAATCGCAACGTGATGTTATATAGCCTAAAGCCTTCCCCGATAAATGCTCTATCCAATACAAAAATAATTTTTCAATTCGAACCAGTAGTTCCTGAGATTAGCGCGTTCAAACAAACAAACAAACAACCAAACAAACTCTTCAGCTTTATAATATTAGTATAGATTAACGAAAGTAAACATGATATCGATTAATCTTGTCGTTAACTAGGTTCGTTGCTATACAAAATAGTAAAAAAAAAGAGGATTGTGAAGTGCCCATACGCGGCGCGAGTAGATATATCTGTTTCACACCGCTCTTCCTCCGACCCGTATCGTGCGATAGAGAGAGTTGCAAGTCCTGTAGAAAATTGCCTACATTTCCTTTGTGTAATATGCTTTCGGGCGATAACGTTTTTACCCCCCTAAACTTTTACAAAATAAGACAACTTTGATATCATTGGATTCAGTACACCTTAATCTAAGTCTGTACGTTTTTATTTTTTAGTTATTCAGTTTAATTTAATTAAAAAAAATAAAAACGCTAGAGGAAGTTTTTAAGTAAAAAATTTAGATTTTTAGATGCTAATAACTTCTATCGTAAGAAATATTTCTTGAAAATAAAAACGTACGGACTTAGTTTTTCATTATCTCTACAACATTTCCAAAAATTATAAAAATTGGACTATGTTTACTGGGGGGAAAGCGTTATCGCTTTTTATATGAAAATTTACAGCTTGACAATCCTCTTAAAAAAAGAGTGCGCCGCATCGGATCCCATTTCAGTGTGATTTTGTAATTAACAAAGTGTATTAAGGGTTCCAATTTAGTTGTATTGATTCCTAAAATTGTAATTGTAAAAGTTGTAATTGTAATTGTTAACATTCAATTCAATACTAACATAAATAACATTACAAAGGATTACTTTGTAAGGTATATTTTATAGCAAATGTACCAACAATAACCAGAGACTACAATGTTCACAATAATAAGAGTGAATAATTTGTACTCGTAAAATATTGGATTACACTATAATTTATTTCAATAACTTAAAATTCACGTCATTATTATAATAATTATCCCGTTGTGTTTTCATTGAAACAATCTCACATTAAAATTATTTAATTATTTTAATTAAAGGACTGCTTAAAACATGATATTTAATAATAAATATTACAATTCAGTCGTAAAACTTATTAAGGGGCGGTTTCACCATACTCTGTTAGTATTTAACGTCGCTATTAAGTAATTTAAAACAGACGTTTTCAACAGATATTTTCAATCCATATACTACTATAGGTATTATATCACTACATAGTATAAAACAAAGTCGCTTCCCGCTGTCTGTCTGTCTGTCTGTCCCTATGTAGGTATGTGTAGATCTTTAAAACTAAGCAACGGATTTTAAGGCGGCTTTCACTAATGGATAGAGTGGTTCTCGAGGAAGGTTTTAGTAAATAATTTACAAAGTTACGCGGGCGAAGTCGTAAGTATTAAACAACCATTTAATTAAATATGAAGGCGACATCTGGTAAGAGGCTTACTTACGTAATGATGTCTCTGACGCGACTAATCCGACTTTATCCTTACTAATACAACGTTACAAAGTTAAGCGGGCGAAGTCGCGGGCAGCAGCTAGTATAATATTATAAATGCGAAAGTAACTCTGTCTGATTGAAACTAGATCATCATAAAATTTTGCATTAAGGTTGTCAGGGATACAAGGATGGACATAGGGTACTTTTTATCCAAAAAAAAGTAGGTACTGTTCCCGAGTGTCGTCCAAAAATATGAAAAATTGGGCGCCATTATCGCGTGGCGGCGCCACCGTCGTCAAGAGATAACGATGTCAGGCGTTCATCATTTAATATTTTCTTTTCAACACGGACGAAGTCTCGGGCACCAGCTAGTTTCAATATATAAAAAAAAAGACTACTAGCCAATATTTTAAGGGTTGAATGAACCTGGAGGCGGCCATATTTTTTTCATTTCAATAACTAAAAGAGCTGTCATACGTTTTCATATTAATAACGGATAATGCGAGTTCCGGATGGGTGGGCAGGATGCATGCATGTTATACGGGCTTTGCGAAAAAAGCCGTTTCATTATTATTTCGAGAACATTTTTTTTTCCCTATAAAAAAACCATGCCATGTCGCTTCGAAAAGGATGACGAAGTTAATTATGTATACATATAGGTATACTCGTACGTAAAAAATCGTATCGATGCTGTACATTGAATATGTTTTCAAAAAATAATTTGTTCACATCCTTATGTTACCAAGATCAAAAAATAGTTTTTAGAATTTTTGTCTGTTGACATGAATATGTCTTTTCTCTGGGGTCTATTCGAAAGAATGTGTGTCACGAAAATCGTTACCATGACGTAAATGAATTAATTATAATTTGTTCGTTTGTTTATATATATATTTTATCCCTGTTGACCATAGAAGGATTAAGGATAAGGGGAAAGAATAAGGATAAGGATAAGGATAGGGATGGGGATAGGGATAGGGATAGGGATAGGGATAGGGATAGGGATAGGGATGGGGATGGGGATAGGGATAGGGATAGGGATAGGGATAGTTTGTTCGTTTGTTTATATATATATTATCCCTGTTGACCATAGAAGGATTAAGGATAAGGGGAAAGGATAAGGATAAGGATAGGGATGGGGATAGGGATAGGGATAGGGATAGGGATAGGGACCATTTAAATCTTTCTTTTCATTTATGATATGAGACATATTCATGTCTACTGTGCCATCGAGAAGCCATGGCACTTTTTTCCACATTTTTTCTATGCGTTTGTGTACCTACGCCATTCTCAGAAACGGCTTGGCCTTTTTTAATGCGGTTTTCACTGATGTATTGACGAATATCCGCATTAAACTGCATCTACATTAACGACGGTAGTCATCTGTCAACCAGTGGACCGTCAGTCTTTCTGACGAGCTTGACATAACAAAAAAGAAGTATATTTTAATTGTAAGTTATATAAGTATTTGTAAAGCCTACTGTCAGTCGTAGGACTGTACGACTGACAGTTAGAAGTGAAATCTTCTTACATTCACAAATTAAGAAGGTACTGCAAGTGTGCTGCCGAGCACAGCAGGATTAGGAAGGGATAGGAAGGGATAGGGAATTGGCTCCCTTACTCACTCACCGAAACACACATAAGCACACATGCTTATTATTTCACGGTAGTCTCCTATAAGAGGGTGGTTACTGCCGCCATACGAGCTACCCAAATGAATACGAAATGCCACTACTTTCCCAATTCCAAAACAGAGTCAAACTTGAATAGTTCATTTCCAAAATTGCCGACCCTACCAGTAATCGAACCCGGAATCCCTGAGAGCACCCAAACCACTCATTAAAAAAACTTTTTTTTTAAAGCAATTGTGGTGACAGTAATAAAATAAATTAATCACAGTAGTAGCCACATACAAAAATAGAAAGCCAATGTAACTGGTAAGCAAACGCGATGGCTAAGTAAATCGTAAACCTTTCGCTCCGTGGACAGTTGAGTAAGATTAATTACGATCCATCAATAACCCTGTGCCGTTAGACGATTAGCGATATCCGATAGCTTGGCCCAGTTGGTGGGTCGCTTTCCTAATGATATTATTGGCATATTTGGCACATTGGACCGTGAGGTCCACGTGGCTGTGTTGTCGTATATTGAAGACTTTAATAATAGGTAGGTACTATCACTTCCTAATATCTTATCTTTAATCCATAATATGCACTTGTAGCATATGTGGCGTTGTTTGTGCTATAATGGACCGCTACTACTCTGTCTGACAAAAAAATGGAACAAAAAATAGATGTCATGTTTAGCACAGTTAAATTACTACTTCGAGAAATCCTTACTAATATTATAAATGTGAATGTGAGTTTGTTTGTTACGCTTTCACGCCAAAACTACTGAAGCGATCACCATGAAATTTTGCATACACGTTGTCTGGGACACCAGAAAAAACATAGGGTTCTTTTCATCCAGAACGCGGATGAAGTCGCGGGCACCAGCTAGTAGCTTATATTTCTGGTAGGTATGCGGACAAAGTAACAGGTAAAACAACCTTTAAACTTTTTACATCAGTTCATATATTATGTAAGTAAATATTAATATTTAAGTTAAAAAGGGTTAAAGGCTCTAAATAGACTGTCCAGAAAATATAAACAATATTTAGTGCATAAATTAAAACTCATTAAATAAATCTAGTTTAGAAAACAATAAGGCGCACAGTCTGTCTAGATTGATACGTCTACTTAGAACGAGTTATAATTAAATTTATAAACTAACCCCTGTCATCCTATTGAGCCTATACACGCTACATCTGCTGTTAGTTGCTGAGGAGTTGGTTATCCCGCAGACTACTAGATGTTGCAGCATCAGGTAAAGATTACCATGCCATGGAAATACCATTATACCATATTCACATCAAACCTGTGGTGAAAGTTAGTGAAATCCCTTCGTCAACTAAGGATAATGGTTTTCAAACGAATGAACAGATCTTCACAAATTATCGCTAAGAACCGCCCCCATCACGTCAGCTTTTAAATAAAAAAAACCGTATCAAAATCAGTCTATCCGTTTGGGGGCTACGAATCCACAGACAGATAGACAGACATACACATCAAACAACATCCCGTATTGGCTTCCGGCGTCAGGGGTTAAAGGGAAACTGTGAGTAATGTATATATCTATCTACTTATATATTACTAACAGTATGTAGGGGCAGAGTTAGAGGTTGTTTCTCTGATATCATTGATACCGTTAGAAATAACAAGACCTCCAACGAGGCTCCTCTCGAGCACCGTACGTGGCCCATACTCACATTTCAATTTCAATTTGCCGATATAAGTCACTGTGTGTATTTGTCTATGGTCCGAGTTAACAAAGACCCGTGAAGGGGAATCATTCTGTGTTCCATTTATATTATCTAAGCAGTTACGAATGAAGATACATAGTTAACTGTTCTCACAACTAAAAACGCAAGAAAAAAATTGTATGAGGTCATAGATACAAGCAAAAAAGCAGAAGATACGGAAGGTACTGTACGTTCTTATATAATATAATACACAAATGGACTACATAAAATTTTATAACTTTTTTTCATTTTTTCCAAAAACCGTTTTTCATTTATGGAAAGATCAATTTATGGATGAAGCGAGGAAGGGTTTGTGTATATAAAAAACTGACTTCCTGGGCGAAGCCTTGAGCGAATTGCTAGTTATTTTCTAAAATGCAAAGATATAAAGGGAGTGCACAAGTTTTTGATATCTGAAATCGCTATTCTCACAACTTGTACCACAACCACTTATGTTGGATATCGCATAAAACTACACCGCGTGTTATAAAACATAAAACAAGATGGCGGTTTTTATTATGGCCCGAGGTCAGGTTCCCGGCTGATTTTATGACGTTACACCCGTAGTTTTATGTCAGTTATGAATTTAGCTTTTATTACAATGTGTTTCTTCTACTGCCCTTCTAAACAAAACTATCTTAGTTGTAAATTGTCCCTAAAAAAGAATCGTAGATATAAAAGAAATCTTTCCTCTTTATAATATTAGTATAGAAAACTAGCGGGCGCCCAGACGGCCACTGCCTTTGACGACTCCAAGCGCCTTAAATGTATTAGGTACAGGAGATGAAGAAGAACGCGAACGGAATTATTATTTGTTTATCTTGACTTTTTTTATCATTTTAAAAGCGTCATTTCAACTGCGAAACGCTAGACGCCATGTGCCATTCCGTCTTGAGCTAACATTTAGTGGCACTTAAGTGCTCTTCAAGTTTTGTGTGTATATGTATATATGGATGTTGGTGACAATTTCAACATTTTAAATTTTCATTCATGGTGGAAATTCATGTTAATTTTAAACACGTTCAAGTTGTTTGCAAGAGAATTCAGCTGCTTATTGGATTTCATATATAAGCCCGGGGTAACTATATGTGAAAATTTATGGGAGTAAAATCAAAATTGTCACACGGTATGCGTTACGTTTTATTTTCGAATATTATAGAATATCTCTGAAGTTTCAGAGATATTTTTCCATCTACACAATATCACTGAAACTAGAATATGTTATGTAATAATACATCCTTACGAACAGAGATGGCGCTGATATTAATTCGTTATGATACAAATGTTCTTATATATTTTTTTATATATTTTATAATCGTTCGTAAAGAGTAAGAACTTCAGTCGTGCGTCGGAGCTGACACACATACTATTTTTTTTATAGATCCCTAATATTAAGGTCTAACATTTTTAAATCAACACGTCAGCCGTAAGACATCCACTATTGGACCTTCCCTATAATTTTCAATAGGACCAAATTTTCCAAAAAAATCACTGACATACATGTGAAACCGGGGGCGGTTCGCTAGTCTGTACTTATATTATAAAGAGAAAAGATTTGTATTTTTGTAATTTGTATGTAATGAATAAACTCAAAAGCTTATATTCTTTCACCTATAGAAAGCTACAATTTTATCGATATGCATGAATTGCTTACTGTGCGATAGTATTGCACAGTATGCTGATGAGTAAGCAAAATATGTTATAACTTCGCAGCGAGCGAGGCAGCGAAATCGCAAACATCTGTTATTATTTGTATTATTCATATTGCATTGTTAATTTACTCTATTGAACTAAAATCGCCAACCACACAAACCAGCCAGCAACCTTTAAATACAAATAAACGAACATTCTACCAGATAAATATACAAAGTTTTATAATTAACTTAATCTTTAATCAAGCTAAGGCTATATACCTCTTACATTTAATTTCAATAAATGGTACTTCCAAATATACTTATATAGTCTTTGAAATGGACCAATGATTATTGCATTGGTCTCGGTCGAGCGCTGCGAGACCAATCATTCATCTATGAAATGGACTAACTATAACTTACGAGACTAACTCAAATTAAATTTATTATAATTAGCCTTGTAAAATATTTGTAATGGAGTATTTCTAATAAGCTTTGTAAAAACTTAAAAACTTCGGAACGCATTTGGATGAAATTTATCACACAGATAGTTTATTACCTGAATTAGTATATATCTCCTTAAGAATCGATTTGCATTATACATACCTACGAGTATATATAAAATTACACGAATGCGTTATAGTGACATTCAATTTTTTTTGAATATTTTAGAATATCTGAGATATTGCGCCATCTCAATATTATTTATATAGGATACTTTTTACCCAGTAAAAATTTTAAGGTTCCCTAGGGGTCGTGTAAAAATTAAACAAAAGGCGCTTCAGTCGCCACGCCACGTATTAATTAATATATATTATTAATATATTTTCTTTTTCTACGCGGACGAAGTCGCGGGCACCAGCTAGTAAAAAATATATGGAGTAAATTATTTGCCCTTAATAGTATCACAGACAAATCTATAAGTTTTGAAGACACGACAGATCAAAATGCGTTTCCGACCTTTTGACAACATAAAGAAAAAAACAACTCTATCTCGTTTGTGAGAGAGTGCAGAACGCATTATCCCAACCCTAAATTGTTGAATTTAGTAAAAAAATATAAAAATTCCTATCCATAGTAATTATAATATTATTTTACACTCTTCATTTTGTTGCAGGAAGTCACAACATGGCTGGAAAGACATTTATATTGATTATGTCAATATTGGCAATTAATATTGGTAAGCTATAACCTTTTTAAATGTTACCATAGTTTACAGTTTATTGTACTTTTTGAAAAAGCCTGTACTGTCTGATCTTCAAATAAATACTGACAGAGTTAATATCCTAAGCAGACTTGGCACTTTACATCATCATCTCAGCTGCAGGACGACCACTGCTGGACATAGGCCACTGCATAATTTTCCAATAAGACCGGTCAGAAGCAGCCTGGATCCACCATCGACCCGCGGCCCTTATCAGGCAGTCTGTCCGCCTTGTGAGTGGGCGTTTTAAGCTGCGCTTGTCAGTCCGTGGCCTCCACTTGAGAACCTTCCGGCATCAGCGGTTGTCGGCTTTTTAACTTACTGATCCGCCGGCTTATGTCAGTTACTTTCGTACGTCTACGATCTCCGTCTTTCTGATTCGATCACGTAGCACAGCCCTCTCGATCGAACCATCGAGCTATCGAGAGGGCCATGTAACATAGCTCGTTAAGCGACTTTATAACAATCGCTATAAACTATCAAACAAATTTCACTCGATCTATTATTACCTAGTATAGATAATTTCCTGTCTCGTTCATGTTTCCAATACTTCAATTCGTTTGTTAGATAAATGCCTGTCGCCAATAACGCCAATAAACTAATTAATAGTCGATTTCAATTAACGATGACCCCAATTCAGGGCCACGTGGCACGCCGGCAGAGCACTAACAAAAAGTCATTTGAACCTTGCCATTTCCAGAACAATTTTGTTTTGACGAACTTAATCCGAAATTAATTTCGCGGCGTAATTAAAACTTTGAACCGATCGGCAAATTGAAACGCTGTCATTGTGCCGGCCGTATGCAAATTTGTAATTTTAGATCGCCTGATCGGTTATTTAGCGTAGCAGTAACTATGCGAACTTAGATTGGAATAAATATGGGAAGATACCATCCCTAGACTTTGATAGCTCAGTTAGAGCACCTTACTTTAAAACTTTGTTCCGCGGACACACAACTTATGGCTGACGTTGACTGACAGTATGGCACGGCAATGTTTTCATAAATATATTATTTTCAACCTAGTTTCAACCATATTTCAATGATTTCAGTACTCATACTCCTTTTCTTTCAATAGCAAAAGCCCTTATTCAAAACATTGCGCGTCATGCCACCTGATGCCGCGGCATGCATCGACACGTCGCGGTTTGCAAAGGACTGCATACTAGTTGCACAATCGGTTGGCAGTCTTGATGCAGTTATATCACCTGCTCGGAGAATCGAAGGCCGCTGGGGCCGGAAGTCTTTCGAGTGGGTGGCGCAGCGTAGGACGTCCACCCAAACGGAGCAACACGTGCCGACTCTCGTCCGTTGCGTTACGTAAAAACTAAGTGTCACTTTCAGTGAGACAGTTGAGACATGACACCGAAGACGCGAAGTTGTTGAATTAGTAAAAATAATTATCTATACTAATATTATAAAGAGGAAAGATTTGTTTGTTTGTTTGCATTGAATAGGCTCCGAAACTACTGGACAGATTTGAAAAATTCTTTCACTGTTGGGAAGCTATATTATCAGCTAATAGACTATATTTTATAAAATTACGCCAACGAAGTCTCGTGCAACAACTAGTATTTTATAAATTTATTAACATCACTCATATTTGGTGGCGCTAGTGCGATTTCCAGCAACATTAGGGTGAATTCACACGTTACACGTCGTGATGCGTCATGTACTCATATTTACGCTTCGCAGAATATTAAACTGTATCTCCATTAAGTAACGTACAAATTTGTGATGAGAACATTAATGACACGCGTGTCGCTAGCGACCGATTCTGCAGCTTCATGCGTCGCCTCGCGTTGCCTGTGCGCAGTGACTGTCAGATGCTCTCAGGACCGGACATCAACGATCATGACAGCCGTCGCGACGCGTTAAGTGTAAAGCTTGCCTTTTGATGTTGTTAAACTTTTTTTGGTTATTAAACCGTTGTAAGCATTCGGTAAGTATAGTAAGTAAGATAACTATTAAGTAAAGCCCGACAATGAAATACTATATACAAAAATATATACCATTCAAACTGACCTGAACTGAACCTGATGTACACCTGTCCTCAAAAATATCGACAAAAAATTACACAGTATTTATACAGGTGTATTTTTTTAAAAAGAATCGAGTAGTCAAACACGAGTTCGAATTTCAAAAGTAAAACATTTCACTGTCATTCGAAAAAAATGGAGATCAAAGAAAGAGCGTGTGGAGCCAAAAATTATTGCAATATTTTTGCCGGCTGTTTGCGGAGTCAGAACGGAATAATGTTGTGAATAAAAAAATAAAAAAAATAGATAGGAGCGTTCTGGTACGAGACTCATTAAAATTTGTACGGACCAATGCATTCACGAGTGCAGCTGTAAACAAAGAACCGTGTCCTTTATTTGTTTTTCATGTTTAAAACACTTTGTACTTTGTCACTGCGCAACAAAATTGTAGATCGTTTTTTCGAGTTATAAAATCTTAAGTCTTAAGCCCTTATTGTTTTAGCTGACTCGTTTGTGATGACAGGAACCTTTGACACTTTTCTTAGTATTTTATTCACTATGTGTTTTCTCATACAAGTAAGTACTAAGGTAGTTTTGTCTGCGACTTTTTTATAAATTTACTAAGTGACTTCGTCCACGTCAGTTTTTCAAAAGTGTTAAAACACTTTTTTATTAAAGATGGCTTTGCTCTTGGCCACTATCCAGCCGGGTAGCAAAGATGAGCCCTATGGTGGAGCGAGCTCACCCAGAAGATGCTTATTCACTCGAACTTTGAAAAAAAAAATGGATTATATGAACGTCCATTAGTGAAAACCGAATTAAAATCGGTTTAGCGGTTTTGGAGTATTACGTATACTCCAAATTAATTTTAATTTTTAATTTTATAAAACTTCATTTATATATGCTAATTACTTTTTCGTAATGCGTGTACACGTTAAAGAAGGAGATAGTGGCTTTAATTAATGAAATTATTTATGGTATACATCAAAAGGGAAGGGTGATCTTTGATGAAGGGCCTTAAAAGCCTTAGAGGTTTCGCCTCTCCCTCGTATGGTTTACACTTAATTATGCGACCGTATTCGCTATTTTAATTAATTATTTCTAGGTTTTGTACTGAAGTTTGATTTAATTAAATTTATATTTTAATGTTTTCGGAAAAAAAGATCTTAATGTCTTGATTACCGTTATACATTGGAAATACCAATTTTACATTAAAATTCGAAAGTTTGTGAGGATGAATGTGTATGGAATGTTTGTTACTCTTTCACACAAAAACGGCTCAACGAATTTGGATGAAATTTGGCACACAGATAGTTTATTACTTGGATTAACATATGGCATAGGTACTTATTATACTGAAAAATGTTAGGTTCCCGAAGGATCGTCCAAAAAAGAGTGCGCCACTGTCGCCGTTGTCATGCCACCGTCGTCCCAGCGATATAATGTTGGACGTTAATACTCATATAATATTTTCTTAGGTGTTTTTTTTTATTTTCTAACGTAGACAAAGTCGTGGGTACCAGCCAGTATTTTAAAGCTTAAAGCCAGTAAAGATACGCAGACGAAATCGCGTGCAACACCTAGTTTAAAGCATTAGTATTAGCACAGCATACTAATGTCGTAGTATGCTGTGGTATTAGTATGGATTTAGTACTGTGAGTATATGAGCAGTTGCGTTATTTGAGCGGAGATGAAAGCTTCAATTCAAATTGTTGGGAGTTGTGTAATCGACACATCTCCCCTTATCAATAACAGGGCTTTATATTCGATTAAAGTAAAAAATATATATATGACATCACACTTTAGATACTAAAAGAGTATCGTAACTCTATTACAGAAATGTCTATTTTTTCTAGTTATTGTACTAATCTATACTCGTACGTACATAATTATTATAAAATAAAGACTCTGCCACGCAACAGATTTTGTGGAACTATATAATTTGTAGAAAAAAAATTGCAATTTGCAGAAAAGCAATTGCAATCGCTAGTATACATTATAATAAATAATAATAGTAGAGGAGCCCACGATGCTAAATGTGGAATCACTCGAGCGTCGTGGGGACCTATTGGATTTTGAAAATTAGATCATAGGAAGAAAAAAAGGTTATATGATTACGTTCTAAAAATAACTAATCAACACTTTACTTGTAGTTCGCCCTGGCGCGTCCATCGAATACATTTTTAGCCGTTTGGTTTTGGTTAATTAATGTGCACTTAATGTGCGGCTAAATATGGAAATTCACTACGTATATCGAACTGTAGCTGCTTCTCGAAGATAAACCTAAGTTTAGCCGGCTAATCTTAAGTTTATGTTCACACCTACCTTTAGCCGTAACATATATAATATAGTTTATGGTAGAATTTCGGCCAGTGAGCGACCTCTAAATATCCAAGATAATAATAAAATAAAAAACAGATTTCCTTCTGTCTGTTCAGCCAGTTAGGTGTGTTACAAAAACATTATTTATATATCACCGATATTTCAACGTCAAAGCTTGAGAGAAGGAAGAAAATATGTGGAGGTATCGATATGAGAAACGAGCAACATTTATCAAGAGAATATTTTTTTTATGAATTACGATATTTACCTGTGTACCATATTTTGAATAGTTTGACAGCCATCAATTTCTGTCAGAGTAAATTCTATTTGTAGACAGTCCATTACACATATTGGTTTTCAATAGTACTGATGTTGGAATTTGATGTTGCTTTTTCATATGCGATATTACTTGTATAGAATAGTACAAGCGTTCATATAAAAATGGAAATAGAGATCAAAATGAAGTACGTCAGTACGTCGCTATCAAGCGTACGCCAATACCAATGTTTTAAACTAGGTGATTAATTTTGCAAGCGATTTAAAGCCTTCTGCATAATAATTATAAGGCTGCTTTTATTGTGCACTTGATTCACAAAGAATACATGTTTCAGTAAGACCTGTTACTCACACATGCAAAACATTTTAAATTTAACTAATCACTATTTTTTTATTTAATTAGTAATCCAATGATATTTCAAAAGAAATTTGTATATTTTTATGCTTTAGACTGAAGGTCTACTTTATAGATTTCTTACTAGCTGGTTCCCGCGACTTAGTTGTTGAAAAATAAAAAATATACACATACTTACTACATAATTTATTTTATTATATTTTAAAATAAAATAATTATACAACGCCTCAAGAGGCTCTCACTAGATGGCTGGGTCAAAGCAAAGACTATATAAGTATAATTGGGAGTATAGACATGGCGTAGCCCACAAAAAATGGTAGTAGTAAAATTCGTCCACTCGAGCCGAAGTGGACGAATTCGCACATAGTCGCTCGCTAGTCGTAAGCTAGTCAATATCGTTGTGTAGTATACATTGATGCGTTAGTACAGAAGACTTTTAAATAGTTTCTTTTTACAAAAGCAATATTCATTTGGAATTGCGTGTCAATCTCTCAGTAAGTTCGTAAGTATGATTTTAATACTACCACAGATTTCGGGGCTTTTTGCTTGCTACGCCGCATCTATAGTTTAGATCAATGGGTCAAAGGACAGAAACAGAAGGCGTACACGTACTCTTGATACTCGTACGTATTGTCAGTTGTCGATAGCTTGGGCTTGCTCCGCTACTTGCGGAATTATATATGTACTTTTAAGTTTTTATAACATTTATTAATTTTTATACTAGCTACAGGCTTCGCACAGGTGCAATTGAGATGATATCCTATCTTTTAAGTTGGACCAAATTACAGATAGTTACTCAATTTTATCAAAATCGGTTTAGTAGTTTAGGAGTTCATATATATATATATATACAGAAGATTTTATATATATATATAACTTTCGTGTCACGCTGTGTGTATATATATAGAAGATTACCTTCCTTATATCATGTGAGTATATCAGTTAGATACGCAATGTACGAGTATATACACGAGTTGGTTATGAAAGTGGGTTGTCCTTGACGACGCTTGATATTGGGCCCTTTCAACATCAAAGCACTTTAATTGAAGATTGCCTAAGCTCGGTATTACTTGCAAATATCTTCGTAGGAACCATAATTATTCGTAATATTCCCATACAGAATACATCTAACAGAATATGTCGTTAACATATTATGTTAACATAGACTTCGTATAATTAATGTTTATTGTTGGAATCTGGCACTTGATGTAATAATATATTTTTGAACAAGAGATAATAATAACGTTGTGTGGGTAAAATTTACGTAGTCTCAGTTAATTACTCAATTATTGTCAATAACGTAGTAAGGGGGTGGTAAATGTTGCTAAATGTGTAGTTACTTGAGCCTCAGATTAAATGAGGAGTGTCATTTCAAAAGTATTTATTTCCACTTATGAATAAAAATGAAGTAATGATTGGAATCCATTTTTCGTATTCGTTTGCACCTCTATACCAAATTATTTGTAACAATAATGTTTAATTCCTCTACATTTGACTTTCATTTCACGTGTCCATTTCCGCTTATTTTACGCTTATTTCCACGTAATTTGCTCACACCATCTAAGGCACAAAAGATTCTTTTACAAACCGACTTAATTCCAATACATAATTCGATTTATTGAAAAATCGGATAAGGTGGAAATAAGTCCTTTTGAAATGACACTCATCAAATAATAGTTACTACCGTAACAGAATCTCTTCCATGCAAAAGCTAAAATACCTACGCTATATTAGCCTACAAAAGACGCTGCAAGAAGAAACGTACTCTACGGAGACCGCCGAGAATCGATATTCCCGCGTTCACAGCGCGATTACGTCGTCACTGCCAATTAATTTGCAATAAAACAATTCTTGTTTTTTTATTTATTTAAACATTTATTTGTGCCGACAAATGGTAATAATATAATAAAATTAATGGCTTATTATATAAACTCGGCCGTTGATGGGCATGGGTCACGGGGACGTTATGACACGACATCGGTGCCCCGCCACAGCTATCCAGTTAAGTATTTAATTTAATCTGTGCTATAGTTGGCTTATTCTTATTTGGTCTGAGGTGTGAGTATTTGTAATCTAATTTTAATTAAGATTTATACCTACCTAAAAGAAAAACTATTATTTAAAAAAAGAAAGAAAGCATTTGAGAATTATTTTAGAAACAAAAAAAATTCAAAAGTTATGAAATATATTACTATTATTACAAAGAGTTAAAATATTTATCTTTGTTGTGTGTGTAGGATTGAAAAAATATTTTACCAATAGTTCGAATAGAATTTCAGGATGGATTCTTAATATTCCATGCGAACGAAGCCGCAGGCAGCAGCTATCTAAAAATATAGATCGTTCGATCTAGGCAAAAGTATAATTTCAGGCGTCAAACTGCTTTACATTTTTTATCATTTGTAGGTATTCGTTGTATATTACTAAATAATATTTCGTTGTATAGTTTCCGAGTATCATTCTGTACCTCTACCATGAGTTATAATGATCACACTCGCTAGCGAGAGCGTAAAATATTTATATGAAAAACTGTCAACTGTCAGCTGTCATTGTCAAATTGACAATTTTTCATATAAATATTTAACCCTCTCGCTAGCGAGTGCGTTCATTGTAAGTCATGGTAAAGCTGTTTGTCGTTTTCCCTATTACGTCACGGTACCAACAGCAACGCATACTGAAATGAACCGAATAAAAACTGTCACATAAAGATAGAATATATAGAGAGCCAAATATATGCAGTGCCTTGTTTGCATACGAGCGATGCGCTGGTACTCATTAAAATGCATGAACCGAGCGACCGTGGCATATGTACGGATGGTTATAGAATAATTTACAAGATTATGCCTACTGACGTCGAACTTCTGTGAGGGATATTGTACGGACAAAGGTTTCAATAGAATCAGAATGAAGGCTTATTCTGATTCTTGATGAAGTCCATTCTCAATGTTCAGAGCAGGGTTGTTGCAAATGCGGAATTTTCGACATGATGCGGATATGGATGGCTGCGGATATTTAAAAGATCCGCGAATGCGGATTTCAATTATTGAAATTGATCATTTTTATAAATTCTTATTAAGTAATCAAGCTTTTTAGTAGAAAATTTAAACAATTGAAATAAAAAAATTAAAATAATTTCATAAAATTCGTACTCGGGAAATCTGCCAGATTGATGACTAGCTCCATATCCGCATCCGCAAAAGAGTAACATTAAATAAATATAAATAAATATTTTTATATTTATAACTTATTCTATGTGTAGAGTTTTTTAGGTAAAATATATAAATTGTCGAGTCTGTTTAAATAATGCAATCTATGTAGCATCGCATTGTTACTGTACGCTCCGTTTGAATCTGAACCAACTTGCACTAAAAAAAAATGTAGTTTTAAACTATTTTCTCCATGGAGTTTGTAGAATTTCAACAAATAAAATCAGTGAAAGGACTATAGAATACATACGCTCGAAACTACTTTTTTATGAATAATTCCTAATGTTGTAAATGCAAAGTTTGTGAGGATGTTAACTATTTTACGCAAAAACGGCTTAACGGATTTGGGTGAAAGGAGATCAATCAGTTTTATATGGAAATCAGGCCATTAGTTTACTTTCGTTTTAACGGTTAAAATTTGTACAATTATGTAAGAAGAATTTATTAATTTTAGTACTTAATTGGTTTCATAGATATTTAAGTTTGAAATTTATTAAAATATTGTCCATTTTCTAATAAATACAAGTCATCGTTTTCATATTTTATTTATTAAATTTATAAAATTTATTTAATCTGAATTTTATAAATCTTAAATTATTAGATATTAAAATTTAATCTTAAGTTATTAGATTAGATAGACAATCTGGTAAGGGCTGACCGGTCCTATTGGAAAGTTATGGGTGAGGCTTATGTCCAGCAGTAGACGTCCTACGGCTGAAATGATGATGATGATGATGATGATGTATATATAAGAAATTGTTTCTGTTTTTCTTTTTCAGATGTCATAGCCGGATATAAAGCGGAATCTTCAACGTTCGACATTCAAAACAGAAAAAACTCCGGACGCGGAAAGTAAGTTACCTACACTTTTAAATTTTATATAATTTCGAGATATTTATCTATCATTTCTACAATTATTTGTAAATTAAATCATTTGTTGAGCGATTTCGGAGTCCATAGAGAACAAGCATAATTACTTACATTATTTTTTATAGAAGTATATAAAAAAGATAAAGATAATAATTATGTATCCGTACTAATATTATAAATGCGAAAGTTTGTATGGATGTATGTATGGATGTTTGTAACTCTTTCACGCAAAAACTACTGAACCGATCACTATGAAATTTTGCATACACTTTGTCTGGGACACCAGAAAGGACATAGGGTACCTGTCATCCAGAACGCGGATGAAGTCGCGGGCACCAGCTAGTAAAAGAAGTTTTCACCGTCTCACTGCCACCGAAAGTATTAGCAATATTCCCATATCAGAATTATTTTGCCTCAGACCTTCAAAATACAAACCGCCCCCAAGAATATTTCATTCATTCTATTCTTATTCTATATCTTAAAAATAAAATGATGGTCAGATTTGAATTTCCAATTAACAATTTGTAATTAAATTGGAATTTACTAAATCACTGCCATTCGTTAGAATGCCCTGACGTCCGTCTTGTTTAAACAAGGCGTGGTCAAGCTAGAAGCTTATTAGCGTTATGTAATTGTAAAAATATTATTTATATCAGATATTAGCCTATTATTGTACAATATAATAATTGGGTCGTCTTAGCTTTTTCTCCTTACTGGTCTGATCTCTTCTCTTCACAAAAAGAGAAGATTTGCTTGCTCATCAGATGTCAGATGTAGTCATCATTGACTTGACAGATGTCGTCCCGTCAAAACTTTGAATGGGAAAAAGAAAAATGGGATTTTCATGTTTTTTTTCTTAAAACTTTTTCATTAGAACCATCCTCGGATTTCAACTAATATTTAAAAAAAAAACATAAATATTAAATCAAGACCTCATTATTATTTTGAATTAACTATTTTAAATATAGTGGCGGTGAACTTAATTAAAAAAAATAACAGTGGCACTCCAAGAGTGCTAACAAAAGTGGACTTGGACAATCAGGTAAGTGTGTATTTTTTGAATCGTCAGGAAAGTACATACTTATATACAGAGGTGTCGGTTACATTACCTAACAAGTCGCGAGTTCAATGGTTTTTTCCCCATCTCGATTTTTTTTTTTAAATTATTTTAAATTAATATCAGCTACATCAATGGTTACATTACATTACATGAAAGTGTCGCGAGTTCAATGCTTTTTCCCCATCTCAAAAATGCCCATTTTCACTTCAATAAATTTTGTTTCACTCGCAATGACACCATACCCTTCGTGGGACTTAAGCAACTAGAAGTAGTTGAGCTATTAAGAAGGCAGTCAGTGCTTGTACGTAAGCGGATTGCAAGGCATTGCAAACAGACGCCGGTAATAGGATTTTAGATTGCGTCAAGATTGCGTTAGATACTAACATGGTATCTTTTCTAGTCACTAAGAGCGTTATCTCTGCGAACGTGGCTTTTTTATTTGCATTTTTATTCTTGGCTCCTCCGGATTCCTCGTATTAAAGACATTAAATTTGTTTTGACTATTTGTAGTTTCAAATTTTAAAATTTACATTACACTTATATAATCAAACTTGATTATAAAACTATTTAGCTAGATAAGGATAAAATGATAACGAATTTATTCGCGAATATAGCATCTCGAAATTTTTGCGAAAGCCAAATAATTTGGTACTTTTATTGGTAAATGTTAATAACTTGGGTTACATTAATGTATAAGTAGATACGTATAGATATATTATGAAATACAAAATAACCTTTAGTAAAGGCACTGCAAGAAAAGTTGCATTATTCATGGTGTCCACTGAACTCCTCCTAAAAGGCTGGACCTATTTTGATGATTTCTTTTGCATGTATTTGAGTGAGTACTTGCTTGGATTTTTAGATTCACAATGATAAGTGTTAAGTGTCTTTGTCGTCGGGTTAAAAAATGTTTGCTGAACTAATAGAACTGTGTCAAATTTAGACATGGTTTTTTTTGTGGCAAATTAACTTTGTGGCAAACTAACAATTACCCTCGCTAAAATAACGTTCGAAAAGGATGTCTGCCCGATAATACCTAAGTATTTCCTATTTTTAATAAAAAAATATTTTTTTTACAGGTCGGGCCAACAATCAACATTTGAAGGTGAGTAAGTGTTGTATATTTATTTATTTTTATTTATAAATACGTAACTAAATTTGAATAAAATACAGAAAGCGGTCACTTCATAAGTCTCAGACAATCTCATCCGAGCATTCCCTTTGTTACGAAATTCATCGCTTGTAGGTTGTACGCATCGCGGGATTGTTCATTAAACGTAACATGTGCATACAAAAATAATAATATGTAAAATTCAAATTAAGAACGTACAAAAAGCAAAGAGAGTAGCCTTTGTAGCGCCGCCTCATTTCCTTTTTAACGCTCAAATTTACATTTTCGAAGTTTCAAATCTGCACTAACACCAAAAGCGAGTGCATAATTCCGCTTTTATCTGGTTCGTGCCGAATTTTAGCGACGAAAACCAGTTGGAAAAATAATCAAAATAATACAGTTCGATTTTGTAGATATTATTACCAGTAGGGATGAATGAATATGATAAAGGATATGGGATATTAGTAGGCACTGCATAAGTAGATAATACAAAACAAATTGGAGGTATAATAAAATTCATAAGACAAGCTGACCATTAAGTGTACCGGTAAAAGCTGTGACTTCGACATTAGTGGATAATCATGTATTTGTTAAAATTTTGATAAAAAGTATTGTTCGTATCTGGTAACAAAATTTCACTGAAATTTGTACAAGATCCGCAGAGAAAGCACAAAATTAAAAAGCTAATGTTAATTTACTTTTTCAACGCCAGTCGATTGGCCCGCAACCCGGTTACGACCGCCTTAATCCGCCCCTGTACTGGATAAAATAGGATTTATGCAGGTAGTACCGATTCTGTTCTAATCTTTTGCTTTAGTTCTCTGTATATTTAAAAGCTTTTGCTACGTAACAACTGTTTTCTTTTTAATGAATTCTTATAAAGTTTCTGAGGATGTTACATCTGAGGATGTCCATGTTTGTTAGTCTTTCATTGAACGGATTTTGATGTAACTATATAGTAACATAGTTGGTTTGTATATTAAAATAACAAATAGGCTATATCTCCTATATATATAAAAAAATCATGTCACATATTTGACGCCAATAAACTCCTAAACTACTTTGATAAAACTACGTAACTATGTGTAATTTGGTCCAACTTAAAAGATAGCATAGTCTTTATTTTGAATCCGGCCGAAGGCCGAATTCATTAAACGAATGCCTGAATGGTACCATATAAGTATGTGGTAATATAATTTATCGGTATAATAAGATTACATACTTATTTCGATACTTATTTTGCATAAATTACTTAAATCACTAAAGACTGAGCCAGTCTAAAGTGAGATAACTTCATGTAACATTTTCTCATATCTAATTACATTTCTCCGCTGCTTGTGCTAACAATAAATTTCTGGCTTTGCTTGGCCCTGTCTCCTAATCCAGCGGGTTATAAATTACTGCCCCTGCGTTGTGCTTGCACGGCCAGGGGTGGGTAAATAAATGCGGTGCGTTTATTATTGCTCCAAACACTGTTCAGGTTTATAACACCTGCTTAAAGGGGACTTATGTATTTTGAAATAAGAAAACAATTAATAATACACTGGACCGCAAAGAAAAAGGGTCGGTTAGAAAATCTTCAATGTCTTCAAAAGTACCTGACCTAGCTTTATGAAATAAAGCTTGCTACCTGACCTAGCTTTGCTAAACTAAATAAATTTTATTTTTATTTAAGCACATTAAAATGTTCTATAATTTAGTCTTTATTTCATTTATAGCTAGATCAGGTACTTTTGAAGATATTGAAGATTTTCTAACCTACCCTCTTTCTTTGCGGTCCAGTGTATTTACAGCTCCGTTATCAAAATGTACACGAAGCAAAATGTGCACCACACTCAAATGTACAAAAACAAAATATGAAACAGAAGAATGTATAAAATAATAGTTGTGATCATAAATTCATATATCGTTGTATATTCAGCTTCACGGTTTTTCATCATCGCAAAGCACTAAATTATCTGTTTGTTGTAATCCGATGTGTAATCGTAATTAATTGAAAATTATTATATGTACACATACCGAATGTGTACTATACATACAGAGAGAACAATAAACAAGTAATCCCAGCTAGCACCTGCACATCTGTGCCGTACAGATTTGGCAAACTCTAGCCGATTGCATTTGCCTAATACCCTTTATTGGTAAACCGTTATTTTGGATTGACAATACTTACCTACATCTAAAATCTATAACTGCTCCCTACATTATACCTATACCCTTTAAATAAGTAGGTACATTATTCTTTTTTACATTTACCACGAAATTTTATATCATTCATAAGTGATATAGTTATATTAAATTATCTTTTGGCAGCGAAGTCGTTCGTATATCTTTTTTTGTACTATTCTTGAGTATAAAACAGCCAATGTGCTATTTCGATGTATAACCTGTATAGTTTATACGTCAAATACTATATCAATGGATATGGTAATAAAAAAAACTATATTGAATTACTTTATTATATTTAATTACTATATATTATATGGTAATTAAAAGAGATATGTTTAACTGAAATAAATTGTTATTATTGTTAATAATATTTATTTCTTTAAATTTTGTATGCACTGTTTGGTACTGCAGGAAAATATCCAAATTATTTTGTTAAATGCCTATAAACCAAAGCAACTAGACAGGATATTATGTTATGTAAAAGAGTTTATGTTATTATAGCTTACAATCAACTACCCAACTACAAAGGAGTTGCCAGATCAAAGGCCAGAATAATGCCTTCTGTAGAATACTTACTAGATTGTTGATGTACACACTCACTGGTACGGAATCTTGGCCACTCTTCAATCTCGCGATAACAAAAGCTTTAGGTGTTTAGTATTAATATTTTTAATTATGGTTGGTTGAGGAACTATTTAGCTATAGTTTAAGTAGGTAAATAATTATGTTTGAGAACCCTGACACATCTTTTAAGGTGCTTGGAGTCGTCAATGGCGTAGGTCTGATGTAATCTTGATGTTTTGTATTTTTTTTATATGTAGATACACAGATCTATCTATATTTAAATTATTTATGACATTCTAGATAACTACTTAGCTGTTGCACGCGACTTCGTCCGCGTAACTTTATAAAATATGGCCTATGTTACTCGCTGAATTTTCAAAATCGACCCACAAATTTTTGAGTTTATTCATTACAAACATACAAAAATACAAATCTTCTCTCAATAATGTTAATATAGATATAAAGACGCTGTAGGTAAAGACTGCACCTAATAACTATAACAACTTTCTGTTAACTGTTAATACAATAGATTTATATAAGTACATGATAAAATAAAATTTCTTCTTATAGGAGCCGTCTCCTCGTGCGTAATTCTTAATGTTACGAATTAGTCGCAGAGGCGTTCTGTCGCCAAATTAGTCGCAAAGGCGTTCTGTCGCCAAATTAGTCGCAAAGGCGTTCTGTCGCCAAATTAGTCGTAGAGGCGTTCCGTCGCCAAATTAGTCACACAGGCGTTTGCTAAAAATAAATACACAATAGAAAATCAACTCTTGTGCCGTATAATATATGTGTAGGAAGCGAGCACATTATGCATGCCGTCAGTACCAGGCATGTTGGGATGTTCGCAAGCATAACCGCTGAATATTTATGAAGCTGAACAACTTGTAATGAACGTGTGTTGTGTTGACGGTCTACCTTGCACGATAACTCCATGCTAACAACGTTAATCTCTATTGAAATAAATAACCATGAGAAAATTATTAACGTAGCCGCTAGATTTGAGCTCAAAACAATTAGAAACTGTTTGTTTAAGTTTTGGCACTTCGAAAGAATGCAGCACCGCATGCTACGGTCGTCAAAAAAATTAAGTACAAAAAGTTTTTACGTTATATCAAATGTTTGTGTTTTTTTTTATTTAATACTAGCGATTCGCTCCCGGCTTCACACCAATCTACTTACCACAGCCTACAGCCTACCTAGGTGAACTTTACACAAAACAATAATGATAAACATATTTCATTATTATTATTTAATGAAGCAACTTCGTCAATATTAATAACGGTGGGTCTGGGTGAGTCCGCAAAAAAGGAAGTCAACAAAAAAATTCCTGCACTTAAAAAATGTTAATATCTTTTCAAAGCACATACGAGAAGTAAGCCAAAAGGAAATAAATGCTTGGCTATGCATTGATTTAGAACGGGAATATTCTTTTGCATTTATAATTTAAGTTTCTTTAATGTTTTTTATGCAAACGTTGTCAAACAGTCTGACAATTCATTTGATGGTGGCCGGTTATCATCGCCTGTAACAACATAGGTACTAGTGATGGTAACATACAAATGATGGTTTGGTTTGGAACTCCCTGCCGGCGTCTGTATTTCCGAGCACATATAACCCTAATCTTTTCAAGGTTCGAGTGAATAGGAATCTTCTGGGTGAGCTCGCTCAATCTTAGGCCTCATCCTTGCCACATGGCTGGTTGTTGGCCAAGAGCTAAATCATCTCTTATAAAAAAAATGAAAAAAAAATCGCCATCCCTTACTCACTCACTGAAACACATCAGCATTTGCCCCTTTCATGTCATGGTGGTATTTTGTATGAGGGTAGTTACTGCCGCCAGATGAGCTGTCCAAATGACTTTGAAATGCAGTGTGCTCTGCCACTATTTGCCGATCATCAACTTTGAAAAGGTTGTTTCCAAAGTTGGCCCTTTTTTCAACATTGGGAAATCCCCGGCAGTGATAGACGCTGCGATGTTATGCCGGACTCCTACCGACTAAAACTAAAACCCAATGACTTCCTAACGCGGCTACAGATGGGCGGGGTCGCGTGGATGATATGACAAGCCATCGGTGCCTCGTCACAAGTTGGTCCTGCCGGGAATGGAATCCGGGACCTTGAGACAGAGCGCTAAGGCAATCACCTTAACCACTCAACTAATGAGCTCGTCAAATTAAAATACGTCAGTGCTAGTAGCTGTGCCCTAAAAAGTTACTCAATGAAAAAAATCATGTAAGTACCCAACTTTCACGACCTTTGCTCGTTTGCTCGTTAGTGAGCAACAGTTTTTAATTGGTTTGCTGAATTTAAAAGAGGACTGGGAACTTTGGAGATGAGTCGAAGACAAGTCGTTCGTCAACTGCGGTCATATGTGCGAGCAGTCAAAACTTTACCAAAGCCGACCCCTTTTTAACAATGGCTAGCCACTTCTTTGAAGCGATTGTTCGAGATAAGTATCACAAAAACTCACCAACGAATGTAAAGAAATTCGCTGAATAATTGGTAGTTAATTCTTATAGAATTTATGTGGGCAGAGACAGAGACAAGAGGAAAAAGTACATGGTCAATAAATTGCCCAGCGTGGATAAGCCAATGGAGTACGTAGCTCCCAAAAGTATATGGGCCGATTTTGATCTGCTTTTTTTAATTATTATTATTTTGTTTGAAGCCGGTCACTCATATATTATACGAGTATTGCTTTAATTTTCTAGGGCAATGAAAGAGATGATAGTGGGGTCAAATAGGCCTATGAGCTTTAAGAATCTGAACAACCACCACGTATTCAACAAAAGTTGCAAGATTAAAAAAACATGCAGTAAATTTTATTTTTGTCTGTGTGATTTTATTTTCAATAGAAGTTTTTTTTTTTGTTAATACTAGCTGGTGCCCGCGACTTCGTCCGCGTTCTGGATGAAAGGTACCCTATGTCCTTTTTGGAGTCCCAGACAACGTGTATGCAAAATTTACAACGCCATCTAGGGAATTCTGTTTGAAGCAATGTAGTACTCTAATTCATCTAATCTCACTTCGAATAATGGAAAAAGTCTGTTAACAGATGGCACTACATGTTAGTTATCACTACATAGTATAAAACAAAGTCGCTTTTTCTGTCCCTATGTCCCTTTGTATGCTTAGATCTTTAAAACTACACAACGGATTTTAATGCGGTTTTCACTAATGGGTAGAGTGGTTCTCGAGGAAGGTTTATAAGTACATAATTTACTAAGTTACGCGGGCGAAGTCGCGGGCAGCAGCTAGTAGTTTATAAAATTACGTTACGTGTTAATAAAATTAAAGCTGCTGCCCGCGACTTCGCCCGCGTAACTTAGTAAATTATGTACTTAAACCTTCCTCGAGAACCACTCTACCCATTAGTGAAAACCGCATTAAAATCCGTTGTGTAGTTTTAAAGATCTAAGCATACAAAGGGACATAGGGACAGAAAAAGCGACTTTGTTTTATACTATGTAGTGATTCTCATTTCTAAACAAAATTTTGTCGTCCGAGTAGTAAGAGAAATATTTTATTAAAATTCTACCGCTCCGAGTTGAATTCGCAGCGGCTATACGAAAATCTTTTGTTTTATAACTTGCTCCCTAGAGGAAGTTGACTTTGAGAATATTGCCAACGATCGTGGTCGAGAATATTCATTAATTTATTGTTTTAGAAATTTCTTCAGAAAGATAACGGATAAGTGCGAGTTGGACTAACGCCGTATTGGTGCTTTCTATATTAATTTTAAATATAATTATATTGGCTGTTTTAAAAGTCAAATTTGGAAAACGAATTTAAATAATGAGTTTAAATTAAAACTTTTACTTTTTTTTGTTAAGCTTGTCAGATCGGTGCTCCACTCCGTGCCTAATCGAAGTGGAGCCCGCATGCGTACGGGCCTCGTCTGGCGGGAGAGAAGGTAGCGTGCCTTAACATCTCCTAATGCCCGTAGACGGCGCGAAGAAACATCATGGGGTTTTAGTGGGTAGGAGTCCCATCTACCCCACAGATCTCCTCACGGTCGGTGGCGGGGACGGATCGGAGTTGTTGCCTCAGCAGAGCCCGCTCCATCCCACTCACAGAGCAAGGAGGCACCGGGGAGTTTTAGTGGGTATTCCCAGTGCCGCTATGATCAGGTGCTAGGCGACCCCCACATATCCCTTCCGCCTAGCCAACGGTAGGGAATCTGTAAGCGGATTACTCCTCGTCAAAAAAAAAATGGTCGGTGGCGGGGATCAGGTTCCCCGATTTATTTAAAAAAAAAGGCTGACAGGTCAATTGATGGCAAGCTTGAATTTGATTTTTGATTTGATTTAGTATACTATGATACACAGTCTTTTGTTACCTTAAACAAGCACTGGTACCATACTAATTTTATTATGTAGACTATCGTAATAATGGTACATAGTCACTACATATTATAAAACAAAGTCCTCCGCCGCGTTTGTCTGTCTGTCTGTCCCTATGTATGCTTAGATCTTTAAAACTACGCAACAGATTTTAATGCGGTTTTCACTAATGGATAGAGTGGTTCTCGGGGAAGGTTTTAGTGTAATTTACAAAGTTACGCGGGCAATTCTTATATAATAAATAATTTAATAGTAAAATTAATATACATTAAAGCAAATGTTAACCTCCAATGATTCATTAAATATAAATTATACGATGTTTACGAGCACAATAAAAAGTAATTTAACTTATCTAGAACTTATCATTATTATATGAAAACATTTGTTTCACAAACTTTCGGCATTAAACACATGGATGGTTTATTTCACGGATACTCAAAGCCGAGTCGTGCTACTAATAACTAATAATAATATTCTTAGGCTAACCCATTTATTAGTACTAGTGGTCGCCTATTCCGTTATAATAGGAGCCCATTTTTCTATCCCTTCCCAATCCCTCATCCTTGTCTTAATAAAGTCGGATGAGCCTGTTGGATGAGTGGTTAGATGCTTGCCTAACGTGTCGCGGTTGCGTCTTGCAGGGTTCGATTCTCATCCTAGTCTTAATAAAGGCGGATGAGGATAAGTAACATAGGCTATATTTTATGAATATACAGGGCAAAGTAGCGTGCAACAGCTAGTATTATATATTCCAAAGAATCCGCCTTCTGTGTTCACACTTTGACTTTTGAACAGAAGTTGAGCTTTGTCGCTTCGTGCTATTGTTCACGAGAGGACATAATATTTACGCAAAATTCACCATTAATAACAACGAGACAATATCCGTTTAGGGGCGGTTTTCCCTTGATTATTTACAAGGGCATGTTTGGCATTCTCCGTTGGCACAAACAACTTTGTTTTAGTTATGTATTTCTTAGTTTAAATGTTTTTCCTTCGTGACGGCTTTACGAAATTTTTAGTAGCTTGGAATCTTTCATTGTCTTCCTTAAGGCTGCGGACCGTTAAAAATTGACTCTCATCGAATTTTTGGCGCTGCTTATAACATTGTTTTCAAACTGATTTAGGAAAAACTTAGAAATATTTTAATAACCAAGAAAAATTTATAATATGGTTAATAGTTAAGTATTTTTTAAGCGTTTGTTTATAGGGTATATATTAGGTAAAAATGGAGTTAAACACAGCTCTGCCAAGCCCTACAGTATGTTGAGCTATGTTCACGGACCAATGACATAACAACTAATGATAAATTAGAAAATCTATTCAGATATGAAGTTTTCTTATGTGGTCGTCCTTAAATTTACCTGATTCTTTTTTTGCAAAACTAATTCATGTTCTTAAGTAAGAACGTTAAATATTGTCTTTTATCAAATTTTTCACTAATTTTTTTTTTCATTTTTAACATAGTTACGTAACAACAATTAGAAATTAACATTTATTATCATAAAGGACAAGTGTTTAGGTACAATAAAAAGCTATGGTTTCTGTATAAAAATTAAGAAAAGTAATTATTTTATTGATAAGAAAATACCGGCAATCAAACTCCTCAGTGACCGGTGAGCGGTCGTTGCGTTCAGACGTGTGCTCCGTGTTAAATTTTTACATGTTTTTTGCGATCGAACAAATATCTTTGTCTCGCTCACTCTCAGAGATTTTGCGCTTCTGTTAGCATATCGAAAGTTGCTTTACTTTATTTATTTTCAACATTATTTTCGAACTTTTTGGTAGTTTGTTAGTTTTTGTTATATTATTATATATTATTATTGGGTCATAATGGAAAAAGATATGCTTGTCTAAAAAAAGGAAATGCAAGTCAAATATCATAAGCATTATATTCGTATATGTTATATTGTATTATATTATATTATATTATATTATATTATATTATATTATATTATATTATATTATATTATATTATATTATATTATATTATATTATATTATATTATATTATATTATATTATGTTATAATAATTATAAAAAAATTTAGGTATATATATTATTACTAGCTTTTATGGAAGAGTGAAGGCTCCTGGCACAGGCTTCCGCTCAAAAAAAGTCTTCAATCATGTAATATCATCTCAATTTCTAATAATGAAATGAACACAACCTTATTCACAATAATAATATCGATAATCTGCTAGCAACTTTTCTATATTCTAAATTAACTAAAACTAATTCTAAAAAACAAGTCTGTTTCTAAAATTTCTAAAATATCTAAAATTTCTAAAACTTCTAAAATTTCTACATTTCTAAAATTCTAAAATTTATAACATTCTAAAATTTCTAAAATTTCTAAAATTTCTAAAATTTCTAAAATTTCTAAAATTTCTAACATTCTAAAATTTCTAACATTTCTAAAATTTCTTGGAGCTAGCGCGCCGACTGTATCTATTTATTGGATTAACTATTATAGCATAACAATGCATGTATAATATATTTAGAGATGTTGAAAATTGGGTATTTTCAATAACATGAAATTAAAAAATTTCTCTTTCTAAGTCTCTTTCTAAAATTTCTAAAACTTCTAAAATTTCTACATTTCTAACATTCTAAAATTTCTAACATTTCTAAAATTTCTTGGAGCTAGCGCGCCGACTGTATCTATTTATTGGATTAACTATTATAGCATAACAATGCATGTATAATATATTTAGAGATGTTGAAAATTGGGTATTTTCAATAACATGAAATTAAAAAATTTCTCTTTCTAAGTCCCTTTCTAAAATTTCTAAAATTTCTAAAATTTCTAAAACTTCTAAAATTTCTAAAACTTCTAAAATTTCTAACATTTCTAACATTCTAAAATTTCTAACATTTCTAAAATTTCTTGGAGCTAGCGCGCCGACTGTATCTATTTATTGGATTAACTATTATAGCATAACAATGCATGTATAATATATTTAGAAATGTTGAAAATTGGGTATTTTCAATAACATAAAATTAAAAATTCTAGTAAAATATTAAAAGCAAAAAGTAGAGCAAGATTCTATTGATAAATTACGAGTATTATAACGCAGGATGTCAGCGGAGGTGCTCCCCACGCGCACGGTTTTTTTCGACTCTGATTCGTAGTTTTGCACCGATAGACTGACGCCTTAAAGAGAATAGAATAGAATCATTTATTTTTATTAAAGAAAACACTATTGAGTAATTATAAATGTATAAAAATTATAAAATTAAATATATAAAAACGCATTTCTTTTATACATTATTGTCCCAAAACTCAAAACTCAACGATAAAAAAAATTAAAAAAAATTGTAAAAATTCTGGATGCGAAGTAAATAGTAAAAGATGATGATGATGATGATGATGATATAAATCGTTACATTATTATTTTTTTATGTTTTAATCTAGGGTACTAAAGAATTTAGACTAAACGAAATATTTCAGCAATAAATCTTGTAAAACCAGTGGCGTTGCTCGTGTTTTAGGGCCTATAACACGAGCATATAGGCGTATAACATATAGGCCTATAACATATAGCATATAATATAGGCGACGGTAGCTACTTACCACCAAGTGGACTGTCAGCCTGTATATCGAACTTAACATAAAAATATATTTAAATAAAAAAATCAAGTAGTATGAACTTCACGCATGACTTACAACTTAGTAGAAATAACATCTGTGCCAATGTTATGTCAATCACAATGAATGTATATAGTTGTAGCATTTGTTTTATTTACTGTCGAATCTCATATGTTATTCATTGTAAGTATAACTCTAAGCTCGGATAAGATTAGGGGTTGGCCCAAACAGGAGAAAACCGCTCTTGAAATGTAACTATTATAACATTTTGATGACACGTTTGGTGTAGTGGCTAGTAACCCTAGCTTTTAACCAAGTGGTCGCGGGTTCGTATCCCGCTAGGGGCAAATGTTTATGTGTTAACATTTACCCTTGTACCTGGGTCATGGATGTTTTGTATTTATAATATGTATGTATTTACAAAAAAAAAGTAATGTAAGTAATATATCAACTGTCTGGTATCCATAATACAAGCTTTAAGTTGCTTACTTTGGAACTAGATGGCGCTGTGTGAAATATGTGAATATATTTATTTATTTCTTTCTTCTTCCTTACATAGTATAATTTGATGTTACTTTTCGCTGTATGTCTGTATAGATAAACCCTAACTCTTTCTAAACTACTCAACAGGCTTACGTAGGCTAAACTTTGAGAGATATATAAAAATGATGTACCTACTAGTAGGTATTAGAGAATTATAGTTAGCGTAAAGTCCTAAAGAAAACATCGCGGTGGCATATAGTAGTATCACAGCCTACTAATCTATACTAATATTATAAAGCTGAAGAGTTTGTTTGTTTGTTTGTTTGAACGCGCTAATCTCAGGAACTACTGGTTCGAATTGAAAAATTATTTTTGTGTTGGATAGATCATTTATCGAGGACGGCTTTAGCCTATATAACATCACGTTGCGACTAATAGGAGCGAAGAAACAGTCGAAAATATGGAAAAAACGGGGAAAATTATTCATCTTTGAGGGCTTCCGTTGCGTGCGCTGCGAAAACCGTTCGAGATACCCAAATGATTCCCAAAATAACTATTCCACGCAGACGAAGTCGCGAGCACCAGCTAGTTCGAAATAAGTATGCTGTGGTAGTATCTTCTGTTACAGTTGACTCAAAGTAACCATTTATTTCACTGAAACATCAATCTTAAATCCATCATGTCTGTTAACTACTTCTAAACCACCCAACGGATTTTAATTCTTTTTTCTCTTATTGAAAGAGATAAAAACGAGATAGTAATAAATAAATATTAAAATATTGGACAGGCGTAGCCGGAAGCGGGTCGCTAGTTTATAATATATAAAAATCGATATGTGTTCATTATCGATACTTTAAAACCGCTCCACTATTTTTAACATTTCACTGATTTTCAGATTTTCAAACATGCATGCATGCATACATCATACATACATGCATGCATGCATACATCATACATACATGCATGCATACATACATGCATACATACATACATACATACATAGATACATGCATACATATAATACCTACACATACAGATTAGTATTGATCGAGTTTGTAAGTGCAAAATTAAAAATTAAAAAACCTAAAAAGTATTGACCACATAATTACATTTCGTTCTAAATTTAATTCCCATGATGGCGCTAAAATGGAAAACGAATTACATCTTCTGACTTGTACTCCAATATCATACATAATTCACGTCTAGAGTCTGGCTTCTAATGTATTAGACTCGCTCGCTAAATATTTATGCGGCCTGGCCTACCAATCTACTAATGAATTTTACTCTTAGTGAATAATTGTTCCACGAAAGCACTGAGTGATGTGTGTTTGTTTATTGTGTTTGGAAGCGAATTCGTTTGGTAGCACGCGTTTAGCGAAACGAACCCTTTATATGTACCATATGACATATAGGTATTATTTATAGCTGTAGAACGCGACTTGGTCCGCGTAACTACAGAAAAGTTGGATTTGTCACTCGCTGATAATGTAGCTCTCATAGGTGAAAGATTTTTTTAAAATCGGTCCAGTAGTTTTTGAATTTATTTCAAAAACATACAAAAATATAAATCTTCTCCGTTTAATATTAGTATAGATTTACTCTAAGAGGGTTGGTCTTGAACTGTCTAGAACACAATCTGACTACATTTGATTTTTGCCTAGAATTTAAATTGACTACTACATAATGAGTCGAGCACTCAAATATACTATGACACAAATTGACTAGTGCATATTTTTCCTACATACTTAGCATAATGACATGAACCCAAACTGTCTGGACGTTCAGGTAGAAAATTTATTTCCTATCTTTTAATGTTTACCTATGCATAGATGATAAGGAAGGGATGGGGTAATAGGCTCTGAAATCCCTTACTCACGAACCTAAACACAACAGAAAAAAATGCTGGTATTTCACTATGGTCTTCTGTAAAAGTATGGTTACTGCCGCCAGACGGTCTGCACTTTCCAAATACAGACCAGAACCAACTTTGAAAAGTTCATTTCCAAAGTTGACTTCGCCGGGATTCGAACCAGGGACGTTAGGGAAGTACACTTACCACTTATCCAACGGGCTCGTCAAGGTATATAGGTCAATGTACGAAGAGAATTCTAACCAACGCTACATGGTTATAAATTACTTAAAATTTAACTAAACTGTACTTGTATATTCAAGTATAAGGCAACCTGTAATAATTTTCATTTAACTTGCTAACAACATCCATTTGTGTAAGTAATGTTTATATTATATGTCAGTCAGAGTGGATCAACACATTCACAAACTTCGGCTAATATGTCAGACCTATGTCTTGTTTGACGGCAGCATTAGTTTGTCCAGAGTGATGTTCAGTTTCTTGTTACGACGACATTGGAACAAAATTTCCAACTTAACTCCTTGTAATAATACGCCGCTTCGAACTTTCTTTGTGTGCACATTTGTTGAGCGAAAAGAGCAGTACTATACTATCGCCAAAATAGAATTCTGATCTTAACTGTAATTTTATACAACTTTCTGTAAATATATTTAAAGCTTTTGTTCGCGATTTCGTCCCAGTAACAAATGTTTCTCTCACTTGTGTTCAGCTAGTTCTAAAGAACAATTTGAAGGTAAGGTAAATTGTACCCCAATAACGCAGTCATGCTGTCTTACTCTTTTCTTCTGTAAAAGTATGGTTACTGCTGCCAGACACTCTGCCTGCTTTTATAATAATAACTTTATCAAGTTTCCATGGCTTTTAAAAAATTTTAAAAGAAAAATATTATATTAAAATATACACACTTACAATTATTAAACAAAAAACGAAAAGTAAAATAAATAAATAAACATAAGATAAAACTTGGCGATCGGTTATTGTTGTTAAGTCAAAATAAAATTTTGACTAATCACAAAGTTTTCTCTTAGCGTAGCGTAGCGTAGCATAGCGTAGCATAGCGTAAACGACTGTAGAAAGCACACTTGGTTAGCCCCCTGGGAAGAAAACGCAAACACAACGAAAACTCATTTCACATTAAATCTCAAAATAAAATCTAGAAAAACAGGGATATTGATACCGGCTTCATTTTTATTCCCTTGAGGTGACGAATTTCTAGGTCTGTAAGTAAGGTTCTAAAGCGGTTATTATTTTCAATATTTTGGTAAATCGATTGTCCGACATCATTGGCTTTCCCAGAACTGGCTATTAGCTCGTTCAGGAAATTGGTGATGGTGGCGCCGCCACCCGACAGTGGAGGCCAATTCTTTATATTTTTAGGATAAAAGGTACCCTATGTCCTTTCTTGTATCCCTGACAACGTATATGCAAAATTTCATGATGTTCGGTTGAGTAGTATTGATAAATGATTTCGTCGATTACTGTTTAATTATTATTTTTTTGTGTTATGTTGACAATAAACGAACTTAAGTATTTCAAACCACAGATGTGATAAGTTGTGCGTGCTGGCATAGATGTAATTAGAAATTTTATCGTCAACATAGCTGAATAATATATACGCTGGCGACACGACGAGATATATCAGTAATATCCCCGTGACATATGAACGCATACAGCGATGTGACAGCACGGACGTGGCCGGATATCCGGCTGATTGTAGTTTTATCCGTAACTTATCCGTAAAGCGGACATGTTTATGATCCAGCCTTGATTACATTGGTGTTATGTTAATGATTTTAACGTGAATTAAATTTAAGATTCAATAGGGGATGGCAATTTTAATACTTTTTTTTATTTTTTTTATTTCTGTCTTCGGTTGTTCGCATCACAGTAAGTTGAGACAAAAAATTCTTCCAAATACCTACCTAATAGTGACTTATACAAGGCCTTCAACGAGGTAGGCATCAAACTATAATCACAATAATATAAGCACAATAATCACAATAATTAGCACTTGGCGGTTGCCGCCGTATATATAAGAAGCACTGCATGCACCAGTAAAAGCTCCAAGCAACATCTAGTGTACTAAGAAAGTCATTGGCGACGACTCCCTTGTGGAGTCTCAACTTCAAAGCCTACAGCATCGTCGAAAAGTAGCATGCCTATCGATTTTCTATCGTCTGCACCACGGAGAGTGTGCGTCCATACTTTTTGATTTGATACATGCAGAACCGTTCCACTTGCGAAACACGAGGCGCGGGCGGGGGTTTCATCCCTTCGTGGTTGAAGTTCCTCGGTCACGCACGAAGCGTTACAGTTCCACCTTCCTTGTCCGAACTGCTAAGGAGTGGAACTCATTGCCTGCGTCTGTGTTTCCCCAAAATTACAACCTCGGGGTCTTCAAACGTAGGGTAAATGGGCATCTACTAGGTAAGCGTGGTCCACCTTCGGCCGCATCTGCACCTAACATCAAGTGAGATCGCGGCCAAGCGCTGCCTTGACTTATATAAAAAAAAACTAAACTTAAATCTAATATAACCTAATCTACTAAATGAGAATAACAGATAAAAGTTCAGTCATATTTTCTTTTGACTCTCATGTGATTCGTTTGAGGCCAGTATTTCAAATAATTATGTATGTAGGTATATGAGATATTTCGTCCAACATGTCGAATGCATCCATTACCTGTTTCACAATACATTCGGCACTCTGCTAATTGCTGGTCCATTGTCGTCCCCTATAACTTGCAATCGGAATCCTCACACTGTGATTCTGACCCGAAATATTTCCCAATATTGAGTGCCTGGTGACCTATCATTTAACAATTACACTTTAATAAGCGCACATTTCCAACATATCGCACAAAAATGTAAAGTAAAATTTTATTTTAATTTTCACGTTTTTAAACTTTATAAATAAGCTCTGTTAGCGTAGGTTTGTTGGTGACGAAACTACCTACTAACAGGAGGACCATCAACTTCATAAAAATAATTACAATATGACTCGTTGACACTTTTTTTTCTCAGCCAGTTACACCGTGAAGAGACTGTTTCATGGCGAGAAAAAACTAGAAAAATCTAGATTTTTTAGACATTTCTGACATTTCACGCCATGTCTGAACTACCTGTGCTTTGTTCCATCTGTTTAGCAAGAGTTATTGATTATCAAATATCTTATTCAATTTATGTGTACTAATAATATTATGTCGTACATTGTAATTGAAGATATACAAGTCTTCCAGACGTTTCTCCCAAAATAATGCACCGTATTTGCTACAAGCACACAACTCGTAAAGCAAATATTTGAGAGGGAGCGCCAAACTGTACTATAGAACTTTCATGTGTTTTCCGGTACGGTATCAGCATTTGATACTTGTATTATCATAGTAGAAATAAATTTCCCCCTCTACTTGCGAGTAAGAGGGCGAGAGTAACAAAAAAAAAACAAAATAAAAAAAAATTATAAAAGACAGAATGAACGAATGGGTGTGAGTGAGTAAGTGAATGGAAGTGAGTGAGTGGCAGTGAAGTGAAGTGAAGTGAAGAATGACTTATAGAAAAACATAGTAGAAAACCATTAGAAAACAGGTTCCATTCAGATACAGGGTGGGCTCTTTTTGGTAGCTGTAATTAAAATTTTTGTCGGTCATGCAGAATTTTTGCTATTTTTAATAATATGTACAGAATTTTTACTTCTGTTTATTTTGATTTATAACAAAATACTCATTTACTTCTATTACGGCAACCATTTTCTCGATTCTCAAAAAGTTCAAACTTAAAAAATAAAATTTTATTCTAGAGTGGCATGCTCATTCGGTGGTTAACAAAGATATATCATACATACGCCTTATTTTACAATTATATAAAAACGTATTGCTGTCTTGTATTAGAAAAAAAATATAGCTGCCTCTGCTTTAATGTCATTTGGTTTTGTTCAGTGACAAGCAAACTGCTGTCATAATCTGGCCTGCCTGTCTAGCGACAACCACTCTCGTAATATTATAATTTAATGCAACATGTATGCTATGATTTCGATCAGATCAGTCGATCCCTTTTTTTTTTTTTTTTTTTTAACGTTGGGAAATCCTCTTGGATACCCGGCAGTGAAGGGGACACTGCGGGGTTATGCCGGATTCCTACCGGCTAAAACCCAGCCCTTACCTCTTATCCTTTACATGTACCAAACATAAAGTGGACCGTCTGTCTAAATAGTGTCGGATATAATAAATGTAGGACGAAGCTCACAGTATCTAAAGCGTCCACAGTAACGAGGTGTCTTTACCTGAGACGAACATTCCTCAAGAGATTTTTGATGTGAAAAATTATTGTTTATACGAAAAAATTTCCCTCGAATAACGTCAAGTTGACATTATTTATGGTATCTGTTTCCTTTGAATAAGAAGAGTAGGTACATTAATTTTTTACCGTAAATATACGATATACCGAGGTGTTTTTTAGGTTAGGTTAATATAACTATGGGCGTTTTATTTTTAACAGAGCTAAAAGATGTTCATGTTATAATCATTAATTTCCTTTCATTTTGTTTTCAGATATACTGCAAAATGATTACTCGTCGACAAATCATCAAGAACAAAAGCTATCGTAAGTGCATTTTTTTTAATTATATTTAGACCAATATATTTACATATTATAATAAAAAAATCATGAACAAGCCGTGTCTGTGCATTATTTTTATTATTTCAAAAAATAGTTTTTAGAATTTTTGTCTTTTTGTGCGTTTGTGCAATTTAATCTCATAAACAGCTTAACCGATTTGAATGCGGTTTTTTATTATTTTTAGACAATATATTTTTAATTAATAGGATCTACGTTTAATAACAACTATTTAATTATGTTGGTATTAATTCTACACATCGTTTTAAGGCATGGCTTAATTACGTAACCCTTATCCGGCCACCAGAAACGTTACGTATCTAAAGCGACACTGAAGATTTACATTATGGTGGATACCTCCATAACATACATCCCTCAGTACGGGGTTGTAGGCAAGCAATAAAACAGAGTGCTATCCAGCCTGTGGCTGTGTGATTTATGTTGGTGGAATGTTACGTTTTGAGATCAAGTACGGATTGCGTCCACTGAAAATATCACATACACATAGACAAACATTTGTTACTATTAAAAAAATGTGTGTGTGTGTCAGCTCCGACGCACGACTCGAGTTTACTTCTTACGACCGATAAATAAATAATTTAATAAATATAATTAAAACATAATTATTAATATAATATATTTATGTATTATAATTTATTAATATGTATTGAAACATGTACAGGTGAATATTAATATGTATGTACAGGTTACGTAACGCTTAACGTGTGACATGTGACACTTGATTTTACTCGCATATATTTTCGACTTTGTGCACCGGGTTTATATATGAAATCGATTCTTAAGAAGTAAACTCCAAATGTACTATTCGTCCATAAAAAGATGTTAAAATACAATTTATTATTTCCTATGTTTAAAAATGAGCCTGTGTATTATACATATATGTAATAGTTGAATTACAACATTTCAAGGGGCACAGACAGCTACTGATATTATAAATCGATACACACTTTTGAAACTTTGTTTGAATGACATCAAAGTCAGCCAATAGATTAACATAATATAAGCCAATAGATTAACAGCCAATAGATAACGTAACATGATACTTTTTATCGTGATATATTGGCTCCCGACGGATAGTCTAAAATTATTTAAAAAATTAGTGCCATTTTCGGCACAGCAATATATAACCTTTTTGCTGCCATAGCGCACACTCAATGGGATTTTTTATTTAAGTATGTATTCTCATTCTAATGTGAAAAAATTAATATATTGTATTTTATTTGTTTTGTTATCTTTATATGTATTCATTAATGAGTGTCATGTGTATGAAAATAAATGTTTTCTATTTCAATTATTTCTACATATTTTCTGAGGTGTTATATATTTAAACGCGGACATAGTCGCGGGCACCACCTAGGTGCCGTAAATACGTATTTCCATAATAATAATATTTCCCAATAATATAATCACATATAATTATGTAATAAACTTCCATTCAATACGGAGTGTATTCACGGAAAATAAAGATGGCGCCTTCGCTTTGAGTGTCGTCACAAAATTTAAATGTAATATTTATTTAATGGATGCTCAAACTCAAACCAAATGCGAATGTTGCCCAGACATTCGAAGCTGTGTTTATGTCCTCTTACATTGAAACCATGCGGCCGCCCTATACACCGTACTAACAATATAAAAAAAATATATTCAGTTTCACCATAATTATGACGACACGTTTGGTCTAGTGGCTCATAACCCTAGCTGTTAACCAAGCGGTCGCGGGTTCGAATCCCGCTAGGGGCAAATGTTTATGTGTTAACATTTACCTTTGTAACTGAGTCATGGATGTTTTGTATTTTTTAATATGTATGTATTTACAAAAAAAAGTATTGTATGTAGTATATCAACTATCCGGTATCCATAATACAAGCATTAAGTTGCTTACTTTGGAACTAAATGGTGTGGAATATGTGAATATATTATATTAAAAAATAAATTATGACTTCCTACTTTCCGGGGATATACTACTTTAAAGTTGACCCTGCCGGGAATCAACCTTGAGACAGAGCATTCATGCAAGCACCCTTGACTCCTCGAGCAAGGGCTCTCGTCAATTGTATGCTTGCGTTCTTTCCATTATCGGTCAGACTAAACCTACGCTCTATATTTTCTCCAAAAATTATATTACACACATAAACACGCAACACACATAAAGAGATGAAGAAATAAAGTTCTCTATAGTGTCCGATTTCTTTAGTTATAAATATAAATATTAATGTCTATATAGACATTTAATAAAGTTTGAAATCTTGACAAGCCAAAGTTTGATAATGTTGTTACGGTGTGAGATGCGGCCGTACAGAAACGTATTCAATATTGAAACATAACAAACATATCGGTGTTTCGTTTTACTAATAAAACAATGTAAGGTATATTATGTGAAATTGAAAGAATATTTCGGGTTGTGGGGCTGACTACTTCGCAGTCTGGGGAAATGTTGTGAGATTTTCCAATGTATCAAATTTCCCTAGTGACTCAAAGTCAGAAGAATTGTACTAAAGTCCACTCCACAACTTCACTTTCTTCATTGTCTTTGACCTTACCTTGAACATGATTACCTTGGATATTTACTTTGAATCACTAGCTCTATCGGCCGTAGAGCTCTATCACAGTGTTTTGGCTTCACCTGATATTTCCAAAGTAACTGCAGATAGTTCATAAGCTCCCATGCAAAGATAATAGATTGGTCTCGCTGCGCTCGACTAGATAGAGCACTATACAAAAGCAATAGCTCCGAAAATATGGCAACTTTTTATTGTAGTGTGTGTAAAAAATCGTCACTTTTTATCACTTTTTACCCAGTTTTATTATATTTTTACACAGTTTCACTACGCTAACTGGTATTTTATTATGCCTAAAATTTAATAAAACATTCGGCACGTACACATCACAGACAGTTTGCAGTGTGACTGGCTCGGGTACGCCGAATTCGGCGTACTGTTTTATGCCGCATTTTACAAGTACGACGGCGGTATCTAGTCGAGCGCAGCGAGACCAATCATTTATCTATGCTTCCTTGGTTTTCTTTTCTACATTCGTCTTAGTAATATTATAAAGAGGTACAGTTATAATTATGTTAGAGGTAATCCGAAACTACTTAACCGATTTAAAAAAAATCTTTCATTGATAGTTAGAATAGAATTTCAGGGTGGACATAGATTCCACAGACAGATACACAGACACACACGTCAAACTTAGATATAACTCCCCGTTTTTGCTTAGGGCGCTAATAACATAAATAAATTCAAAATGTTTATTAATACCGTAAATTTTCAAGTAGGCTTTTGGGTTTTTTTTTACTGAATGCTTTAGGCTAGTCTAGGCCATCCCCAAGATATGCATAATCGATTGACAGAAGCAACTGGGTCAAGTTTGTACTTGAGAACATCCGGCCTAATTTGCGCTTTGTATGAGCAGAATATGTGGGCACTAGGCAATTATCAAAGTTTCTTGGTTTTGATATATGAATGATATCAATTGTGATTTTTTTTTGAATAAAATACAATTATTAATTCTTTGTTTAATTAAAATATTGTGATTTGTTTGTTAATAAATATATCCTACATACAAGTCCTACTAATATCATAAATGCGAAAAATTGTGGGGGTGGTCGTGTAGATGTTTGTTACTCTTTCAAGCATAGACGGCTCAACGGGTTTCTATGTAATTTGGCACACAGATGGTTTTTTACCTGGATTAACATATAGAACACTTTTCGTCCTGAAAAATTGTTAGTTTCCCGAAGAATCGTTCAAAATATAAAAAAAAATTGGACGCCTCTGTCGCCGTGGCAGCGCGGCGCCACTGTCGTCACAGCTATTAAGATATCATAAATATTCTCAAGTGTTAAATTTTTCATTTTTATATATTTCAACTCGAACGAATAAGTCGCGGTCACCACTTAGTTTATATCATAATTTATAAATTAAAGAAGTCACTAAAGAAAAATGGTAATTTACAGTCTGATATTAAAGAAATCCTACAAAGTCTGCATTAACCACAGGCTATCTTTAAAAGCTCAGTACAAAATACACGTTTGAATTTTTTCCCCGTCCTCATTTTCAGCAACAATTTACCGAGTAACCGTCTTCCTGCTGAACAATAACGTAACATTGTCAGTTTCCATTTCGTGACGACATCTTACTAACATGCAAACGGAAAATGAATGCAGCTTCAAGGTAAGGCTGCGTTTCAAGGAACAATGTTTATTTTTTTATTTATAATTGATGGTCTACTTAATGTGATAACCACATATCATTAAGTGGATGACCTTAGGTTCTGACAGGGAGCATAGGAAAGCCGTGGTGGGGCACCGATATCGTGTCATAACGTTCCCGCGACCCCGCCCATCAACGACCGCGCTAGAAAAATTTGCCCCGCAGATAACCCCGCAGCGTCCCCTACTACTGCCGGGTATCCGAGAGGATTTCCCAACGTTAAAAAAGAGGATAACATTACACGTTTATCCCTCTTTACATAAGTGAAAACCAAATTAAAATCCACCGGGTGGTTTAGAAGTAGTTAGCGGATATATACTGACAAACATACAGACGCGAAAATTAACTTTGTTGTATAAATTTAAAGTTATCCAGACAGTTGTACTTAAAATTAATTTTTTTTATAAATATATACTTTAAAAAGTAGTTTCGTTTTCATATTTGGCCACTACCTATTTATTAAATAAATAAATTATTAAGTATGTATTTATAAACAAATAAAAGTTCTTCAAATAAATTAAGCTAACATCAATTTAATTCCAAAACAAAAATGTTATAAGACTCACTGAGACCACATCCCAAGCCAGTATCTTTTGTTTTAAGGAAAACATAGGTAGAAAAAATAGGCCACGAAGCAACACAATTGTGTAGGTTGCAACACATAGGGTGTTGTGAGTTTTGTACCTTTTAAATTTTACAACAAAATTATCCACAAATTTAAAAAAAACGCCAGAAATATTTGTTGTAGTTTTTTTAATATTAAGTATTATTCTGGTTACATGGTTATTTATAAGGTCCTCGCTGGTTTTGTTGCAAAAATGTTTATATTTTACATTTAAATTTAAATGCAATTTAGAGACACAAGCAAGCCGGCATAATGCAAGTAAATACATGTAAACTGCATTAACTTAAATGCAACGGGATGCAACACGAAACCTTACTTACTAAGTATTGCATTATAAATTTAAATTTAAAAACCGCACGAGTATTAAGTAATCACAATAACTATTTTGGTAAATTCGTTTACAAACTATTTTATAACTAGCTGGTGCCCGCGACTTCGTCCGCGCTGAAAATTAATAAAAAAAAATAAGCAATATAACGCTTGACGTCTTTATTGCTATTACAATTTTGGCAGGCGTTCGTTTTTTTATTTTTTATTAAAGATGGGTTTACTCTTGGTCAACATCTAGCTGTGTAGCGTCATCTTTATTTATTTATTTATTTATTTATTTATTTACAGGAACATTTAGTTTATTGGCTATGAAAACACACACTAGGTATGCAAGCCTGTATCGTGTGTTCTATGAATTGTAATTTTTTTTTTAATATTTAATATATTTAATATTATGGGTTGGTAATACAGACAGATAATGACGAAGATGTTCTATTACGTGAAAATAAATAAAATTTTGTGGTATTTTTTTTTTTTCAGATCCTCTTCATGGAATAGAAAGCAGACATTAAATGGTAAGTAATATAAATTTTATTATATAATAGTTATAACGCAACCACTCGAAAACTATGGAAGAGTTTGCTGAGGATACTAAACTAGCTAAAGGTTTAGTCGTTAGCGTGTAGTCACTCTATAGACAAGATAAGTATTTAATTTTTAAAAAATCAGATTCTCTATTAGTAGGTATTGCTCGGTTTTCTTTAGGCTGCCAAACTTTGTCTCCGACCCAGCGCATCGAACGCCCGCCTATACAGTAGGTATTACGTGGTATTACCACGGAGCCTGTGGTATTACTTTGTCTCGCTTCATACTTATATTACTTTTTTCTTTTGCTCGGTGCATAAGCATCTTAGCGTGAAGTCAGTAAAGAAACTGACAGTATAAGTCATAACTTCCTCAAAAATACAAAACAATAATTTTTAATTATCTTCATATAAAAGAAATAAAAAATAATAAATAAAAAATATTCACACATTTCACACAGCACCATCTAGTTCCAAAAGTAAGCAACTTAATGCTTGTATTATGGATACCAGACGGTTGATACATTACATACATTACTTTTTTTTGTAAATACATGCATATTATAAATACAAAACATCCATGACTCAGGTATAAAGGTAAATGTTAACACATAAACATTTGCCCCTAGCGGGATTCGAACCCGCAACTGCTTGGTTAACAGCTTGGGTTACTAGCCACTAGACCAAACTTGTCGTCGCACTTAACTATAAAATGTAATTAATATATATTCACCTAATTAAAACTTTTAGTTTCCACATTACGTACTCGTACGTTGGTAAGCAGCAAACCCTTGTGTAACATTAGCCATGAAAATATACGAACTCACATTGCGACGAACACGTAACTGTTACGTTAATTAAATTAATATTATGAATCACAGTTCAAATTATCAAAATAGATATAATCATTAGTGGCAGGGCACACTGCGTTTCACAGTCATTTACATATTCCGTACTAATATGTATTATAAATACATATGTATATGTTCAGTAGTTTTTGCGTGAAAGAGTTACAAACATCCATACAAACGTATGGATGTTTGTAACTCTTTCACGCAAAAACTACTGAACCGATCACCATGAAATTTTGTCTGGGACACCAGAAAGGACATGGGGTACCTTTCATCCAGAACGCTGACGAAGTCGCGGGCACCAGCTAGTATTTATTATGTTACCATTTGCACCCGATTTGCATTACACGGCTAAATTAAGAACAGTGACAAGTGGCTCAACATTCCCGTGTGATGATGGTACAGTTGTATACCTACTACCTAGCGTGTCTGTCAGAGAAACAACGACGTATGTTCCGGTCTAAGTTTTAATGGCTTAAGTCCACATGTTACTGATTTGCGGTCGATCGTCTGGGATCCCCTTAAAGTTATTAATTATACAAGTTCGGCACTCATCGACTGTTCCACTTCACGCCTCATGAGGAGCAAGCCACTGAACATTGGTTTAATTTTAATACAAGTATGAATCTCATATTATAATACATTGCACTAGGGAACTGATCCGGTTTCACATAGGTTTAAAACGTACTTATATATAAAACAAAGTCACCAGCCGCGTCTGTATATTTGCGATGATCTGAAAAACTACGGAACAGATTTTCATGAGGTTTTCGTTACTGGAAAGAGCATTAAACGAGCAACGTTTCTAGTATATACAATATGCAGAAAAAAAAATTGCACCTTCAAAGCCTGGAACAGGTCTATATTTAATAAATAATAATAAATAACAACAACAAAGTGAGTTTGTTTGTTATGTTTTCAACATTTAACTTTCAATATCATGAAATTTTGTGCCTACACGCTGTCAAGGATACAGAAAAGGAAATCATCAAAAAAAATGTTGAAACAAAAACATAATGAGCAAATAAAGAATGTGTGGCGCGGACATAGTCATCGGTAAACGCTAGTACAAATAAACCTAAACAAATTACGCTCTGACTGAAAAATCTGTTTAGAAAAAAACTTAAGTATTTACAAAGAAAAAGGACACAGAAAGAAGGTATACTTACTTATACAAAAAAAAATACCGTACCCATTTCAGTCGAACAAACTTGATGAAAGTTTGGCAACTCAGAGGAAACCGAGACGTATATACTGAAGTGATATACAAGTTAGCTGAACGGAGAACAAAATTGTTTTTTAACTATTATTATTTTTCATTTCTTTATTAATTACTAGCTGTTGCACGCGACTTCGTCCCCGTAACTTTATTATAAAATATAGCCTAAGTATGTTACTCGCTGATAGAATTTTTAAAATCGGTCTGGTAGTTTTTGAGTTTATTCATTTCAAACAATAATACGAATCTTCTCCTTTTTATAATATTTGTATGGATTATATGACAGCCATTGTTATATGCATGTTAATTAAATATAAATTTTAAGTGGCTATTTAAACCAGGCGGTTACATTTTCGCAAACCACTTCAATCAAGCTAATTTCAGAACAAGATTTATGACTGCCGTAGGACGTCTACTGCTAGACATAGTCTTTCACATAATTTTCCAATAGGACCGTACAGAAGCAGCCTGGATCCACTTGGATGAGACATAGGTACTATTGATTTATCGTCATCATCAATCAATGCATGCGTCAATAAATTCCAAGAGATGTAATCTTAATTTTTAATCGAGTGACTTAGATTTCGATTTTATACCAATAAAATAAAAGTTTCTATAAATTTCTAAATTTGTTCGTCGATCTTGAAGACCGTGTGTATCATGTTGTGCTATTAAACTGTCGTAGGTCGTAGTTTTATAAACTTAAAGTGTAAAGAGACACAAGTGAGTGGACGTGTTTCAGGCCAGTGTAATGCACTTTCAGTTCAACTGGTGTAACTTTTCATTGCGATTTCTTTTATTGTTTTGTTTTCACATTACTTTTATTGAAAAGTTCAGCGGACATTTTCACAGAAATCCACTGTGAAGAGATCATCAATGTTTAGTTTTGTGATGTTTTTAGTAATAATATAAACTAAGTTTGACGACACGTTTGGTCTAGTGGCTAGTAACCCTAGCTGTTAACCAAACGGTCGCGGGTTCGAATCCCGCTAGAGGCAAATGTTTATGTGTTAACATTTTACCTTTGTACCTGAGTCATGGATGTTTGTATTTATAATGTGTATGTATTTACAAAAAAGGTAATCTATGTAGTATATCAACTGTCTGGTATCCATAATACAAGCATTAGTTGCTTACTGTGGAACTAGATGGTGCTGTGTGGAATGGATATTTATTTATTTATTAATAAAAAAAAAAGTTTTTTTTTATGTGTTATGTGTCAACACTGCGCAGCAAACTTTGACTAACTGTCCCGAAGATCAAAGGTGCGTGCCGCTCTGTTTCTAGTCGTGGGCGCCAATCTCTCGCTGCCGGCCGGTAATGAAAGCGATGGTCCTATCTTTTCCCAATCCCATATTCTACTTTAGTGACTTTAGTGAGCGGTGCACAAAAAAGGTGTGTTTCAAAGATGGGTTTGCTCTTGGCCAGCATCTAGTCGTTTAAAAAGATTCGGGTTATATGAGCACGGAAACTCATAACCCGCAGCGAGCTCCAAACCTTTGGCGTTGCTTGTGTTATAGGCCTACTGTTGCCAGGTGACAACGGTCATCAAGTGGACCGACATTCTGTCTGTCGACCTTAACGTTGAAAAGATACGTGAGATTTTCAATTAAGTTTAAATTAGATTTGATGACGTAATAGATGTATTCCTTTATGAAGGTCTATATATTATGTATGCGTATTTGTATAAGTGGTTAGAACTAAAAGCCTATTAAAACAGTCATACATAAACACACATATATTTATATATACATTACTTAGACTACCATAATCTTGATTAAAGGAAAGGACGAAGTATCAAAAGACAAATTTCGCTTCCAAAACATTATTTATGTAAATTCAAATAAGTTGAAATACTGGAGACCTTTCAGTAACCTCTACTAACAGATAATTTTGTGAGCTATTGATCCTTCTGAGTCAAGGTTGTAAGGACAAGCCTGAACAAAAATCTCATTACTTTCTTTTTTTTTTCATGTTAAAGTCAACAGACAGGCTGACGGTCCACTTGATGGTAAATGGCTACCTTCAACTATAACACAAGCAATTGACGACACGTTTGGTCTCATCATCATCATCATCATCTCAGCCGTAGGACGTCCACTGCTGGACATAGGCCTTCCCCATAACTTTCCAATAGGACCGGTCAGAAGCAGCCTGGATCCACCGCTGACCCGCGGCCTTTATTAGGTCTTATAAGGCCTTTATAAGGCCTGTCGTTTATTAGGTCTTTATTAGGACGTTTGGTCTAGTGGCTAGTAACTCTAGCTGTTAACCAAGCGGTCGCGGGTTCGGATCCCGCTAGAGGCAAATGTTTATGTGTTAACATTTGTACCTGAGTCATGGATGTTTTGTATTTATAATATATATGTACTTACAAAAAAAAAGTAATGTATGTAGTATATCATCCGTCTGGTATCCATAATACAAGCATTTAGTTGCTTACTTTGCAACTAGATGGTGCTGGGTTGAAATTTGTGAATATATTTATATATTTTATATTTATTTATTTAACTCTACAGGTGCTGCAAGTCGTCTTAGCATAGCAATAGCAGGTTTAAGAATAAGGGATTGGAAATGGATAGGGAAATGAGCTCTGGCATCCCTTACACACTCGACGAAACAAAACAGCACACGTGCTTTTATTCTGTAAGGGGTGGTTACTGCCGCCTGACGGACTGCACAAAAGTTCATTTCCAAAGTTAACCGAGCCGGGAATCGAACTCGTTAAATTTATAGGAAAAACTTTTAATGAACATATCCATGAATATTTACCTATATTTTTACTGTACACAATGATAAATTTTTCGTACTTATGCTGTATCAAAGAGTATTTTGGTAATGTTCAATTTTAGATTTATAAAAACCCGTGTACATGTATCTCATTTTGTGTATTTGCCACACAAAGCGTAGGTATATTGTACAATTATAAATTTTATTTAAATGTTTCCATATTAAATTTGAGTTTGCTTTTTATACTGCGGCTTTGAATATAAGAATAAAATATATTTAGGTACTGTTTCTATATTCGAATGAAATTTGCGTTTTACGTAGGTATACAGAACAACGCAGTCGTCACGGCGACTCGTCACCGCGTCGCTCTACGGCATTTTGCTGCACCTTCATTTAATTATAGTTCCTTTTTTTATAAAATTAAATTTTCTTTAGTTCTCGAATCACTAGTGTGGTAACAGTAATTAAATATATATATAAACTAGCTGGTTCCAGCGACTTCGTCCGCTTTCTGGATGGAAGGTACCTTATGTCCTTTCTGGTGTCGCAGACAACGTGTATGCAAAATTTCATTGAAATCCATTCAGTAGTTTTTGCGTAAAAGAGTTACAAACATCCATACCTACATCCATACAACCGTTCGCATTTATAATATTAGTACGGACGCAGGTAAAAGCAAAGAGAAAGACATCCTGGTTGAAGAATACGAGAGAGTAGTATTCTATCGCTTCCTCTTTCGTGTAGCATCATCTAAGGTCAGGTCACTAGCCATTCTGTTCGCAACCTTCGATAAGTTAAGAAATAAACGCTTTTTTTGTATTATACAACGAAATAAGTATTTACAAAGAACCTTTAAATTTCGTTAAAAAGGTTATTTGTCCGAGTAAATTTTCCTTGTTATTTGTTTTCTGTTTGGGAGTCAATTTGGTAGTTCAAACTTACTTTATTTCCCTTAGGAAATTAACTCGGGCCCGTTTTGGCGGGAAATTGATTCAAAAAAGTTGGCCTCCCCTAAAGGTTGGCAGATCCGCGATAATATTTTCTTTTGCATCGGAAAAAAAGTCTTATGGTAAATAATTATAACTCAATTTCACATTTTTTTTTTGAGAAATTTATTTTTTAATTTATAAGTAGGTAATAGACGATTAAAAGAAAATTTTAATACTCATCTTGATTTTTGCAATTCGTTGATTGAACATGCATTCAAAATCCCTGGTTATTTTATGCGTTATAGTTACTTTCTCTTTTTTTGAATATTTTAGAATGTCTGAAGTTTCAGAGATATTGCGCCATCTACACTATTTTAATTAAAAAAAATGTTGTTTTTTCGGCGTGTTCGAATTGTGAAAATTTAAATTTTATAATCGTTCGTAAGGAGTAAACTCCTGTCGTGTGTCGGAGCTGACACACACAATGTTTTTTTAACTGGTTGGTTGCCGTCACCTAATATCAATTTTGAAACGAAAATACTAAAGTTTTTACAACTAACTCCGCTAACTTTAATGGTACACAAGTAGTGAGCTCATATACCATTAATTACCGGACAGTGAGTGGCATTGCTAACTCTTAATTAGTAAAGTTTAGGGCCGCGGTCACTCTCGACTGTGGAAGGGTCGAACAACATTCCGAGTTCATTACCCATGTACAGTACATCGCATGAAAACATCCTTAATTGCAATAGTTTCTCTTGAAATATGATGCAAATAAATATCGATTAAGCCCAGTATCGATAAAGCCCATCTCTCCAACGAATTTAAATCTATACTATACTAATATTATAAAGCTGAAGAGTTTGTTTGTTTGTTTGAACGCGCTAATCTCAGGAACTACTGGTTCGAATTAAAAATTCTTTTTGTGTTGGATAGATCATTTATCAAGGAAGGCTTTAGGCTATATAACATCACGTTGCGACTAATAGGAGCGAAGAAACAGTCGAAAATGTGGAAAAAAAAACGGGGAAAATTATTCATCTTTGAGGGCTTCCGTTGCGTGCGCTGCGAAAACCGTTCGAGATACCCAAATGATTCCCAAAATAACTATTCCACGCGGACGAAGTCGCCAGCACCAGCTAGTATACCATATATACAAAAAAAAAAAACAGTGACACTCCGGGAGTGCCGAGAAGTGAAAACTTGAACAATTACGTTGTTATTTTTTGATAATTGTCAACAGAGGTGTGGGTTACACACAGAGAGAGAGACACAAAAGAGTTTTATTTGAAATTACTGTGTTCTTTTATAATTGTCAACAGATGTGTCGGTTACGGTAACAGTGTCGCGAGTTCAATGGTTTTTTTCCATTTTAAAAATGCCCAACGCGCCTATAGAAATTTTCACTTCAAAAACTTTGATCCTTTAGCTATCGATAGGTGTATAATAAAATGTTGGATGTAGACAATAGATATGTAGATAGCTAAAAATTCTCTTCTTCCGTTTTTGTTATCATCAATTTTCTGAATATCTTCCACTATGGGAGCAAATTTAAAGACTTATTTATTTACTTATTTATTTCACATGGCCCCCAACGAGGCAGGCATCAAATTAAAATAGGACGTTACAACCAATTATCACTAGGCGGATGCCGCCGCAATTAAAGGAGGCTCAGCATGCGCCAATAAGAGCCACAAGTAAAATCCACAAAACAAGATTAGATTCACTACAAAAAATCTAATAATTCCATACACTCGCCTTGCAGCGTCATTACCTAAATAAAAATAATCCATTAGGCGGCTACCCGAAGAAATTCTCAAACGTCACGTGACTTCCGTGAAATGACGTAACATCCGGAGACATTGAATATTAATGCGTCACGCTTCAACTGTTCCAGCGGCGTTTTGACGTGAAATTTAAAATTCCCCGTGACACATTTTGTGAGCCTCTACAATGAGAAAATCGTACACTCCACCGGGGAGTTGAATGGGGCTAATGGGGAGAAATTCTTTGTCACTCTACAATATTTAATTACGTCTACAAAGTATCCTAAACTAGACATTACCTCATTAGAGTCAAGATTTGACAGAGGAATATTATTTTTCTCTATAAGTATACAAAAGAACTCGAGACGGCTGGAACTATTTTTATGAGCTTCGATTTGTTGAATTTGTTCAAATAACTATTCGAACATAAAAGGGAAATATTTTTTCCAATTATTATTTAAAGATTAGGTATGTTGGTCTTTGGTATGTTATTATGATCAGTTGAAAAATTATTTGAGCAGTTATTCTATTTTCGGGTTGTTGATAAATTGCTACAGCAGTAAAACATGAATTATGATACTCCTTTTCTCATACATTTTGTATGGAACAGGTTTTTATTCTGCGGTACGAAGTTCGCCGAGTCAGATTGAGCTTAATTTAAGATAGTATATATTATGGAAAGGGTGATACGCGGGGAAGATTTATTATTGTATAATATATAAAAATTGCACCCCGGGCGAAGCCGGGACCGGATCACTAGTTATTTATATACCTATGCTAAGGAAATAGAAGTATGTTTGCCTGAAAATAAATGATATTTTTTTTAATATTAGATACGCGATATTCAGTAAGGCTTTAATAATGTCAATGAACAAAAAAAAAAGTTTGTCATTACAAATTCTCTATTAAGTATTATTTCCAAAGTGTAATAATGAATAATGGGAAGACCTTTTTTCTTCCCAACTATCAATTCCTTTGATTATGTAACACAAAGAAAATTCTATAAAAAGCGATCCTTTTTCTGAGGAAAATTAATGTTCCTATCTACACTAAACGCTGAACACTGAGGAAATTGTACAGGTGGGCAGATGATATAAGTTTTCTTACCAATCCCATTGGAAATAATTATATTTATTAGATTTCTTAATACACTATTGTTAATACACTGGACCGCAAAGAAAAGAAAAGGGGTCGGTTATTCAAAAGTACCAGACCTAGTTTTATGAAATAAAGACTAAATTAAAGCTAAACTAAATAAATTTAATTTTTATATAGTACTAGCTGGTGCTCGCGACTTCGTCCGCGTGGAATAGTTATTTTGGGAATCATTTGGGTATCTCGAACGGTTTTCGCAGCGCACGCAACGGAAGCCCTCAAAGATGAATAATTTTCCCCGTTTTTTCCACATTTTCGACTGTTTCTTCGCTCCTATTAGTCGCAACGTGATGTTTATATTAGTAAGTATAAATACACAATGACATGAGCGTGCGTGGCAGTCATAAACCAGAGGAGAACCAAATGTTCTCTAAACTTTGATAATTCCTTATTTTAAGCTTTTTGGTCTAGCCATAAACGAGTCTAGCCATAACTTAAGAAAATACCTACCTATCCTTTTGACGGCACTAACAATAAGCGGCGCAAGGAACAGTAATGTACTGGCTTCAAGCAGTATTCGATACTTCAATTAAACCCTTTCTACTCTTGATCATGTAATATCAACATTGGGATGGCACATTATAAGTTGTAACCGCGAGATTTCTCCAAACCACTCAAATACATATTTACATAGATGGTGCTGGATTTAAACTTTGGCAATTATCTTGTCGCCAAGCTTTAAGAAACTTTGCTGGGATGTTTGCTTATTTTCAACTTGTTTAGCAGTTGATTAGGAAGGGATTCTATCTTGTAAGTTTTGACGTAGCTTAAGTTTCCATCTTGTTATTTTTGGTAAAACTATGTTTTTTCATGTTAAAGTCAACATATAGGCTGACGGTCAGGCTTGATGGTAGATGGCTACCGTCGCCTATAAAATAATCAACGCTATAGATGAACGATAATAGATGGATTAAGGCTGCTTTTGAAATTTTTTTGCAATATCTTTGGTTGTACGAAACATTTCTTTTCTGACAATTTTAGTACAAAATATTTGTTTTTCCGAATATCTAAGTAATTCGGAGATTATCCGGAATTCTGTTTATTTCGTCTAAACTTCAACAACAAAACAAAATAAAACGTCTTTAAACCTTTCTCCACTGAATTTACTTGATACAAATGGGTGTTAGAGAATTTTCTCGTTAATTGGTTTGGAAAACATGAAAATCTCTAAGAACACGATTAGATTTAGAGTTGCATTTGTGGGAGAGAAATGTTGAATGCTTTCCAACAAGTTTCGTACCCCGGCAGACAAATGAACATACAAAACAAAGAGAGCGGAACGAGATTGTATCGATACCCTGTGGCACCGTACAATATATCTCCCAGGATTAAACTTACCATTCACACAAATTTCGATCCTAACTTTGATATTTCTATTTCATACGTTAATTGCATCATCAACATCAGCTGCAGAACGTCTTCTGATGAACATAGGCCAGTAGCAGCCTGGATTTACGGATCACAGAGCCTGGACTGAGCTTAGAGCCGTCGACCCGTGGCCTTTATCAAGTCGTCTGTCCATGTCGTGGGTGGACGTCCTACGCTGCGCCTGCCAGTTCGTGACCACCTCACGAGAACCTTTCGGCCCCCGGTTCTCGGCCTCGTTTCTCGGTTTCGGCCCCCGGCTCCGGTTCTCGGTTTCGGCCCCCGGCCCCGGTTCTCCGCTACGTCCGTACTATGTGTCCTGCCCACCGCTGCTTCAACTTACTGATCATCCGCTGGCTTATGTCAGTAACTTTCGTACGTCTACGGATCTCCTCATTTCTGATTCGATCTCGCAGTGTAACCCCAAGCATATAGCCCTTTCCATAGCTCGTTGAGCAACGTTGAGCTTTCATACGAAGCTCCTCGTTAGAGACAACATTTCAGCGCCATATGTCATCACTGGCAGCACTTTTACCTACACTGGCACTTTGATAATTATGTGACATATAACATTTTATTTTTAATTTAAAATCGAACTTAATAGTTGTTTTACCGTAACTTTTCATATACTGTGCAACTTTTAAAAGCCAGGGCTTGCGACGACAAATTTAAAGCAAATGCTGAATCGGACTTCCACTTTGTGAATTCTTTTGTGAATGAGTAAGTATTAGAAAAAAGGCTTCGTATGCACATGTCGATAGTTCTTTGCGTGGTTTTAGAAAAATATCTATATAATTATCCGAACGTTTTAAATATGTTATATTTAACACAGTCATATAACTACACCGTACTACAGAAATACAGCATTAAACCTTTAAAATAACTTATCTACGAAAATGTTAGGCATTATGCAAAAACAAAAATTTAATATGTGTTTTCATGAAATGAACAATAGTTTTTTATATCAGGGAATTTATATACAAAAATATATTATATACCTATCTATATATAAATACAAAAAATAAAAACCCTTATACGAAATTTATAGTATTAGTATTACGAAGAGAACTAACAGAAATGGCTTGCACCTTTGAGTTCAATATGAAATGTTTAGAAGTTAAGGAGTGAAAGCGTAACAAACAAACAATAAACTCACTTTCGCAATTGTACTTTTGGCTAAGAATTAGGTATACGTGACAGATGGTAGACACAACATTTAAATATACTTAATTTCAAATGGTCAGAATTTCAGATGGTGATTCAATACCAATGATATCGTCAATCCTCATAGAAGTCAGAGCGCGTCCCTAGTATTTTTTTAATAAAAGTTCATCAACACCAACTGAATTCTCCCAGAACCTCATTAAATAACGTATGAGATAGGACAATCGGAAGGTATCACTGTGATCATTAGTGAGGAAGGGCTGAGCTATGTGTTTGTAATTATAATGAGATACGGCTGCGAAGCCGACAAACATAACAGATTTTTGAACACAACCTATAATAACTCTTAATGCACGGTAAGAAAGGTTATACTGCTGGAATTCAGTGTTAGTAATTATGTGGGTGGGTTGGAGATATGACTACGTATTCGTATGTTACGTGAAAAATACGCTTTACTTAAATACGAATTAGGTTCAATAAAATATGAATATTTTTTAGGAAAATATTTATTACCATTTTATTCGCTCCGACTTTGCACAGTTACCTGTGCAAAGTCGGATCAAGCAGTCATAATTATTTTTTTCTATGGAAGATTTAATAATATAAAAATAAACTAAATGTAAACAAACATAACGTAGGTCACACTCAGTATGTTTTGTTGGCTCATTGTCGTTTTTGACATTATTTTTAGTTGCTAATGACGTCACGTAAATGTTAGTGTGACAAGGTTTCTGCGCCATTATCAATTTTGGAGGAATTATACAGAGGAATACAGCTAAATAAATGGGTATGTGTGTGTGGATTGTGTTTGGTGAGTTGGTGAGTAAGAAGTATGACAGATTCATCCTTATTTCTTATGCTTCACTCCCATAGATAAATGATTGGTCTCGCTGCGCTCGACTAGATACCGCCGTCGTACTTGTAAAATGCAGCCTAAAATAGTACGCCGAATTCGGCGTACCTGAGCCAGTCACACTGCAAACTGTCTGTGATGTGTACGTGCTGAATGTTTTATTAAATTTTAGGCATAATAAAATACCAGTTTGCGTAGTGAAACTGTGTAAAAATATAATAAAACTGTGTAAAAAGTGATGATTTTTTACACACACTACAATAAAAAGTTGCCACATTTTTGGAGCTATTGCTTTTGTATAGCGCTCTATCTAGTCGAGCGCAGCGAGACCAATCAATTATCTTTGTTCGCTCCATTAAGATTTCCATACCACTGCTTGTTGCTTGTTTATAGAGGCGACGGTAGCCATTTACCAATGAGCTGTCCGCACGACTTTTTCATAAAAAATATAGAACTAGAAAAGTTGCTCGTATAAGTAAAATAAGTAGAAGTTTTAATATTTTGAATTTCCTTGCAATCTTGTCCGCGTACGAATCGATCTATGGTCGAAATAGCGGACAAAGGAGTCTTTCTATTAGAGGCTCTCGCTGTTATAAAAATGAAAAAGCGGCCTGTTCTCATTGCTCCGGTGTCATCACTTTAGTATTGGACCGTTTTCAATTTCCTCTCGATTTCCGTTCGGATTGTTCTCAATATACATCGGTTCGCAAATATGAAAGAACAACGCATATCTACTAACATTTTGTCTATAATTGACAAAATATTCGATAACCACATCTTTATATAGTTCTATGAGTTCTATCAAAGACTTTTGAAAAAAGTTGCTATTATTCATAAGGCTTTTTTTTGGAAGGAACCCAAAATAAATTCCGTCTAATGGTGGCATAACATGTTACCCATGTCAATGCTACTAATATTGTAAAGAGAGAAAATTTGTATTTTTGTTTGTAATGAATAAACTCAAAAACTACTGGACAGATTTTAAAAAAAATTCACCTATAGCCCAACGAATAATATGGTTTGTTCCCATCTCGGCACCCACAAATTATTTGTTAGGTACAGTTATTTAAAGAATAGAAACACAAATTTAGCTGATTATTTATCAAGTTCAAAATCAACATTCTTAAAAAGTTATTAGTACTTAAAAGCCTATATTTTATATCTCTCTGTCTGCCTCACGTGGTCAAGAATTCGTCACACTTAGCTGTGACTCTTCAACTAATAAGCTATTTCTGATTGTTGCCTTTGTGTTAAATAATATAGATAGAACTGTACTCGTAAACACAATGGGTGATCGATTACTCATTCCACTTATGAAGCTTCACATGATAGGTGGATATTGAATTCCAATCATAATCTATTAAGTGTTCTCTGCTCGTAATTAACTCAAGTAATGCTCGAATCGCGGGGATCAATGACCCTGATGTGAATTGCATTCAGTGTACAATTGATGATAAATAGTTTCAGAGGAAAGCGGAATTTCTCAGTAGAGAAATTTGTCATTTTACAGTTAGTTAATTTACTAAAATTTTAATTTAGTTAATATAATATCTACCAACCGTAGTAGGATTAGTGATGAAGGATAAGTAGTAATAGGGAAATAGGCTCTGTCATCCTTTCGGATTATTTATGGGCAGCTTTCAAAAAGCTCCCAGACATCTTCTTGTTCAAAAATCGTTCAATAAAGTTTTCGACCTCATAAGAAAGTTCATTGTTGCTTTTATTTATACTTTTATTACTATTTCATTTTTTACACAATATTTAAGAAAAACCTTCCAATTTTAAACCTGTTCTGTTGTTGTACAAATTTACACGTTATTCATAGTATAAGTTTGCGCTCATTTTTGTAAAAAATGTGTTCGATCTTATATTATCTTATTTATCGATGGTTAGTCCTCCTAGTGGGAATGAACCCTCGTCTTCATATCAAATATATCCCGCATACAAAGTGTACTGTAACAAACTCTTTGCTGCGGTTCCTTAATCTAGCTTCAAAATCCGACAGATTGAGTATCCTATCAGCAACCAACAAATAGACCGTTGTCAGTCTGAATGCCATCTTTTACTCAATGTAAAAATTTCCTCCACGTTTTTCCACTCGAATTCTTTTATATAGAATGTTTCAATCATTAATCAGTAAGACCTTGTGTAAATTGCCTGAACAAAAACAAATATTTAATTGCGAACAGGAATACAAGACAGCGGAATGTAATCAAAGGATACACGCGATCAGTAAATACGGTTTAATTAGTGAAAATTTATATAAATCTTGGGGCCACGAAAAAAGCGACAGTAAACTTTTTTAGTACATGCACTAACTATTTTTTACAGCATTGCCTGTGTTTAAGTATAGCCCTGAATATCTTAAACATTAGACAAAGATTTTTTGATTTGAATGAGTTTTAAAAAAATCCAAATTTACAACCATGTGGCGGATGTAAATTTGTAATATATTATTATTAAAATTGTAATATTGTAAATTTGTAATATATTAGTTTCGCCCACCTTTTTTTAAAGCGGTGAAAGATTTATTGAATCTTTGTTGGTCATTCATTTCCCTCCGTAGCAAAATTTCTAAGGATAGGGAAGTCAGGCTATATTCGGGCCATGAATTGCGTGCCATGAACAGTTGATGTGGGTATGAAGCCGTTTCATCTAGCCCACTCAAATAAAATCTTATGAAGAAAAGTGCAAAACAACAATCGTCGACAATTCACGACATTGCACGCCAACGTAGTGGCCCTCACACGCTTCTACTTCTAGCAAATTGTCACTTTACAACCGTATACCTTAACAAGAGGCCGTACACTGGCACACAAATAAATCACATAATCCGCTTCATTATTATTTATGGGTGAAACTTTGCTAATGACTGTAATAAATGTTTGAACCGAAATCTCTCTTAATTCGTTCTGTTAATTGCTAAAATGTAATAAAGTTTAATGGAGATTACATTATAAAGCTTTTCATTTCGTCGGCACATTTTTATGCTGAATTCTAGAGTTTATTTTTAATGCATAAGCATAAAATAATCAGTAGACGTTTATCTATCTTCGATCACACATACGATCATTATACTTTCTTTTGCTTTGCATATTTTGCTACCAGTAAACGTATACTTATACATACAAGTACTTTAAATCATCAAAAGTCAGTTGGTAACAACTGTTAGATTTTTGTTATTAAGTAGAGGCTGTCTGGCGGGCCTACTTAATGGTAGGTATCAACCGTCGCCTATAACATAAGTACGCTGATGACCATAGTAGAATTAAGGATAATGGATTAAAAAGGAATAGGGAAATGGGCTCTGACATCCCTTATACACTAACCGAAGCACAAGAACATACATGCTGTTATTTTCACAGTGGTCTTCTGTAAGGGGATGGTTACCGCAGCCAAACTGACCGAATAAAATTAAATAACTGCGAAACACAGTATTCTCTGCCACTATTTAAACAATACAAATTATAGCTATTTGTTACTTTGTACAATATATTCTTTTTCTAAACCTACACTTTATTTGTCCGCATTTGTATGAAGCTCGTTACTTCACGAGGGTCTAACAAACACAAGTGCCTGTTTTTCTTCCTTTAGACTCGATTTAGAACCCTTTTGTTTCAACCCTCCACTATTTAGGGGTTGATAGAAAGCGCCCTATTCAAGGGCTGTGCAAAGTTAGTTTAGCACTGTAGTTAGTCAATGGGTAGATAATATAAAATAGTTTTGAGTCTTATTTAAACTTGTCTAGTTGTGTTATCTAGTGCTGAATTATATTTTACTCTTAATATATACTGCTTACCTAAATGCTTTAAGAATGTTCACCAATGTTGATTACTGCGAAACGCAGTCATTTGTTTATTAAACATTCCAAACATTCCAATTCCAACATGTACCGAACATTCCAACATGAACCCTGCCAAAAATTTTCCAAATCCAGACCATATAGTCGCCTACAACTCATCCAACGGGCCAGTCAATATATTATCTATAGATTTATAATAATAATATATTAATCTAATATATTATTTTTCTATAATATTTATCTATATTTTGGCATTTTGATAGTGCATATAATCCGATGTCTAGTTATCTATACTAATATTATAATAATAATAATAATAATAATAATAATCTTTATTTGTACAAAAACACCTTTACACTAACTTAATTACACATATATACATATATATATTTTATTTTAACATAGTTTAACATAATTCTCTAACCCCCGAACTAGGCTGGGCGCCTGTATCTCGGGGGTTTTTTTTTTTTTTTTTTTTTTTTTTTTGGCAACACTGACGAAAATCACTCAACTGTCCACGGACCCCAGCTCCTGCGAGAATAGGAATACTAGGGTCCGGGAGTTACTTATTATTTATTAAATCGCTTAACCTAATGTTAAACAAATTCTTAAACTAACTTTAATTCTAACGATACATATATCTAAATTTTTGAGCCATTTCCTCGGGCGACAAGTGTAACGATCTTATCTGCGAACCCGAGGAAACGACTCCGGGTGTCCTTATGGCCCATCAGTTTGGGGATTTGTGACCTGTCCAGCCGACAGCCCAGCTCTATCTCTAGGTCGGCCCTGGAAGCCGCATGTATCGGGCATTCGAGTAATGTATGTAAAACTGTTTGTTCCGACACATCATCGCAGGAACACGCTGGGCTGTCCGCTAGGCAGAACCTATGCAGATACGCTCTGAAACCCCCGTGGCCTGTAAATAGTTGAGCTCTAAGGTTGGTGGCGGGCCGCAGGGCTCGAATGATTGGGTAAGCCGCTCTTAAATCCGGGAAGAAAACTCGCGTGACCTCACCAGTTGTGGCTGTAGCGTAGAGTTGTTGCCATTCAGTAATGGATGTGTCCCTGATGAGGCGCTTTGCCTTGGACAGCGGAAACCTGTCGTAGCGTATAACGGTTTTGCTACGAGTCGCCGCTTCCTTAGCCAGGGCATCAGCCCGCTCGTTTCCCCCGTGCCCCACGTGAGCCTTTATCCAGTACAATTCGCGTATCTTGTTTTCGCTTAGGGATGTGTTGATCAAGTTTCTAATATTGAGCACCAGAGGATTCAGAGATACCCCCGAGCAGATCGCATCCAGAGAAGATCTTGAGTCGGATATGATGTAGCATTTTCCATAGGTGGAAGTCTTAGCGAGGGCTTCCTCGATCGCCAGAAGTTCAGCTTGATACACCGAGCAATAATCGGCTAGTCTTAATTTGTGATAGCTGAGCTCGTTGTCGCCCCTCCATATAGTAACAGCCGCGCCCACTTTTCCCTCCATCTTGCTACCGTCGGTGAACGCCATGACAACCCCAGTTGCTTTGAGGTTACTCATATCTTCTTCAGTTGTAACGAAGCCGTACTCCATTTTAACAATTGTAGACGGATGGCCCAGCTCAGTCGGCCTGGCTCTGCCCTGAAGCTTCCCCAAAGGCAGTTCATTCAGAGCGTCCCCCCTCTTCACCATATACAAGCGCTGAACCTCTCTGGCTCTGAGGTCGAGCGGGAGAAGCCCCGCCAGCAGTATAGCCGAGTTGCCCGGGACGGTTTTGTGGGTCTTTGCAATCTTAATACAGAAGGTGCGGGTGAGACTGTTGAGCAACCTATTTGCATACCTTTTGCCAGATATGTCTGCCCACACGTTGGCTCCATACAATACCAGAGGCTCAACTGCCGCGACATAAATCGTACGCAAAATCTCAGAGTTTAGCCCCCACTGTGCACTGGCTGCTCTCGTCATCAGCTTACTTAATGCGATGGCTCTGGTTTTCCTTGATTCCAAGTGCGGTCTAAAGTTCATGTTTTTGTCGAAAGTTAGCCCCAGAACTTTAAGTGTGTTGTTGGGGGGGACCGACGCTCCGTTAAAATCGATATTGGGAATGTCGAATTTGCGCTTTTTAGTGACCACCAGAAATTTAGTTTTAGTTGCAGCAAATTTCAATTTGTTGGCATCTCCCCATCGTTTCACTCTTATGAGGCTATTATTGAGGGTTGCAGCCACCTGTTCTCCGGTGGTGCCGATGGCTATCAGTATGATGTCATCTGCGAACGCCTGTATGTGCAGAGCGGGGTCGGATCCCAGTTCCACCAGAATGGGATCAATCAGGAGGTTCCAGAATAAAGGCCCACAGACCGATCCCTGTATGCACCCTTTGTTGGTGGACCCCTCAAACGTTTCACCCGCATACTTAATTATATAGGGTCTTGGTGTTAGGTAATTAGAGACCAGTCTTGTAAGGCTCGGCTCCACACCTTTCGCGGCCAACTGTTGAAGGATGGCTGGCCACCAAGCATTATCGAACGCGCCTTCGATGTCAAGGGAGACCACCCCCGCTATCCTCTTGTTTCTAACCGCTTGTTTGACTCTGGTGTAAATTTCGTGCAGGGCGTCCTCTGTTCCTCGCTGCGGCATGAATCCAAACTGACGGTCGCTAATACCAGCCTCCTTCAGTAGGTGCCAAAGAATTCGGCGTGACAAAATTTTTTCGAAAGCTTTCCCCATGATTGGAAGAAGTCCAATGGGCCTGTATGATTTAGGGGCTGTATAGTCGTCACGGCCAGGCTTGGGGAGAACTTTGATGTAAGCCGTTTTCCATATTTTGGGAAAGTAGGAATATCGCAAGCAAGCGTTGTAAATTGTAAGAAGTGGCGAAGGGGCTACATGGAAAGCCCTGCTGCAGATGTCCGAGGAGAGGCCGTCTACACCCGGGGCCTTCTTGGGGCTCATTGCTCTGAGGACCGTGTCGAGTTCGGAAAACGTTATACCTGTTAATTGTTTTTCGGTGTTTATGTCGGTGGTCAGGAGATTGACCTCTTCGCGTATTTCACGATGTACCTCCTCATCACTGGCAGCAGAGTCCTGCGGGAAGAAGGCTGTGGCCAGCAGCTTGGCCGATTCTAATGGCGATTGAGTTATTCCCATCTCGTTCTTCAAAAGGAGATCGGGAGGCCTTGGCTTAGCTTTGTTCAGGACTTTGTAGGCGCTGGTCCAGACGTCCTCCCTCCGCTGCTCATTGCAGAACCGCCTCCAGCTCTCTGTACATGCTGACTCGATTAAAGATTTGTATTTCTGTTTTTGAGCCAGATAATCTGGAACCATAGCGAGCCTGCGCGCGTGGTTGGCGTGCTGCAATCTTCTCCTCATTGTACTAGTAAGCTCCTTCTCCTTCTGGATGGTGTCAGACCACCATACTGGTTTTCTGGGCTTATAAGTAGATTTTTTCTTAGGCAGAGTCTTACGGCAGGTGTCAACCAAGGCGGCAGTATACTTCGTGGCTGACGTTTCTATATCATCTGGCGAAATGAGAGAGGCATAGTCCAGCCGCAACAGGCCGGCGTCGGAGAGCACCTTTGTCAACGTTGCTCCGTATTTTTGCCAGTTTGCATTTGTGGTGTTATGCTTCCAGGTGGAGTCTGTGTTGTGGGTCATCTCTGCTCCCCCAGTCACAAGGCTGAACAGGATCGCTCTGTGGTCGGAGAGAGAGAGGGCATCGGTGTCGACTCTCCAGTTGAGTACTCTTGCTAGCATGTTTTGAGTGCATGCCGTAACGTCAATTATGCTTTTGTAGAGTTTCCCGCCTCTGTGTGTATAGAAAGTGGGCGTGTGGCCGGTGTTCAGGATCTCGCATCCCTTCTCGGCCAAGAAGTCGGGGGTTAGTGCAAACAATCGTGGTGATTCAAAAAATCCAATTTTATAATCATATGAAATCATATGAACTACATATATGAAAGTGTAGGTAACCACTACATAAATGTATAAAAGTAAATAAATATATAAATATGTAATGTAAATAAATATATAAATATGTAATGTAAATAAATATATAAATATGTAATGTAAATAAATATATAAATATGTAATATAAATAATATATATAAATAAATACCCAAATACATTTCATCTAACCTAAATTGATTCTATTAATGCATACATTGACAATTCATCAACTGCTCCGTATCTTCATAATTTAGAGTTAGCAGCCAATTAGTAATCTTAACCTTTAGTTCAAATTTAGTATATTTACTAATTTTTAAAATTTTATCAATATAATTATATAGTTCAGAGCTCAGGGCATTGTGATGCCGGGAGGCAAAGAAAGTCTTGCAGACCACCTTCGTGCAGATTGCCTTCGGTCTTCTAGTATTGTCTGGTACATTTATGGGTAGAACAGTCGGGTGTTTTCGTAACAAGGAACGCAGCACAAAAAGCTGTCTGACGGCTAGAAGTTCTACATTATAAAGCTGAAGAGTTTGTTTGTTTGTTTGTTTGAACGCGCTAATCTCAGGAACTACTGGTTCGAATTGAAAAATTCTTTTTGTGTTGGATAGATCATTTATCGAGTAAGGCTATATAACATCACGTTGCGACTAATAGGAGCGAAGAAACAGTCGAAAATGTGGAAAAAACGGGGAAAATTATTCATCTTTGAGGTTTCCGTTGCGTTCGCTGCGAAAACCGTTCGAGATACCCAAATGATTCCCAAAATAACTATTCCACGCGGACCAAGTCGCGAGCACCAGCTAGTCAGTTATACGTAGGTATGGTAAATAAAGTCATAGAGGCGCGCATTTTTAGTTTAGTGTATCTCTACCTACGTATGACTATCTATAACGGCACATTTACTTCTTTTATACCGGGCATAACCTGTCTATTTTGTTGTCGAGTTTACGTTAGCAAAATCGTTTTGCGTCAAAAATAAACAAAACTCGACGAAACAAAATTTCCACGAACACAATCCAATTTGTAATTTTAAAATTCGTTCACGAATTTTTGTCCCAACTTGATGAGGGTTTTTGGTATCGTTTTAAATTACAACGGAATTGAACCCTGGACCCATTTCAATGGCGGTCATCAAATTGACAGTCTTACATTGACAAAGTACAGTGATAAAAGTTTTCAATTCATCAATTGATTGTAATTTCTTTAATACATTACTAACGTTCTCCAGTCGCTTCGTTGCTTTACTCTTGATTTAATTGTGATTTAGTTAGTAATATGTAAATATCTAGATATAGGTGGTAGATCTAGACTTGGAAAATGACAGGCACACTGTGTTTCTTTTTTCTTCTTTAGACAGTACAGTACAGTAACAGTACACGTGTTAAAATTATTTATGATATAATTATTCACAGGGTATGTATTTCGGCTGACACGCGCACCAACTACAGGCGTATACAACATTAGCCAAGAACGTTAATAAAAAATAAAACATAATAGAATAATACAGTACAAAAACATAATTATATAATATATAATTATATATACATATATTATCATATATAACCTACAATTAACTACACATATACAACCTACACCTCGTTACACACAGAAGTTACTCGTACATAATACCTAATGCAATGCACATAAGTCCTTTACCCCGGTGATTTCTACTCAGCTTGAGTGCTTTGTGATTTTTTGTGAGTGCTCCAATCGCATCAGAGAAGATGTCGAGGTCCACAACGCGGCTTTTAAAGTTCGACACATTCTTACCATTGGTGCGCTCAGGCCGATATTGGTTTTCAACTTCGAATATTGACTATACCGGCATGTCGTGTGTTTCGCAGTCATTTGGGCAGTCTGTCTGGCGGCAGTAACCACACTCTTACTGAAGACTACCGAGAAATAAGAGCATATGTGCTGCTGTTTCTGTGAGTGACACAGACTATGTCAGTGGTGAGTGAGTAAGGAATGCTCTAGAGCTCATTACGACGTCCCTTCCTTTGTACCTTATCCTTAAATCTTCTATAGTCGACATCACACTTGGAGCACCTATGACGTTGCTTGTGTTAGTGGCGACGGTAGCCACCTACTATCAAGTGGACCGTCAGCCCGTCTGGTGTTGTGTTTCTGTGAGTGATTAAGGGATGCCACAGCAATATCACAAACTAGTTGGTGCCCGCGACTTCGTCCGCGTTCTGGATGAAAGGTACCCTATGTCCTTTCCGGTGTCCCAGACAACATGTATGCAAAATTTCATGGTGATCGGTTCAGTAGTTTTTGCGTGAAAGAGTTACAAACATCCATACATCCATACAAACTTTCGCATTTATAATACTAGCTGATGCCCGCGACTTCGTTACCGTTCTGGGTGAAAGGTATATGTCCGATCTGATTATTTGTATATTTTTTTATGTAAAGTGCATAAATCAAAATGACTTGAAAAAAAATACACAATAATATTTTTTTCTTCGATTTTCGAATGTTGACGAGTGCATGATGTCACCGCTCTGAATTTCGCTTTCCGTCATGTTGGTGCGGACATTTCCTGCGTATCCAACGATGACATTCGACATCGAAATGTTCGTCCATAATTTAAAACGTTTATAATATAATAATATATAGTATAGCACCGATGCAATTTCTTTCTGAATTCATATAAAAAAATCTGCATTTATCGCTCTTTCCAATAGTGAAAATCGTATCACAATCCGTTGGGTAGTTTAGAAGAAATAAGTGAAGAAACAGACGAAGTATAAAGTAGCGACCAGCTCACGGCTTCGCCCAGGGTGCAATTTTTTATCTGTATCAAAATGCATTTAATTGTATATTGAGCGGGTCGCTAATAATCGTGATAATGTGACTCTATTTCGAAATCAGAGAGACACTTTATTATTTGCACTGTTGACGATAGTGGTGCTTAATTTTCTATATTGTTAGACGATCCCTCAAGACGTTTATCTAGTTACTACCGGTCCAGGTAGTAAGCTGGTGCCTACTAGCTGGTGCCCGCGACTTCGTCCGCGTTCAGGATGAAAGGTCCCTATGTCCTACGAATTTATTATTTGTAGCCTATGTCCTTTCTGGTGTTTTCATAGTGACCGGTTCAGTGGTTTTTGCGTGAAAGAGTTACAAACATCCGTACATCCATCCATCCATACATCCATACAAACTTTCGCATTTATAATATTAGTAGGATAATGATGTTCAAAAACTAGTAAAATTTAATCCCGTATCTGAATCACATAGTGTAAGATCTTCTTTAAACTGAAAATAAAGCACACTGATAATATGTTAATATTTTTTTCTTTGTTACAGATTCAAGACACCCAATAGAACATTTTATGTAAGTTTTTCTACAAAGTACCAGTAACCTATTGTCTGTATTATACAAACTGCCTTAATGACGAGTCCCTTTGGTTGAGTGGAGTGCTTACTTTGACGCTCTGTCGCAGGAGACCCGCGGGTAAGAATCCCTGCAGCCGTAGGATGACTGTTGGACATAGGCCTCATAATTTTCCAAAAGGATCGGTCAGGAGCAGCCTGGATCCACCGTCGACCCGCAGCCCTTATCCGGTCGTCTGTCCACATTGTTATGGACGTCCAACGCTGTCTTTGCCAGTCCATAGCCTCTACTCGAGAACCTTCCGGCCCCAGCTGCCGTCGACTCTCCGTACTATGTACTATCCTGCCCACTGGCACTTTAATTTACTGATGCCGGTTATGTCGATAACTCAGCACGTTGAGTACGTATAAAATACCAGCTAGTAACGCAATAAAATATGTAGAAACAACAAACTAATATCTCAAAGTAACGGTTGCAATAATCGTTTACAAATTCGTTGGCACATTTTTCAGACATACGTAAAACGAAACGTAATCGTTATGAATGTCTACGGATATGTCACGCATTTATCACTCACGGCCGCGTCTAACTCACTAGGGTGACCACAAAAAACAGTAGTACAGGCCTAGAACGATTTTTACTCGATCAAACACATCGAACACGTAAATGTATATTTGTATGGGAATGCAGCAGCGCCAACTAAAGGCTAACGTGCAGTTCTGCTTCATTCCCATACAAATTCACATATACGGGTATTTTTAAATGACAATTTTATTGATAAATTTAAAGTAAAGTTCATTAATAAATAACTAAAATTATAATTAGTATCATAATTTCTTCTAATAACTAGCTGTGCTCAGAAAACCTCTGTTAAAATTGATTGCACACTGTCAAAAGAAAGCTAAGTATTTAATCGTAATTCTTGTAATACCAATTATTCTTCTTTTTCCCAATATTCGTATGCCGGCTTATGCTCCGCTCGCACGAAGAATTGCCTCTCTCCACTTTTTATTCCCCTTTGCTACTAATAAGTATGCTCTACTGCCACGAATCAAAACTTTTTAAAATAATTTCCCGTTTGGCACAAATACATATGCTCCGTTGACACGAGACTCTAAATTTGTGTAGTTAGACACAAAAATAAATAAATTTTAACTTATAACGTTCAAGTTATAACACTATGCAGTTCTAAAAACTTTTTGATTCACCCTTAAGTAAGTACGTACTACCATTAATTACTGTTAGCATATCACTGAATCGTAACTAAATATTTGCACGAATTTGAACGACCATATATCGTTAAATTGGAATACGACTCTGCGTTTCATTATTTGATGTTACCCATTGATATAATGGCCGATCAGCGAAATTTGATCAGCCTTAATTCGATGTTTGCGTGCTATGATATATGCTTCGTATTATTCATTCCGTTATTTTGAAATGACTGCACACACACTTTATTCCTTTATTTATACTATTTTCGGTTATTTTTTAGAGTAGGTCTTGAAAAAATTGAGTGGCTTAAACTACTAATATAAAAACTTAAATAGTAGCAGGGCATATTGCGTTTCGCAGTTATTTGGACAGCCCATCTGGCGGAAGTAACCACCCTCTTACAGTTTTTTTTTTTTTGTGTTTAGTTAGTTGTTTTTTATTTACCTATGCCTCGTATGTCCCGGTATTTTGCCTCGTTTTTTCTACTTACATAAAAACTTAATTAGGTTTTTATATATTGAGGCAGAGGAGGCTGTACGGCCGACTCCAAGCGCCCCCGTGATCGGCCGGAGAGTGAGCGGATATCGGGATCCGCTCACCTACTAACCCGGCCGCAGTGAAAGACGTGTCCGTGTTCCGGCACGTCTTCCCACACTTGCCAACCGAGGAGGAGGAAGTCTACCACCCCCCTCCTACAGGTGAATTAACGGAGGTGCCCGATCTGGGCAAACGCAGGCGGGAGAGCAGGACGAAATGCTCGCGCTGACACCTCTCTCCCGTCCCACGTGCGAGCGTGGTCAAGGAGCACCGTAGGGTTTTAGCGGGTAGAAATCCCGCATATCCTGCCAGCGCCCCATTGCTGGCAGTCGAATCAGGATCGCTGATTTCCCCACGTAAAAAAAGGTACATAATAAAGCCTTCCGTAAAAATAATCTAATAACAAAGTAAAAAACCGCATCAAAATTAGTTGCGTTGTTTAGGAGAAGTTATTGGATGCACAGACAGACAAACGTACATCAAATTATACTATGTATTTATAGATTGAGTTACTATAAAGCACGAATTGTGGAAAACATTTAAATTTTGTGGTGTCCCTAACGCGTTACCTCAAGGCGCACTTTAGCAGATTGCAGGTATATGACCTCGCAGACTCTTTTCATATCGTCACACTGAAATATATATTTAAGTTTTTAATATTATTTAACTGATAGCTCGTAACTTTTTGTAACTTAATACGTGAAAAATGAACAAAAAATTCACCTTAAACTTACTTAAAGTATATTTTTCTAATAAATAAACAGTAAAATTTATAAGTTATCGTACTTTAACATGGTGATTTAGTCATAAATGTTGGAAAATCCACGTTTTGAAATTCAAGTCATAAATTTGTTACCTACATAAAATCTCTTTCTCAAATGATTAATTAAAGTATATTCTACTCTCAACAGTCCTTTGGTAATGCAAGTTCTATAAAAATCGGTTCTGTCTTTACAGAGGTTATTCTATTTTATAGAATAGGTAATAAGTAGGATACTTATTGCTATAATAAGTAAGTAATAAGTACGTCCACCCAGGAATGTAAACCCCGGGAACAAAATTTAAAATTCAAAAATTCAGTGAGAGTATCTGTCACGTATATAATAGAATATTTCGTAATTTACTTTACTAGCTTGTAACAAAAAAAATTACAACTTAAGTACATTTTAAAAATTTATTTCAAACAAATTAAGAGTGAAATATAGCTGACTCACACTTATCTCCGAGCACTTTGGAAGATTGCAGACGTGACCTCTCCGTCACATTGATACTTATAGTATTCTATAAAGGTAAAGACACTTTTATTTGTAAGAGATTAAAATTATATTGGAATTGAGTATTAAGTATTAATAATATAATAATAATAATAATAGCCTTTAATCAGATCAACTTAACCTAATAACAATATTTTATTATAAATAAAAAATAAAATAAAAAACTTATGCTAGTATTTGTTTCTTGCTTGTTTTCTGAAGATCTGTTTGCCAATCGGCAAAGGCCTCCTCCAACCTTTTCCATTCTGATCTTTCCTGAGCCACTCTGTTCCACATCACTCCTGCCACTTCTCTGATATCATCATCCCACCTTTTCTGCGGTCTACCTCTCTTCCTTTTACCTTCTCTCGGATACCATCTTGTCACTTTCTTGCTCCATTTATCATGACCTCTTATCGTGTGCCCAGCCCATCTCCATTTGAGTCTTTTAATTTTCAGTGTTACATCTATGGTTTTTGTTGTGTTTCTGATGACACGGTTTTTCAGTCTGTCTGATTTCTTGACATTCAGCATACTTCTTTCCATAGCGTGTTGGCAAGTTGCGAGTTTTCTTGTCATTTCTTGAGATAAAGTCCATGATTGACAGCCATACATTAAGTATTACTTAATACTATTGATTTCGACCATTGGGTCTTCGACAACAACTGGAATTTCGACAAGTTTCGAAGTTGGGGAAAAAATACTGCTTTTTATGATAACTCACAGAAAAAAAAATTTAAAAAAATTCAAACTTGTATTTATCTATGCTCAGAGTTTCCCTGTGATACGTAAGAAAAAGAAAGAAAGAAAGAAAGAAAATCTCATACCTACTATTGGCAAGCTTAAGTATTATAGGGCCGGTCGATAATAACCTTTCCTAGATAATATTCCTAAGTATCCTAGTCTATCTGTAAAGGCTAGTGAAATAATATATTTCAAAATTTCTCTACTGAATCCATCATTTGAGTGCAGACAGGTGTTCGCTTCAATTATTCATTAGTTGCTGAAAAATTCACACGCGTAAGTGGATCGCCTCATTATCAAGATGCTTTTTATCGCAGAGTGACGACGTATTACCAGTTTAAAAAAAAAAATTTTTAATAAGTCTATGGTAATACACCACATCCATAGACTTATTAAAGGTTAACATTCTGTTATTTATAATAATGTGAGTTACTATTATATCATAAAAGTTTACTTATTTTTTTATTTTAATTGTTATTCTTACATATTATAAAACAAAGTGTCCTGCCGCGTCTAACACGCTTTACTTTTATTAATGTGTAATCTACGACTAGTTATGTATTTATTTATTAGGAAGCCAACACAGTATACAACAGTACATTTTATAACATAACATTTAAATACTATTTTATAGCATTGTACCTATACTCCACTTATAGGCTAACTCAGCATGCATTAAAAACGAACACAAGGCATTTTCTGTTTTTTTTTTTTTTTTTACAAAATAAAACTAATAAAAAAGAAAACAATAAACCAAACCATACCAAAACAAAAGAACACAAGAATATATTTAAGTAAAAAAAAATTTGCAAAACAAACTCTAAGAACAAACTATCAAGCAGTACCCGATGACAGAAACTTTCTGACATATCTTTTAAACGACTCTGCGGAAGATCGAAAAATATCTATGCCAGTACCCCTAATTAATTATAATAAATTAATTATGTTTATTCTAACAATTCCACTTTTAACTTTAACGTGTATTTTACGACCAATTATAATTATTTTTATAATTCCACTCGACACCGCTGACAGACCAGGATGCCCCGAGCCGCGCCTCCTTCTTTTTTAACGTTAGAAAATCCTCTTGGATACCTCTTGGTTATGCCGGATTCCTACCGGCTAAAACCCAACGACTTTCTCTCTATCGCGGCTGTTGATGGGCGGGGTCGCGGGGACGTTATTAAACGACTTCGGTGCCCCGCCACGGCTATCCAGCGCGGGGAGGGCTACGCTCCCTGTCAGAACCTCGGCGTACCTGAAAGTGGAGGTACGCCGGCCGGCAGCACAGACATATCTATGTCTGTGGGCGGCAGTCACCGACCAAGATCACCGCTGCCGAGCCCCCTCTAGCGACCTCTACTTCCGTTCCACGGTAACTATAACTATACTTTTAATTTAACTTTAATTCCAAAGAAAATAATAAAACTCTGCAATACTTACAAAAACTACTGAACGGATTTTCATGCGGTGGTCATCTATCAACAGAGCGCAGTCATTTGGGCAACCTGGCGGCAGTAACCGTCCCCTTACAGAAGTCCATTGTGAAATAAGGCATGTTTGCTGTTGCGTCACTCTATGAGTAAGTAACAGAGTCTATTTCCATATCCCATCCTATCCTTAATTCCTATTCCTACTGACTTCCACAGCAAACTTACAGAACCTATGGCGTTGCTTGTGTTGTAGGCGACATTTACTAAAAACATTACATTCATTTATTGACACATTTTCTTTGTCTCGCTACGTTTCCTATTTCGGCTTTTCAAAGGGAGTGGCAACCTTACTTAGACAATCTGACACCTCCTCTACCGTTTGTGTAATACAAAGTAATACTTGTAATTCAACATCTTGAGTCAGAGAAAGTAAACAATGTCTCGTACCAAAGTCTTGTAAGCATATTTCAAATATTGAAATGGAAATAAAAAAGATTTGGCCGCACGCATCACGTCAGAGTTTTAAAACGTCAAAGTTTCAAATCGTCAGTTTCATAATGTCAGAGTTCCAAATGGTCAGAGTTTCATAATGTCAGAGTTTCAAATGGTCAGACTTTCAAATGGTCAGACTTTCAAACCGCAGTGTACACTTGGTGAGAAATTATAGTCTGTTGACGGTCCATTGTGTAGAACTTGATTCAGACTTTCATAGCTATAGACTTTCAGAGCTATAGATCTATTCATCTATAAATATTTCATCGTGAAACTTTTTAAATTATCACGCAGTTGAACTCTCCGCCCATGAGCTTTTGATTACTTTCCGTTCGTAAGTCACAACTTTGCTTTTTAATTTCTCGCACACTCATCATTTTAATTGTCCCTTTTAGCGTTTTTAATGAAAATGTCTTGTTTCGGAATTAGTGTGACAAAAAGTTGTGACTGCCCCAAGATAAAATTTAAAACAATATTTTCTTTCGCAGACGAATAAATACGTCTTCGAGATTTGTTTTTGCTTTGATTGCGCATATTTTTACGTCCGCCTTCTTTTCATTATTTATTTGAGAGGAGGAAAAATGAAATAACATTTATTGGTGAAATGTAAACAAAATAAATATTAGAAAATAAATGCTTAATTCATCAAAAACCCATGCTACGTGTTTTTTAGATTGCAAGAACAACATTAATAAGAACAATAATTAATAATATATTATAATAATAACATTTTATTTGTATTTTTGCTTTTCTTTATTTTTTAGGCAGCGTTCGGGAAGCTAAGATCTTCTCTTCCAAAATTCCTTAGATTGTTAAAAAGTTTTTATTTTATATATGTACCTACATATTTTAAAAAGGAGTATGTCATTAGCAAAAAACACTCGAGTAAAGGTCCGTGGCCTACACTCGAGAACCTTCCGGTCCCAGCGCTCGACTCTCCTTACTATGTTTCCTGCCCACTGCCACTTCAACTTACTGATCCGGAGACCACGTTGCAGCGCCATATGTTATCAGTGGTAACATGTACGTTCTCATTCGTCATAAACAAGAAACAAAAAAAAAACTCGTACGTCAAGATTTGGTTTATGTACGGTTCGTCCTATTGAGTTGTGTCCCACAAAAAATATTCCGACTACGTCCCACTTTGTATGCCCCGATGACTCATACCCACACAAAAACAAAGTATAAATACGTTTAGAATCTATGAAGCTTTTTTCCAATAGTGCTGACAGTATGTGATGCATTTTTGGAACAATATGTACGCCACATTTTCTTCAAACAAGTAAAATATGAAAACAAAAGAGAGCCAGAAAATTTAATACACGTTGAAAATGAGGAAAATTCCTCTTGTAAAGTCACTCGTGTCTCTGTTGAAATCCATTCATGAATATAAAATACTTGGCAATGTCATGTAATATGACTGCCGTGTTATATAGCTGTTGTAAAGTTGAACGATATATCTCGTGAAAAATTATCTCGGCACCTTTTTAAAACTAAAAATTTGTTATTATAGTGATCTGTGGTTTTTTTATATAAGTCTGATGGTATATCAAGCATTTTTGTGTCAAGACGTTCTATTTTCTTTAAAGTAGTTTAAGCGAGCACAAAGCCAGAAGAAAAATCGCAGATTAAATTTGAATAGACGAGCGGTCCATTTCCACAGCAACAGTGTATAAAACAAACAGTATCTAAACTAATAACGTGTTCTCTTATTGGTAGGTATTTATTGCTATTGCTGTTAAATTTTAAAGTTTCTTAAAAATACCTTTAAAATAATTAAAATTATTTAATAAATTAATAATTAAATTAAATTATTTAATTAAATTATTTAATAATTAAATAAGTTTGAAAGTTCTTTAAAATAGTTAAAATATTATAACTTTAATGAAAGTTAGATTTTGTTTTTTATTATTTTTCGCTCATTACTTAATTTTACATTGGTTGGTCCTTTTATCAACCATAAAGTTAACTTAACTTAGAATTATGAGCTGTTACCAATTTATATCTAATGATTTTTAATCATACCTGCAGACTTACTTACACACGCTCTAACACGCCCAGTAGTAAATAAGTAATGCTATTAAATATTTACTTTATAAAATGTACTTACTTAGTACTTAGTTATTATATGGGACAATATTTTGGAATTTTAAATGTAAATCCAGTCGGATAACAACTAAATTACTAATTTCCCAAAGTGTACCTACTGAATTTTAATTTAAATAGATGAACCAGTACTTATACTGTGGTACAGTCAGACGCACTTGAAATAACAAAGACGTTGTTTATATGAGTTCAGAGTGCATCTGTAGTACAGATACTATCAACTGTACAAAAATGGGCATGGCAACTCAATTATTGTATAATAAGTTGATATTATTATACATATTACACAATTTGTATGTATAGATTATATAGTATACTAGCTGGTGCTCGCGACTTCGTCCGCGTGGAATAGTTTTTTGGGAATCATTTGGGTATCTCGAACGGTTTTCGCAGCGCACGCAACGGAAGCCCTCAAAGATGAATAATTTTCCCCGTTTTTTCCACATTTTCGACTGTTTCTTCGCTCCTATTAGTCGCTATTAGGCTGTTATATAGCCTAAAGCCTTCCTCGATAAAGGATCTATCCAACACAAAAAGAATTTTTCAATTCGAACCACTAGTTCCTGAGATTAGCGCGTTCAAACAAACAAACTCTTCAGCTTTATAATATTAGTATAGATTAAATAAAGGCCGATCAATCAGTCCAACTGGAAAGTTATAGTGCTCGGTGTAGGGAAGTCTTATATTCTAATTCAGCAGTAGACGCGTCCTGTGGCTGAGACTAGTGATGACTATTTAAAATAAAAAGCACTTTTTCTCTACCGACGCCTAGCGCAACAAGAGCCTGGGCGATACCTGGCATTTATCTCCCCTTTTTTTTACAAGAGGAATCCATCGTGGGTATCCAGCGGCCTGGGGACAGACCGGTGGGTACTCCGGTATGTCGGACTCCTGCCCCGAGGTGGTATTGGGGAAAACCTACCGACTAAAGCTCTTGGCGTCCTCCGCGTTCGCTATGAGGCGAAGTTGCGAGGTCGGACGAACACTCTTCCGCAACTCCGCCGCGGGTGTCCGTAACCGGGCACTGCTCATTGGGACGGCGCACCCGAACTGCCAAAGTGCCCCGTGCCTCTCAGGGCATTTATCTGCCCCGGAGAGAGAAGGTAGCGGATATAAGCCAGCCGCTCTCATGCCCTGCCTCTACTAAAGTTTTTTTTATAAATAAGACAATTTGATCTAACAACTATCATGATATCATTTCTTTTCATAATAAAATCTTTTTTACTAGAATAACGTTCGCTTTTCATCCAACTTTCTATGCAGTTCTAGATATTAGAATCTGGTGCAAAAGTACATAATGGCTTGTGCGGAGTTCGTCCATACACTAATCCGCATTAAATTATATAATTAGGTCTTGAGGTATTTTTCTTTTCAGCCTTCTGTCGACTGCCTGTGGATCCATCAATTTAACTGCCAGAGCGTTTGGGTGCCTTGCAATTCGCTTCTTATAAGCAATAGCTACTCTCTGTATCTCCTCCCTAACTGTTTGGATGTTAAGATCATGATGAAGTCTGTCATTTGTGACGTACCAAGGAGCGTCTGTTATTATTCTCAATAACTTGGATTGAAACCTTTGCAGTATCTCAACATTTGTCTTGGAGGCTGTTCCCCACAGTTGCAAGCCGTAAGTCCAAATGGGCTTGATTATGCACTTATAGAGAATTAACTTGTTTTCAAGCGTTAGTTTTGACTTTTTATTTAGTAGCCAGTACATCTTTCTTAATTTTTGGCCAGCTGCGTACCGTTTTGTGAGAATGTGTTTCGTCCAGGTCAGTCGTCTGTCCAGGTATATTCCCAGATATTTTACGTTTAACATACGTTAAACGAAATTAATATCTAGATATTAGAATCTAGATATTAATTTCGTTTAGCACCATTTTGACACAATTCTTTTCTCTCTAAAGGGTCTCCGAGACGGTCATACGGTTTGATTCAAACACGTAGTTTTTGGTTTGAGTCAAACCAACTTCATCGTTTGCGCGGCGGTTAAACCTGTCAAAGGTTTGACAAACATTTAAGTACGTGTTTGAAGCTCGTTTGATGGAAATTTGTATTTTGGTTTTGTTTGAAGCGTTTGAAGCGCTGTTTGAACGTGTTCGCTATATGTTTTGTCAAAACTCATCAGTCTTGTGTTAAATTTCAGAACGATACGTTGTGTGTAGTTTCCAAAATGACAGACGAAGACGAAATAGATACGCTTCTGTTTGACGCTATTTCAAAGCGACTTCAAACGGTTTGATCAAACACGTAAGGATTGAATCAAACCGCTTGACCGTCTCGGATGGCCTTAAGGCTCTATAGTGCTAGAAAATATATTGAAAATTCTTTAAAACTTTGCTTTCAACCGTGTATGAGCCAACGATCGTGAAATAATTCCAGCTTATAATTTATCCTTTTTTTTTTACTGAATTCATCCGTGAATTCACCTTTTCCTGTGGCGACCACTGTTTTCGACAGAGGCGTCCAGTTTTTTATATTTCTAGAAGATCCATCGAAAACTTTACATTTTTCTAAGATAAAAAGTATCATATATATACATATGTTAATTCAGATAATAAACTACTTATCTGTGTCCCAGGTAAATTGGACGGTGTAAATTGTACTGCAAATCGCCCTCAAGACGTTTCAGATAGGGGTGGTTGGCGCAAATGTTAGTGTCACGTGTCGACAGATTTTATCTTAATGCCGTGGCCGTTTGGATACTATCCAACATCTGATATTATGACCTACATGATGAGCGGGGTCTTAACGATGATGCGGTCGCGTTTGCGGCCATTTTGTGGCTAGATAAGAGGGCATTTTAAAAAGAATGTCTCAGAATGTCCTCATTGTAATAGTTAGCATAAAAGTGGTAGAAAATCCCAATTTAGGACATGAAGGTAAGGAATTTTATGTAGACATAATTATGAAAGGAGAAAATGTACCTATCCAACACTACACATTATAAACCAAAGTCGCTTCCCGCGTCTGTCTGTCTGTCTGTCTGCACACAATGGATTTTGATGCTTTTTTTTTCGTCATCAATTAGATATTTTTCACGGGAGATTTATATTTAATAAAACCGAATTAAGTTTTTTAACTCTGGCTTCTAGCTGGCTTTCTTAAAATTCAGTTGAAATGGTTTAAGTAAAGAATACTTCACAAAGCTACTTAACGGCCTGTTCACAAACATACTTAATGAAAAACAAATTCAAAATATCGATATCAGTCGATTCGACTTCATATAATTTCATGAAAGATCATTGGTAGACGTGAACCCAAAAATATGCTTTAGTATAAGTTATAGACTAGTAGGCAAAATCAACATTATTTTTTGTTTCTTCTAGATTTGTGTTGAGATATTTTTTGCTTATTTATAACATAAGCATCAAAGATAATTGATTGGTCTCGCTGCGCTCGACTAGATAGAGGGCTATACAAAAGCAATAGCTCCAAAAACGTGGCAACTTTTTATTTTAGTGTGTGTAAAATACCGTCATTTTTTATCAATTTTTACCCAGTTTTATTATATTTTTACACAGTTTCACCACGCAAACTGGTATTTTATTATGTCTAAAATTTAATAAAACATTCGGCACGTACACATCACAGACAGTTTGCAGTGTGACTGGCTCGGGTACGCCGAATTCGGCGTACTATTTTATGTCGCATTTTACAAGTACGACGGGGGTATCTAATCGAGCGCAGCGAGACCAATCATTCATCTATGATAAGCATATAATAAACATTGTTTATTGCAACATTGCAAGCATTTGCAATTTTGGACACATAATACGGAGAGCCGACGGCCGTTGGGGCCGGAAGATACTCGAGTGGAGGCTACGGACCGGCAAGCGCAGCGTAGAACGTCCACCCACAAGGCGGACAGACGACCTCATAAGGGCCGCAGGTCGACGGTGAATCCAGGCTTCTTCTGATCGGTCCTATTAAAAAATTATGTGGATAGCAGTGTACTTCCTCCGGCTGAGATGATGATGATGACATATAAAATATGATGACGTGACGGTGACGGTAACCATCGAGCTTCAAGTGGGCCAGTCGCTAAAAGCAAACTACGAAGTAAACAAAATTAAAAGCTACAATTAGTTATGACTAATTCAAATTCAAATTCAAATTCAAAAATATTTTATTCGAAATAGGATTAATTAACAAAATCTCTTTTCGACGTCAAAGAGTGGTACGTTCACTACCAAAGTGTGCATTCCTCTGTGGAGAAGAACGCCCAAAGAAACTCCACAGGAATCGCATCTTTTATCTTTTCTTTTTTATATAAACAAATATTACATTATATTAATTATAAATAAAGTACGTATATACATGTGTATATTATTCTTATGCATTATGCTGAGTTGAAGCAACCGTAGACCAGGCTTCATTATCCTCTAAATAATCATTTACCTTGTAATATGCCTTAGAATACAGGATCTTTTTAATTTTAGTTTTAAACTGGCAATCGGACAAATTTTAAATATCATCTGGTATTTTAAACCCATAAATGTGTTTTTTACTTTACTTTAGTCTAAATTGCGGTTGCACTATTTTATTTTTATTTCTAGTGTTTACGCTGTGCACATCAGAACCTTTCAGATATAATGATATACTAAATTGATTACATACTGGTTTTTTGATTTACTGTGTGTGCTAGCAGCAATTTTCAGCTTCAGCGAACTGTGTAATGTTATTTATCTACCGAAATGACAGGATCCGATATAAACAAATTATTTGCTCAGAGTAAAATAGATTCGATGCTTGCGGCTATTGGGACATATTAAGGTGTAAACACACGCCAATCCTAAAAATCAGCATTTTTAAAAAAATATGTTAGAAGAAACTGTCAATGCAATTGGTTTGAAAAAAATATATGTTATACTTAAACATGTGAAGAACAAATTGTATTGTTTATAAATTCCATCAAAGTAGTAGAAACCCCACAATAAAAGTTAGAACATAAGAAGAATTTGACTTATATTGAAAATTGTTGCGAAAACGGTTTATTGCGCGCAAATGATTCCTACACCGAATAATAAGTCAATATCATTTAAAAAAAAATTATTGATTTTTTTTAATGTAGTTTTAATGAAAAGTACAAAAAACCACATTTATCAGGCCTGTTGAATTGTTTCCGCCGCCTCGGAACTCTAAATATATGGAGCTACAGTGTCTCAGTGACTGCGTTGAGGTGTGGATTACGTTTGTTTTTGGTGCGGAATTAGTATGATATATATAAACATTCTAAAGGTCATATCGGTGAAGGTCAAATCGTCAATGTCATTCGCCTTTGTGAATCCCTTAAAAACAAACTCGAGACTTCGACTTTGAACGTGCATGTGAAAATATATCCATTTCCCATGTTTATAAGGTTCAAAGTTAATTAGAAATTCATGTGTATTTTATCGTATTTTTTTTAACATAACAGGTGTCGTTAAAAAAAATCGTATAATAATGATTAATTCTAATAACATACAATATTTTTTTTATTATAAAACTACGTGGTAAGGAATATTTTTTATGTTATTACGTGCTAGACAATATTATCACAGGTCAAAAAAACAATTTAAGTACATAACGAACGGCAGTTAATTTTGATGATTTAGCTGAAATAAATATTAAGCTAGTTTTATATTGAATCGCGATCATAATCTTTTATCTATATATTATATATTAATATATTATGTTGGTTTGTGTATATTTCAAATACTCGAAAACTAGCCGACGGATTGTCTTAAAAATTTTACACTTTATTTAATGCAATTTACAATTTATTTGTTGCATTAAATAAGAGGAACATTAACCTTTTATACTTTTTTCCCAAAATTCCAACGGAGCCTGATAAAAAACATAATTTTCATACCTTGACCATGGCAACGGTGGAACGTTGCTAACTGAGCCACAGCGAAGCGTGGCCGGGTTCAGCTAGTTTATTATAAGAATTTGAAAATACGAAGCCGCAAAATTGCTAAATGTGATCTAGTGAGTAGCTAGCCTAATATATTGATATATTGGCTGCCTATGATTAATGTCTCAATTTGTTACTTATCTCTGCAATGTCAAAATAAAAGTCGTTAGACTTTGTCGATCACATACACCCCAGTATGAAATATACTCGTATTACTTTACTGTTTACACAGAAAAATATTTTTTCCCAAATGTATTTATTTATTATAAAGTTAATATTGGCTTTGATAACAACTCAGATCAAATAAGAACTGTAGACAGAATTTTGCGGACAACAAAATGAATCCGCTTTTATAAACAGTAAACAGTGCGTGGGCCGTTTACTGTATTGAGTGAGATTTTATGTTCTATAAGCTATAACTACAATTTTAGTTCAATTTTATTGAAAATATTGGTTTCCAAGTTTACTTACTTGTGAAATGTGATACCATCCTGCTTTATATTTTTTGAAGACTTTGATTATTACACCCTTTCACTATGCAATTTGGCATTTTCACTAATAATATTAGTTTATTATTAGTGAAAGGCATTTAGGCATTTAATAAGGCGAAGCGTGGTTTGAATGATTTGTGTGCTTGTAATGTATGTACAGCTCACGCTCTGGCTCTGTTCATCATTATACTGGTAGTGTAGTTGCGCGTGGTAAAAAATGTGCGAATACTAGTTAAAAAATTTAAAATTATACTGTCACGTTTAAACTACTCTTTAAGTCTTCGGGCGCAGTGCAATAAAATCAAACAATCTCAACTTCCCTTCCTTATAAGTAAATGGTAGGAGATTTGGGGATTTACTTGAGCGCGTCAAATATTGCCAATGTATATTCCCCACGTGTCTCCGATAACGGATTCGTGAAGTTGATGGGGGTGGGTGTAAAAATTTTAATACAACTACATAGGGAATGTTAAGTGAATCCAAACTGAGCTCCCATTTAAAATACACACGATTCGGATGTAAAGCAAGATCGTAGCAGCTTTTTGAAAATGCAAAAAGGATTTTTGGCGTATGCCATTTTGTAATACGACCGCGTCAGATTTTCATACATACGGTTCGGCCTGAATTCCTGATCGTGCTGATTCTTAATCTGACAATTATTTGGAGAATTTTCTTTAATACAGCGTTTATAAAATTTTAAACTCGTGTAGATGCTCACCCCACCGCTGAAAAGAAAAACATCTTTTTTTTCTTCCTACCATATAATGTTCAAAAATGGAATAGGTCCCCACGACGATCGCGAGACTCAACATTTAGCATCATGGGCTCCCCTACCAACACACCACTTTCATGATTTACTAAAAGCAAAACAGTTCTGACGATGGTCTGCCGTTTGAATGTTTCAAACTTAGAACGTCTACGTCTGTGCAGCACTAAAATGTTACTCCATCTGCAGCGGCGGCAAACGTTGAATATTTAATATTATTTTGGTACTCCATTCAAACTGCATACAAAATAGTAGTGGATAGCTACCATTCGATGGTTATTCGAATAAATAGCTACTGAGTGGGAGTGCATCTCCTATCATTTTAAATTTATCTATTCATTTCATTTATGTTATGGATCAAGTGGAAGAGCTTTGCTTACTTTTGCTGACAAGGGGGAAGGACAAGGGTAAATAATTGTAATAAATCTGCTTACGTAATACTTGAACGGCCCCTGACACTCACCGAAACACAAAAGCACTCCTGCTATTATTTCACGATGGTCTTCTGCAAGGGGATGGTTACTGCCGCCAAAATGACTACAAAACCCACTGTGAGTGGCCCCACTCACTACTATCCAGATCCACACCAGAGCCAACTTTGTAAAATCAACTTCGGACCCGATGATTCCGCCGGGAATCAAATTCCTGATCCCTAAGACATTAGGCAAGCACCCTTGTCACTCATCCAACGGGCTCGTCGAATCGAACTGAATGGAATATTACTTTCTGTCTATCACTTAATTTAAAATGTGAAAATTTAAAATAATAATCTAGGTAGGTATGTAAACTCGACAACTAAAGTGCTTTATCCCCCTAAGATTGAACATTCTTTGTATGTTGTAGAATGATAAGATCTGTTTTCCTTTAAAAATTCAAAGTGAAAATTTCTATTGCTATCTTTATTAGCGATGACAAATTATGTCAATCAGTAATCAATACCTATTTCAAATATAAGCCTTAGCGAATTTTGAAATGAATGGAATTTGTAATCGAAATTAAAGCACTTTTCTTGTCTGCTATACCATTTTATTAAACTGTTAATATAACAAATCGTTAATGTGCCATTATCGGTAACATAAAATGTAATTAATCTTTATTATTATGGCGTTATATTACTAACTGGTATATAACCTCATAGTCGAGGTTTTGCACGTGTTTAATTTTAATTCCTGTCCAAGCGACTAAATCCACTAGATCATGTCTTCCATTGCTATATTTATTGCTGAGCTGATCACACTAATTGAAAACCCGTGACATTAGAAATATTAAGACGCACTAGACCTCATAAAACAAATTATCATCATTTATAAAATATCATATGGAATCGTAATGACTTAGATATTCATCTTATATCTGCGGGCCTATATTCTCTATCTGTAGTTTTTCTGTGATTATAGACTCGATGCGGTTATAGACTCGAGAATTGTCTACTTTGGTATTCACTAAGCATCTGCCAAAATGTCTATGATGTTTTTACCGTAGATATTACATGTGACAGTCATGTCGATGAAGTTATTGGCGCGTCATTGTATGGTTTTTACTTTTGACAAAGTATTACTTATTTCCAATTTAATGTCGACAGTGGAGTCGATAGGTTTAAAAAACCACAAATAGAGAATAGGACAGCTGGATTGGAACCTATGGGTCTACTGTGGCAGCAGCCAAACGTTATTTTCACTGGTATACCATTTAACATTCATTAGGTACATTTTGTCTATCAGGAACTAGGATTTTGTACAGCGAGACATTATGGTTTTGCCCAACCCCACACAATGGACAGGGCTATTAGCAGCCTTGATACATAGTATGAATGCATACGGCTATGTAGCTTGTAGTCAAATTAATTGACTGAAATATTACATGAAACAGAACTATCGACATGGGTACATCCGAGCTTATAAAGTCTCTTTGTATGCCGATCCAAGCGTTTGATATGGTTTGCTTTGACAGAATATTTTTGCGAAGACTTTTTTACAAAAACAAGAGCTTACAGGTATGGTTCGCTATTTGAATGATGCAACTGCTTCAATTTTGAATCTATATTACTATTATATAAAGCTAAAGAGTTTGTTTGTTTGAACGCTTTAATCTCAAGAACTACTGGTTCGAATTGAAAAATTCTTTTTCCATTTATCGAAATTCAAGAATCGCACTGGTGGTGTATTACGTTATAAAATCAAGCTGTTCCCCACACACAACTCGGGCAAACTTGCTCCCAAATGAAATATTCACCAACACCGAGTCGTTAGATTCGAGTCAACAGTGCACTGGATGTAACAAGAAAAGTTTTATTAGACAACTCAAAAGTTGACTCTCTGAAACTTCGCAGCCTTCATTTACTCTACGAGTATTTGTAAAGGTATGGAAGATTATTAATTTCACTTTATGCCATCTAATAGATTAGCTAGGCTTGATATTTTAAAGGAAAGAAATAAACTAGCCTATTACCACAAGGTATGTCATAGGTGGGTGTTCCAAATGCGCTGCCAACCTTAATTGGATCAGGAATAAGGAAAGAATATGGCGTTAGGCTCCTGGCATCCTTACTCACTCACCGAACACAATATTATATCGCTATTATATCGCTGTTATATCGCCATTGGTCTTATGTGAGGGAGTGGTTACTGTTGGGTTACTGCCGTTAGACGAGCTGCCCAATTATTAAATGCGAATCACAGTGTGCCCTATAATAATTCTACTAAAACACCCAGGACAAACAATTAGTTTGAATTGGCAAAGCTGGCTATCGAATCCGAATCCCTTGAGTCAGAGCGCTAGGGCAAACACTCAGTCCGCTGGAGGCAGTAACCACACTTTTACATGCAGAATGGTGGTCCCATGACAGTAATATGTGCCCTTTTCTCTATCCCAATCCTCAAGCCCACTAGGGTCGGCAGCTCACTGTGTTATTGAGTTTATTCATTACGAACATACAAATCTTCTCTTTTTATAATATTAGTAAAGTAAGTATAGAATAAAAATAGTAAAAATGCGTATGCTTTTCAATATGGTGTCATGCCATACATTTACTTACTTACATTCAATTCAAAGTTAAAATAGATTGTTGCGAATTTGCCGAGATATATCGGATGTGTCGTATCGATTTCGATACGGTTGATTTTATTTGACGGTAGTATAATAATAAAAGTACGATGTGTAGGTATGTGTCACAATGAATACATCCCTCGCTCGTTCCGGTCACTGGACGCCACAGTAATTTTTCCGTCACGTCGCATTCCCTGTACTCATCCAACTAAAAAGAAAAGAGATTGAAATTATTCAATAGTGAAAAGTGATTGTGGCTTTCTTTTATTTCCTCTTTAGGTCTGTTTTCGTTAAGATCGAATTAAAAAATCTTCACGTTTTTTAGCTGTACGCAAGTGAGCTGTCAACCTTAGTAGGATTCCTTAATAAGGGATTTGAAAGGCATAGAAATATGAGCTAAATAAAAAGCAACGTCGCAGGTGCTGTAAGTATAAAAAGTATATATATTTTAATTTTTTTTTATAAATAAGGTTTTTATTTAATTAATTAATATTACATATGTATATAGGTACTTACATATAACCTACCTAAAACTAAAAACCTTAAAATATATGTTCGGGACAGCCACATAGAATAGTTATTTGTATATTTGTTTTGTATAGAATCATTTTTGAATAAATAAAGGCAACATAAGTTAGAATGAAATAGACAACATTAAAAACAGAGACAACACATGATAGAGACAGGAATAATATTAGACAGAGATAGATATAAGATAGAGATAGCATGTAATAGATAGGAATGTGTAACATATCGTAGCATAGTCACTAGTTGTATAAGCTACATTTGTAATATAGATAGGCTTTTTTTAATAAAAAATCAGTCTTCTTCTTGCTCCGGCTTGATAAAGACCATTAGTACCAGTACAAAACTTGTTTTGGAAAATACGACCCTCTCCTCCTCGACTAACCGTCGAACGGCTGACCAGCGCACCCTCCTTAGCCGGAGGCTCTGCCCACTCAGTAAGCCATAACAGCCAGGCCATATCAAATGAGCAGGTGCTACAGGCCCGCACATTTTATGGTCCAAACGAGCCGGATATAGCCGTTTGTTAGTTGCTGTCTGTCGAGGAGAGAGGGTATAGGTTGACATCATGCCGGTTACAAGGAGTAACTCTGCTCGAGGTGACGGGCAATTAATCGCACCCGCACCCAGTGTTCGGGACGACGGGGAATTAATCGCCCCCGCGTCCGCTGTTCGGGACGACGAGAGATCAATCGCTCACGCGTCCAGTGTTCGGGACGGCGGGAGACCAATCGCTCCCGCGTCCGCCCTCGCCACCACGTCGTCACCCGACACGTGGTCCGCGGGGTCAATAGTAACGACGTCACAAGCGACGGCCACGACGACAACTTCGACGTCGACGGCTGCGACGATCGCTTCGGCACCAGCGGGAGAGGGACAGCAATCGGTCCCCACGCTCGGTGCACCTCCTTCGGACGTACGCTCTAGAATGAGAGCCTCGTCACATCGGTCCAAGAAGAGGGCCCAAATAGAAAAAGCTAGAATAAAGCTACTGGAACTACAAGTGAAGCTTGCTGCCGCAAAACTTAAAGAATTGGAATACGATTCGGACGCCGACACAATCAACGACGACACCGTTGAAGATGAAGAAACTACGAAGGAGAGAGTCGACACCTGGGTCCATAGTCAAGCGCTTTTAGCGCCGGGAGCGCCACCAATAGAGACCTGCATAATAGAGCAGGCCCAGGTGCTACCCACCACGACCACGCCGGCTCCAATCCCCGTACATATAGAAGATCGGCCCCCGAGTGGAAGCAAGCCCGCGATAGACGTAGTACCTGCTGCAGCGCCCCCTAACCAGTATATAGGGCTAACGGATTTGGCTGCAGCAATCACCATGGCCGCAAGATCGGGCCAACAAGCTCCGCGCCATTTCATGGAGCTACCACCTTATAGCGGGTCACACCAAGAATGGCTAACGTTCAAGGCGGCCTACGAAGAATCTCACCAAAACTACAGCAATAGTGAAAATATAGCGCGATTGAGGAAAAGTCTACATGGAAGAGCAAAGGAGACAGTCGAAACCCTCCTCGTCCACAACATAAACATTCCGGAAGTGATGAAGACGCTGGAAAACCGGTTCGGCCGACCGGATTACATCGCCTTATCCGAACTGGAAAGACTGAGGACGCTTCCCCGACTGACAGACTCACCTCGTGACATCTGTAACTTCGCCATGCGGGTCACCAGCATCGTGAGGACTCTACAAACGCTGGAGAAGTCGCACTTTCTCTTCAATCCAGCCATCTTGAGCGAAACAATACAGAAGTTTTCCCCTACAATCAAGAACAACTGGGTCACCTTCATCAGAGATCAACCGAAGGAACAACCGGACCTGTTGAAATTAGCGAGATTCTTCGAAACCCAGGCGGAGCTCTACGATCCTATAACACTACCGGAGTTCGTGGCACCCAAAGAAGCAACCCACGCGCCCCGACGGATTCAAAAGACTTACGCCGCAACAGAGATAGATGTGTCTGCCTGTCCGGTATGCCAAAATACCGAACACAAAATAGAAAAATGCCCAACATTTATAGAAGCAGACACGAAAACGCGGTGGAACATAGCCAAGGACAAGCAATTGTGCTTCCGATGCTTGAAGAATAGAACAAGGATACACAAGTGTCACACATCGGAGTGCAAAGTGAACAAATGCCCGCGTTTTCACCATAGACTGCTCCACTTCGAAAAAACAGAGAATAGTGATCGAAAAGAGGTGGTCACTTCAACTTGGCAACCGTCAGAAACACAATCATTTTTGAAGTTTGTTCCTGTTCGCGTCTCCGGCCCCCAAGGAAGTGTCCAGACATACGCCCTGCTCGACGATGGATCGACGGTGACCCTAATAGATAGTGATTTGGCGCAACAAATAGGCGCAAAAGGGCCCGTCGATCCTCTACATATAGAGGCAATATCAAACACCGAAGTGGAAGTAAATAGATCACGCCGTGTAAAAGTAACTTTACACGGCGATAGAAACACCTGCAACATTCGAGCGAGAACGATTGATAATCTACAGCTCTCCGCTCAATCCGTATCGGAGCGAGACCTGTCGAACTGCAAGCATCTCCACAACATAAGAGAAAAGCTCAAATATCCTCGCGTCCAGCCGAAACTTCTCATCGGGCAGGACAATTGGGACTTGCTGCTTGCCAAACACATCAGAAAGGGACACCGACATCAGCCGGTCGCGTCTCTCACTGCGCTCGGATGGGTGTTACACGGGTCACACGCGCGCATGCTCGGTCGCCGTGTGGACTCCATCAACAACATCGTCCACAAAACAGAAGATAGCATGGACGAACAGTTGAAACAATACTTCTCTCTGGAGTCGCTGATGATCACCCCAAAGAGACCATCAAACGATATAGAAGAAAGAGCCATCAAGACGCTTGCCGAAACCACTCAACGGAATAGCGACGGACATTACGAGACATCGTTATTATGGAAATCGGACGAGTTTCAAATGCCCGCCAATTACGACAACGCGCTTAGACGGCTCCACACGACAGAGAAGAAGATTGATAGAGATCCACAACTTCGGGATCGCTATGAGGAGCAGATGAACGCACTCATAGACAAGGGATACGCAGAGAAGGCGCCTCCCCATAGAACGCCAGGAAAGACCTGGTACCTGCCACACTTTCCTGTGCTCAACCCCACCAAACCGGGAAAGGTCCGCATAGTGCATGACGCAGCAGCCAAGACGTTGGGGCGTTCGCTCAACGACTACCTGTTAACCGGACCCGACCTCATACAGTCGCTACCAGGGGTTTTGATGAGGTTGCGACAACATAGATTCGCCGTGTCTGCAGATATAGCAGAAATGTTTATGCAGGTGAAAGTACGACAGCAAGATAGAGATGCGCTCCGATACTTGTGGAGAGGAAGACAACGAGGCAATGAGCCTCCGATAGAATATAGGATGACCTCCCTCATCTTCGGAGCCACGTCGTCGCCTGCATCGGCTATATTTGTGAAGAACAGAAACGCCGAAAGATACAGAAATAGGTATCCCGAAGCGTACACGGCGATTGTTCGAAACCACTACGTAGATGATTATCTACAAAGCTTCAACAGCGAAGAAGAAGCCATAGATGTAGCCCTTCGAGTACGTCAAATTAATAGAGAAGCCCACTACGAACTACGCCAGTGGACATCGAATTCAAAGAAGATACTCGAAGCGCTAAACGAAGACTCCACAATAGAAACAAGAAACATAGATCTCGACAATAGCATGAAAATAGAACGTCTCCTGGGAGTCATATGGAGACCTGCTACTGACGAGCTGACCTTCGATCTCAACTTGGCTCGACTGCCACCTGGCGCCATAGACAACACTCAACCGACGAAGCGGGAAACCTTGAAAATAATTATGTCCCTGTTCGATCCGCTTGGACTCGCATCGCCTGTGACCACACGAGCCAAGCAAATATTTCAAGAGTTATGGCGCAGAGGTATAGACTGGGATCAAAAGATAGACAACGATCTGACTAGCCAATGGACAGTGTGGCTAGAACATTTGAAGAGATTACGCGACATAAACATACCTCGCTGTTACCACAACTATAGCGATGCTTCGAAAATAGAACTACACGTGTTCGTGGATGCGAGCGAGAATGCATACGCCGCAGCCCTATACTGGCGCATCACTAGGCCAGACGGACAAGTGTCGTTGGCATTTGTAACAGCGAAGGCGCGAGTCTCACCACTCAAATTGATGTCGATCCCGCGACTCGAACTGATGGCTGCAGTAATGGGAAGCAGGATGGCGACAACAGTAATAGAAGAGCACGACAGGAAACCTGACAAGAAGGTCTTCTGGACAGATAGCAAAACTGTGCTCACATGGCTGCAAACAGGCGCTAGCTCCTACAAACCTTTCGTCGCTCATCGCATTGCAGCAATAGAAGAACACAGCAAAATAGGCGAGTGGCGCTGGGTGCCTACCAAATTGAACGTTGCGGACGATGCAACCCGGGATGTACCCATCGACTTCAACTCGCAACATAGGTGGTTCAACGGGCCGAGCTTCCTGCTGGAAGCACCCGATAGATGGCCACGAGAGAGAGTTGCAACCACAACACAAACCGGAGAAGAAAAGGTGCACGTGACCGTCATAATAGGAAGGTCAAAATTGGAGCAGTGCATCCCCGATAGCAACAGGTTCTCCAAGTGGGAGAAACTAGTTAGAAGCACTGCACGTGTGCTACACTTCATCCGACTTTGTAAACAGAAAAAGGAACGTGTGAATTACAAGAGGACGACAAAACGACCTGAAACCGATCCTGTATGGCGGGAGCATAAAATGACACGGAAACAACAGAAGAAACTTCCGAAAGCTCCTCAACAACAGAAGTCATACACTCCAATACCTACGGACCTTCTACACGAAGCGGAGAAAATCCTCGTTAGAAGCAGTCAGGAAAAGGCGTTCTCCGAAGATTTACACAACCTGAGAAACGATAGAAGAATAACTCCAAATAGCCGTCTACGCCATTTAGCGGTGAAGATAGAAAACGACGTCATCACACTGAAGACTCGTATTGGCGCCACGCAAGACGTTCCTGATAGTTTGAAGAGCCCTGCAGTCCTCGATGGCAATGACCAAGTCTGCAAGCTCTACATAGAACACGTCCATAGGCAATTACATCACGCTGGCGTCGAATTGACGATAAATGAGTGTAGACAACACTATTGGATTCTTCGGCTACGCCCGGTCACACGCATGATAGTGAATAGATGTCTCCCATGTAGGATTCGTAGATCGCAGCCACCAGTGCCACCTACAGGAGACTTACCACCATGCCGGCTAGCACATCATAGACGTGCGTTTACCTACACAGGCCTCGACTACTTCGGGCCACTTGCAGTCGCTGTGGGACGCACCACACAGAAGAGGTACGTCGCGCTGTTTACTTGCTTGACGACGCGCGCCGTACACCTAGAGATCGCCGCATCCTTGACAACGGATTCTGCCGTCATGGCACTGCGACGCATGATAGCGCGTCGCGGCTGCCCGACAGAAATTTGGTCGGACAACGGCACGAACCTTCATGGCGCAGAACGTGAACTACGGCGAGCTTCAGACCAACTGCTTCAAGAGGAAGCAAATAGGAAGAGGATCAATTGGCGCTTCATCCCTCCTGGTGCCCCCTTTATGGGTGGGGCCTGGGAACGTCTCGTGCGAAGTGTCAAGACATCCCTCAACAGTGTGCTACATGAGCGGCGCCCTACAGAAGAAGTACTCGCCACCTTAATAGCGGAGGCTGAGTACACAGTCAACAGCCGACCGCTCACACACGTCTCGGTCGATCCTGACGATCCCGAGGCGCTCACACCGAACCACTTCATCATGATGGGGTCGGGCCGAGATCCGCCCATAGGAGCCTTTGCAGAGGAGGACACCATCGGACGCACACACTGGCGTGCATCACAACGTCTCGCCGATTTGTTCTGGCGGCGCTGGCTTCGGGAATACCTCCCTGAGCTTCAGCACCGGCGGGAGCCCCAAGGACGGGGACAGCAGATCGTAATAGGAGACGTCGTACTCATCGCGGACAACACCCTACCTCGCAACACATGGCCGCGAGGAAGGGTCATAGCGGCTTACCCCGGACCCGACGGAGCTGTGAGGACGGTCGACGTCAGAACGAAGGCTGGCACTCTACGGAGGCCTACCAAGAAGTTGGTGGTCCTGTCAACGGAGCCGGCTGCCCTCCAGCAGATAGAAGATGCATCGCCCTGAGGACGACGCACGGCGGGAGAATGTTCGGGACAGCCACATAGAATAGTTATTTGTATATTTGTTTTGTATAGAATCATTTTTGAATAAATAAAGGCAACATAAGTTAGAATGAAATAGACAACATTAAAAACAGAGACAACACATGATAGAGACAGGAATAATATTAGACAGAGATAGATATAAGATAGAGATAGCATGTAATAGATAGGAATGTGTAACATATCGTAGCATAGTCACTAGTTGTATAAGCTACATTTGTAATATAGATAGGCTTTTTTTAATAAAAAATCAGTCTTCTTCTTGCTCCGGCTTGATAAAGACCATTAGTACCAGTACAAAACTTGTTTTGGAAAATACGACCCTCTCCTCCTCGACTAACCGTCGAACGGCTGACCAGCGCACCCTCCTTAGCCGGAGGCTCTGCCCACTCAGTAAGCCATAACAGCCAGGCCATATCAAATGAGCAGGTGCTACAGGCCCGCACAATATATATACATATATATAATATTTAACACAATTAACTAAACTAATCGACCAACCTTTTTGCCATTTCCTTGAAAAGCCTTATAGCGCTAGGACCCCACGGACCAAGGGTCTCGACACCGAATGGGACAATTTTAATTAATAAAATATACTTGTCGTCTGGTAAACAGATGAGATAAGGACGACCTTAGTTAGAAGATAGTATCTTCTAACTATATCATAGGTTAAAAAAATAGCTATTACAACAATAAGCGAAGAGCCTCGACCAACACCTCAAGAGGCTCTCATTAGATGGCTGGGTCAAGGGACAGATACAATGCTTTATTTTAGTAAACTCACGCTTCACGGGGGCAGTGTAAATTATATTATATGAACTTAATGTAACCTACAATGACATGGTGATTGGATCTGAGGTGGATATTGACATATTTGACAGTAGGTTCCCTTTATTTAAAGCTAGATTAGGGTTGTTATTTAAGTAGGCTAATGTTTTGTTTGTTTTATTTACTTTTAATAATTAGTGTTAATTAGTTAAGTTACTTAATTGTTCTAATTAGTGTTTATTTAGTATTAAGTTAATCATGTTAGGCACTCAATTTGGGAATACAATTTAGCTAATAATTTTACACATGTATCCTTGTTTTCACAAATTTAATAGTATTCTGTCTGTGTGCTTTGTTTAATAAATAAATAAATAAATAATATTATACTTTGTAACTTATTTTTATCTACTGTTGTAAAAAATAAACAAAAAATCCAGTTTCATAAATAAAATAAAAGCGATATGTCCAATACGGGAACTTTTCGCTCCACTGGTCTAGAAGCACTCACATCCTATCGATGGCAAATATTGACGGCCTGAAGCAAAACTGTTCAATTAGAATTTAATTGAAATTTGTGTTATTTTTTGTGTTAACAGGCGACGGTAACCACCTACCATCAAGTAGACAGTCAGTCTGTCTGAAGACCTCTATTTTTGTATGTTTCTCTTTCTTCAAATTTACTACATATGGTGGTTTTCCCAAATAAAAAATATAAATAAAAAAAAAAAAAGTTGCTGGAGAGTTGGATATCTCGCAGACTTTTCGATGCTGCAGCGTCAGGTTAAGGTTACCATGTCATGAAAATACCGTAGAAGTAACAGTAGGTATACCAAATTTCACATCATTCAAACTGTGGGAGTAATTGAATTCAAATATATTTTTATAAACTTTCAAAAAAACTTTAAAAATTCTATCACCTAATATTATCACTGAGTAACATCCTTACTAATATTACAAATGTGAATGAGAGTTTGTTAGTTTGTTACGCATTCACGCAAAAACTACTGAACCGATCACTATGAAATTTTGCATACACGTTGTCTGGGACACCAGAAAGAACATAGGGTACCTTTCATCCAGAACGCGCACGAAATTGCAGGCACCAGCTAGTAATCTAAGTATATACCTACTGTTGATCGAGTTAACTTTATAAATGAACTTATGAAAGTCTGCTTTATTCTGGATATGGAAAGTAGTAGCAGGGCACACTTCGTTTCGCAGTCACTTGGGCAGCTCGTCTGGTAGCAGAAACCACCCCATAGAAGACCACCGTAAAATAAGAGTAAGGTGTGTGAGTAAGTGCTTCGTTAATTGAGTAAGAGATGCCAAAACCCTATTCCCTTCCCAACTTGCAGCACCTGTGGCATTGCTTGTGCCATTGTGCCACCTACCATACAAGTGCACCGTCAGTATTTCTATAAAACATTTAAAAAAAAACAGTTGTAATTTTTTAATTGTTTTCTAAAAATTCTAAAACCGAACTTACTTTGTTTTGCTATCCGACTCCACTCTCACGGATAACGCTGAAGAAGTGTTGAATTATGAATTATTCAAGCTTTCTCGGTGCTACGAGAGTTTACCGATTTCCACTTGTATTCCAGGAGTCTTTTAACATTAGTAGTATATTTTAAAACACAATAACATACGAGAATAACAATAAAATCGAAAGGTGCGGAAAAATAGGAATAAAAAATTGTCGTTTTGTCGCCCATCTGTTGCCCGTGACTTCATCGGTGTCAAAAAATTAAAATAAAACTGACTAAAAAATGTATAGCAATATAACGCCCGAAATTATACTTTGGGTCTTTATTTTTAAACATCTGTACACAATCTTACGTAACTCGGAAAATACAAATTTTAAAAAAGTGACAAGGAAATTTCCTTGTATCCCTCATATGTGGAGGAGTTAACATATTTTTGTATATATTTTTACATTTTTATGTCAATGGTCTATATTACCATTATAGTTATAGTATATATACATACTGTTAGTATATAGTATATAAAAATATTTAATTTAATTAAGAACTGCTTAGACAAATATTAATAACTAATGTATAAAAAATGTAAAATAAATGAATTTTAATTTTAATTATTTTTTTTTAATTATAAAAGGCTTTTTTTATTTAATGTACTACTGGATATATCTCTTTATATAACCTGTTTTAGTTTTGAAGTGGCATAGAATCCCATACATACAACAAACCGTATATAACGCGCCGCGCGTATGTCGACATACGTGACACTGCGTTACTTGGCTTGGTTGACAGTTTATTGAGGTTTATTGAAACGGCTATCGCTTGTATCTCTCTACAGGAAATAGGATTTACTTAAATGAGATAGGTGATTTATTACGCAAGCTGATGCCCGCAGCTTCGCAATATTTTTTTTTGAAGTGTAACTAAGATTTATATTGTACTAGCTGGTGCCAGCGTCTTCGTCCGCGTTGAAAAAGAACTATAGGAGTTAGTTTCCTTAATTTTAGATGATCCCTCGTGAGCAGTACTGTTTTCTGGATGAAAGGTACCCTTTGTCCTTTCTGGTGTCCCTGACAACGTGTATGCAAAAGGGAAAATTTCATTTAAATCCATTCAGCAGTTTTTGCGTGAGAGAGTTACAAACATCCATAGATCTAAACAAACTTTCGCATTTATAATATTAGTAGGATAGGATTTCAATTGTCGGTTTAACTGACAAAATTGTAACATTGTTATTATGTGCGTAACAGTTATGTTATTCCGTTATGTCTTACTTATTTTAAACATTTTTTTTTTCTTTTTTCAGGTACGTTAATTCAAATTTAACAACATACCGAAAGGCTTCAAAGTATAAAATTTCACAGGGTAAGTTAATATTCTATTGCAATTAATACATTATTTTGTATTACTATATTTCATTAATTTAAGAAAAATTTAAAAACATTTGTTTCTAATACATAAATTAAACATTTATTTTTAAGGTTTTTAAGCTCGTCTCACAAAAATATTCTATACCTACTTACAAAAAAGTTGGAATAAATGTTATCGTTATCGTTATCGCTGTGACGACGGTGGCGCCGCCACGTGACAGTGGCACCCAATTATTTATTTATTTTTAGACGATCACCCAGGTACAATACTTTTTTCTGGATGAAAGTTACCCTATGTCCTTTCTTGTATCCCTGACAACGTGTATTCAAAATTTCATGATGATCGGTTGAGTAGTTAAGACGTGAAAAGATAGCAGACAGACAGACAGTGTTACTTTCGCATTTATAATATTAGTATGGTTTATTTCGATTGTTTTAGAAAAAGGGGCGCGGATGATAATTTTGGGTGAAAGCTAGTATGTACGATAAAACAGCGATTTTTTTTTTCATTAAGGGTCGTACGCGTAATGGTGACTGAAAGCATACCTACAGCAATCTGGATAAAAGTTATCGGGTGGCAAAAACACGACATCAGAGTAGTGATGTCGACCGTTATATCTTGGGTTAAAAAGCACGCGAGACGAGTCATGTGTTCGCAGAACAAAAGGCTTTTCAATACACGTGAGCTTCTAGACCGCCTGTCACACCGTTCCATATATTATATGTTTTACGAGTACCTACATCAATTTACCTTTGATAACGGTAAGAAGTTTTGCATCTATGTGGTAAATAATAATAAAATCTTTATTTCGTCCACGTCTGATCATTTATTAGTTACATTTGACTTAGTCTACATAAAACATAAAATTAAACTAACATTCAAAAACACAACAAAATGGATTATATTTCTAAAAAAAGCTTCGTCGTCATTTATAAGACTCGAAATACGGATTACCGCTTTCCGGTAAAAGGCTAAATAGATATTTATCAAAATCAAAATCAAAATCAAAATATTTATTTATCAATTGGGTTTCTACAAAAAACTCTTATGATCGTCATTATAAGTTTAAATTTACCAGGGTTTCGGAAAAAAGCCAAGATGACGATCCTGAGAAGAAACCCCGAAAGAAACTCAGGATACTAATTATAGATTTGCAATTGGTTTATCACTCCGCATACATTTTCTCAGGGCTACTATTATTTATTTAACTAGCGACCCGTCCGGCTTCGCACGGTTGCAGTTTTTCTTCTTTCTCATTTTAAGCTCCTTCCATTGTGAAAACCATATCAAAATCCGTTAGGTGGTTTAGAAGAAGTTAGAGCGAAAAAGACAAAGGCGTGTCTGTACATTTAAAAAAAAATTTACACGTTGTACTATGTTACCAGTCTCATAAAAATCGGTCCAGCCGTTCTCAAATTATAATTGATGTAATTACCACTAATCTCTTTATGTATGTATGTTTGTATGTACACGCATGTATAAAATGCCTACTAATATTAATTAAATTTCGTACTCATAATAATTATACCAAAGTACGCTCCGGTGTGACAGGCGTCCGCATACAATCGCTATCAGCAGCAAAGTAAAGGCCTCTCCACACGGTCGGTGTCAAGCGCAGAGTATTTATTGCCATTATTTATTTACGCCGAGTGAATGGAGTGCGCGGCCACCGTTGAAATGTTCGCGTTAGGAAAATAGATAACGGTGGATGCTACGTAACGTATGACTGTGAATACGTTTCTCGTTATATATTTAACTGTTTATTTACTGGTAAATCACTGGAAGCATTGATTTGGAAAGTAGTGGCAGAGCACACTGCGTTTCGCTGTCATTTGGGAATAACAGCCCCTTTACACAATAACAGCACATGTACGCTGTTGTGTTTCAGTGAGTGGTACGGTTAGCTAGAGCCCATTTCCTCGTCCCTTATTATAATTAAACCTTATATGGTCGGCAGCGCACTAGCAGCACCTATGGCGTTAAAAGAAAGAAAGAAAAAATGTTTGTTTGGTTCAATTCAAATTACATTAAATTTAAATCACATTATATGACGCTGATACATACTAATCCGTATTTTATTTTTTTAATATATACAATAGATACTCTATTAGTTATATAATATAATATAAATAAACAAAGTATGTAATGAAAAAGATACAGAGGAACGTAGAAATAAATATAGGGCACAATCTTACAAGTTATAATTTTGCACTGAAAATTCATTCAGTTGCTCTCCTAATATTTGAACAAGGCCATATGTTTGAGTTTAATTTATAGGCAACCATACAACCGTGTTATATGAACGTAGTCCTGCCTGATATATTAGTTAGAGCGAGAACGTTGTGCAATTTGTATGTTTGCTTGTTCCAGCATTTCTTAATGATTGATGTGTTTACTGCTATCGCTATGTGAAGCTATATTTAAAAATTAGTTTAACCCGAGTCTTTCTATTGAGACCGAACACGCTACATCTGCTGTGAGTTGCTAAGATCAAGCCATGTCATGGAAATACCACCACCACCAGTCACAGTATACCAAACGTCACATCAATCGAACATGTGGAAGTTAGTGAAATCCTTTCGACAAGTAGGAAGTGAGTTGATGGTCTTAAAACACCTGAACAAATTTCCATAAATTATAGCTAAAGAACGATCCGGGAAGCCTGGAGCGACTCGCTAGTCCATAGTTAGTGTTCATACTTCCATACTAAATATTACAAATGTGAAAGTAACTGTCTGTCTGTGTATCTGTTACCTTTTCACGCCTTAACTACTTAAACAATCATCATTAAATTTTGCATGTAACCTTACAACATTGCATGTAGGTACGTTGCAGTTACGTTATGTATGTTACATCTAACGTCTCAGTGATACAGGAAAGGATAAAAAGGACTGTTCCCTAGGGATCATTTAAAATAAAATAACTAACGCCTGGCCAAAGTGCTATAGCAACAAGAGGTCAAGCGTTATATTGCTTATATATATTTTTTATTTCAACGCGAACGAAGTGGCGGGCACCAGCTAGTAAATATATAAAGGGTGTCTACGAAAATAACTCAAAATGCCCAGTCAAGTCAAGGCAACGAAAAACAAAAATAATATAACCTACGTTTTAAGGAATATAAAGATAAGCTTCTCTAGATTACAATGACGTGGGTCGCATGTCTCCGAACCCCACGAAAGTTTAGATATTCACGTTCCTACGAGTAGGTATGTTTTACTTGCACAGTGTCCGGCACACGATTAGGTATATAAATAACATTCTACTTCCTACTAATATTATAAATGCGAAAATTTGTATGGATGTATGAATGGATGTTAGTTACTCTCACACAAAAACGGCTTAACAAATTTTGATAAAATTTAGGATAGAACAGATAGTTTATTACCCAGATAAACTTGTAGGATACTATTTATCCTGAAAATTGGAAATCCCGAGGATTCCTTTAAAAATCTGAAAAATTAGGCGCCACTGTTAAATAGTGCCCACTGTTGGCCACTAGTGTTAAAACAAATAAATAAAGCATTCTGTAAAAAAGATATTCTCTAGAAAATTATTATAATTACCATAGTTGTAACCACTGTGTAACTGATGGCAATCAATTCTTTGTTAACGCTCCAAACACATCTAGATTACGAATACAAACTATTAGGTGTTTAATCCAATTAAATACACATTAACTCCTCCAACTAGCCACTGGCTGTTTCATTAACTTGCCACATTCCAGTTATGGTGAGCGTTCGCAATCTGCCAGGGGAATATAATTATAGCCGGATAACCGGACGGATTGCAATTTGCGTCGCCAGTGTACCGTCAGCAAAATACATTGGGGCAATGCCGTTACGGTATCTCTGTAACATTTCCTGACTTCTTGATTGTTAGCGTTTTGTAATATCCTGTTGTAAATTTGGCATTTATTCACTCGTCACCATAACCATACTAATCATAAATGCGAAAGCTATTATATCTCCTCTTAAACTTTCGCATTTATACTTTATGGATGGATGGACGAACAACACGTATGTTTTGTGGCTGTTGTTTAAAAACGGCTGAACGAATTTAGATAAAACTTAGCACACAGATAGTTTATGACCTCTGGATTAACATATATAGAATATAAAAAATTTGCGAATAAGAAAGTCAAGTGGTATATTACTCTATATTTGGGAATGCACCATATATTTTCTTTTAAATTAGTTCAATCGATTCGTCTATTTAGATACAAACCAATAAACAAATATTTGACATTTTATGACCGAATGAGTGTCGATCTTAAGAAAGATCAACACATACATTTTTAATTTTTGTAGATATATTTATATACATACATATTATAATAATATTCTTAGTACATAACATGATGAACAATATTATTATTATGTAGGTAGATGATAATTGATTATTACGACGTATGCATATTTTACACTTAAGGCTCAATAAAAGTTGCACTTCAATAAAGTTATAGTTAAAAAGAATTTACAACATTTTAAACTTTCAAGAAACTTCTTAGGCACGTTGAACACTTTTAGAGTGGCGAAAAAACACTGAACTCAGCGACACCCTCAGTGACATTTAGTTGTATGAAATAAGCGCCATCTGCCCGAATTAGTACGCACTTCTTGGTTCATGATAAGCTTAACTTCGTCAATAGTTAAGATGTTTACAAATGGCGATAATGGTTCGTAAGTCATAGACGTGCGACGGACAGATTTTTTATTGACATTGACAAGCGCGTGGAATGAGCGGTTATATTTTTCAACGCGTACGAGTCGCGGGCACCATCTAGTTATTCATAAATTCTCCAAAAAAAAGTTCCTCCAAAAAAGGCCACAAATTCACGATTTTGCCACCAAGTGTATGCATACCAAATCATATTATCGGTCCTGAGAGCAATAATCGCTGGACTGTCACCTTCGCGTCGGCCATCTTGGTGACGTCATCTGCAGCCTAGCAACCGGGCCATCTATTCATTACTCTAAATTGGCTCTATATAATATATTGATTGAAAGGAGTGGTGTGACTTCTTGTAATTACCTTTTAAATGATTTCTGTTCAGACTAACTCTTCGTGTGTCTATTGGAAAAGTTCAAAAGGTTTTTTGTTTGTTAAAAGACTGGCTGTTGACCTTAATTCTGTGTCTAATAAACTGTAATGAAGATTTATGTTTTTTTTAAATAGCAAGTTGTTACTTTCTTGTGCTTAATAATAAACAAATGGAAAATATTTGTATTTTTGTTTGTAATGAATGAACTCAAAAACTACTGGACCGCTTTTAATGCTTTTACCTAAAGAACATAGGCTGAAGTAGTAAAAAGTAAAAATAAAATTTGTGAACAGCTAGTGTAGAAAAAATTGAATTAATGTTTTAAGTAACACCTAAAAACATGAAAATGAAATGAAAACAATTTATTAACAAATTAATGAGAATAATTAACTTCTATTTCAGATCTCGATCGAAGAAAACGAAGAAGCATGTCGAGTAGTCACGTGGTCATCACTCAGCACTTCACTGAACGAACTATTACTCCTGGTGGAGATGTGCGTATAAGATCTCTCTTTTTGCAATTCCTTACTCTTTTCTCAGAATCTCAAAATTCTCATATAAAATAATAACTAAAGATAGCCCTGTGGACGGCAGAGTGAAACTACGGTAAAACGGTAGAGTGAACCTTTCAGAAGACTACCATGAAATTTCTTCACGTGTGCTTTTATTAAGTTGAGATGTCAAAGCCCTATCTTGACTCTTACCCTTTAACCCATCAGAATCAATACTCTGATTGTCACTCTCGACCAGGGGCGTGCGTTCCATACATGCAAATAAGCTCTGCATACCCTGGAGTCCCACACATACATGCCCCTAAATGATAACTATAAATTCGTTAGAAATCATGGTAATAACAATAATAATTAATCTAACTCGTTCGCGTTTCACATCGCGCGCCATCTCTTGTTATGATTGAGGAACTTGTTGAGTTATCGCCTATCGACGCAACCGTGGCGCCCCTTGCATTTAGCGGCCATAAGCTGTACTACGTCGTGCTTATTTTTCATGCAATACATCACGTGTAGTACACAGTAAATGTGTGTATGTGTGCGTGAAAATGTATGCGTGTGTTTAACTTTTGACGAATTTTAGAGGCACAGCTTATGGATGTAACCCGTCCGAATTGAATAGCAGACAAAGCGTAGCCTAATTGGTGATTGTAGGCGGTCGACTTGTTTTAGTCGGACAATAAAGACAATTTTGTTCCTACTTATTACAAAGCGGTCAAAGCGTTTTGTCGCTATTTTTTTCATATTTGTTTTGATTGATTTTCTTCGTGTTTGACAGTACTTAATTAATTAATTATTTCGTTAATTTACTATAAAACATGGAAAATAACATTGAAGTAATATGTACTAACGTATGAAAATAAGTGGGTTTAAATATAAAAACCGCCTTTACATAGTAATATGAGCTCATTGTTTTCGATGAAAAAATCAGTTGATCCGTGATGTAGGTACCTAGATACTTTTAAATTTTAATTAATTTGCGCAAAGAAAATAAACTTAACATTAAAGGCCACCTTGGATACTTATCACATAAGTGATTTCAATCACTTATTTAGATATTCATGGTGGCCCAAACAAATATCAGCCGCCGGTCGCCATGCGGTGAGTAGGAGGCAGTTAGGTACCACCGCAGGTACCCTACTGGCGGTAGGCCATCTAAACAATGCTGAAGTGGGTAAGTTTTAGCCGTGCATACCCTGTCTGAAATCTCTGTGCACGCCACTGCTCTCGACACTGTCTGGACTGATTGACAGCTCCAGATTTTCGAGGAGGCCGTCGGCTTGTCCGCCGTCCATTATTATAAAAGAATATTTTCAGGCTAAGAATCTTCAAAATCTTACTTTTTTTAAGACCCAATCAAATAACTAATGAAACTTGGCTTTCAGATCAGCATGCAGTGTGCAGCTACCGGTGATAGACCTCCGCAGTTTGTTTGGGAAAGAGATGGGATTGTTGTCTCCAGCAATACAGATCCTAGGTCTGATTTGATTTGATAAAACTTCGTAACTCTGTGTAATTTGGTCCAACTTAAAAGATATATATAAGCTTATATAATTCCCCCGGGAAGTTGCATAATATTGCGATATATGTAGGCCAAATCTTTCGATCAACTGCCAGCACGTAGTTGCATGTAATCCACATCAATTAAACGGTAATGCATGCATGACAGCACATAACGCATGTCATGCTGCATGATCGTCTAGGGACCGCTCCAAACTTCGCGCAGTGGATATAAAAATGTTTACAAATGAACTTCCAGATATGCCCTGGGTCAACTGATGGTGTCGGATAATTCGGTCGTAGCCCAACTCAATATCACCAGAGTGAGGGTCGAAGATGGAGGGTTATACGCGTGCATAGCCACCGAAGGAGACTATGTGGCCACTCATGAAAATCGACTTGATGTTTATGGTAATAGGGCCTACTATCACTCTTAAAACGATTTCTCTTCATTGACTCGGTTTAACAACAATTTAAAATAAAACCAATAAATTTAAAATATATATATATAATAATTCAACCCCACTAGGAGTTTTAATGGTAGAATGTGTATAGGACATTATTTAATAATCTAAAATAGAATTTAGAAAACTATTGAAATTTCAAAATATTTTCGACAATTGTATACCCTCTTAATGTAAATATTTTATAATCAATGTTTAAATTATAATCTGAATCCTAAAAGGCGAAAAACCGTTTCAAAGACTTTCGTTTTTGTAATTTCAGGTCCGCCATACATCAGATCGCTGCCCCCTATTAAGATACAAATTGGGGAATCAGTCAACCTGAGGTGCCCTTTCTACGGATATCCCATAAGGTTTGTCTATCGCTAACCATCAATATCCTTTATCGCCAAATTCTTTTATATTCAACCCTTCGTATGCGACATAAAAATATATCATTCAAAAATGACCCTGTTAAGGTAACCGCGATACCTGCTGAAACTGCTCTAATTTAACTTATTATGATTTTTATTAGACCTTCAAATAAAAATACAAGGTAGTACTTACGAGGTTTTTTTATGTCAATTTTAAGCAAAATTTTTATTGTTTATATTCTATACTAGCTGTTGCACGAAACCTATATAGGTACTTAATTATATTTGTGTGATGAGTTGTTAAATCTGTTTTTATTTAGTTTACTTCATAAGAATCGATTTGCATATATAATAATCCCGTGGTATAAAAATTTATGGAAGTACATAAAATAAGAATTGTCACACAAATGCGTTATGTTATCCGTTATAGTTACGTTCTATTTTTTGAATATTTTATATTAGAATATCTGAAGTTTCAGAGATATTGCGCCATCTAAACAATATTATTTAAAAAAAGAACAATGTTTGTGAAAATTTAAATTTTATAACCGTTCGTAAGGAGTAAACTCCAGTCGTGTGTCGGAGCTGACTCACACAATTTTTTTATTTTCAGCAAAATCGATTGGGAGTACAAAGGAAAGACGCTTTCGTCAAACAATCCTTTTCAAAGCCGTTACAAGAGATCCAACTACCACCAAAAAAGGAAAAGTAGAAGAAACGCACCGATCGTCAATATCAACGGTATACTGAACATACCCGATGTCAACAAAGACATGAACGGGGCGGTTTTCACTTGTATAGCAACTAGTCCATCTGGGGAGATGGCCAGACGGGCCTTTGAGATTCAGGTTATAGAAGCGCCGGTTTTAGAAGATCTGTTACTGGGAAATAATCTTCAGGAAGGACAGATTGTGAGCATATATTGTAATGTGAGAAGTGGAGATTTGCCCATTCACTTTGAGTGGTTAAAAGACGGCAAGAGGATACCGAGTGGTCTAAAGGTGTGTATAGATCGACATTTTAATCTTTTCTTTTATTATGACTTCATTGTTTGCCACATATCTTATTCCCTATCCCATCCTAATCTCGATTAATAATCCTACTACGATCGGTACCTTCTGATGTGCGACGGTAACCACTTACCATCAGTTAGTGGACCATCAACCTGTCAAACCTACGCGGTAACGCGTAAAGTTTGCTCCCTCGCTTCCCTTGCCACCGCTTGACTTTGAGTTTTGGGACACTGTATATTTAGTGCTAATGTTCTTGAATATCCTAATTTAGTAAATGTTTTTAGGTCGTGGAAAGGAGCTCAGAATTATTTAGCGCTTTGGTTATCAAGAAAGTGTCATTGGAACATTGTGGGACGTACATTTGTGTCGCATCAAATCATGTCGCAAAGGTGAACCGTTCTACTGAGCTTTATATCAAAGGTAACTCTACTTTTTCTTAAGGGCTTTATGTACTTTATGTAGTTACCTAAACCTAAACATCAAATAAGTGGAGTTTGTTACAAAGTTAACAGCACTCCCGTGGGTTTCAATTACACATCCGAACCGTTCCGTTTGAGTAAAATATTAAACATTTCTTGATATAAATGTATGTTCAATAAAATTGCAGTTGTAATGTACAGTCACAAACCAGAATTCCGACATTTTCAAATCACACTATTTGAAAATACTGGCGAAATGTCGGCTTATGTTTTATTATGTTTTTTTTTGATAGTTGCACCAAAATGGTTAGAGGAACCGTCCAATTCATCTTTACTTCTCGGAAGAAAAGGAACAGTCTCGTGCAGTGCAAATGGATATCCTCAGCCGCAAGTGCATTGGATGAAAAAAGACGGTACACTTTTGTTATAATAGTTTTAAAATATTTAGTTCTACTACAAATCGCAGTGTCCTCTGACTTTACTTAAATTAGGGATTATTTTAAGTTTTTAACAATCATAAAGCATCTTTTCTTTTCTGTTATTAAGACTTTTGGCTTCTATTATTTAAACAACAATAACAAGTAGAAAATATCATGTTTTTAGAGTCATCGAATTATTATTACAAAACCTGCTTCTCAGAGAGGTCTAGCAATCTTCGAAGTCCTACTAAATCTTAACTAGGCGGTAAAAACAAAAGACGAATAGTGAATATTTCTTCAACTTTAGTTAATATAAATTTTTCAGGTCTTCTAGGAACATGGCAGCCAGTTCTAGAACTCGCCGGTGGGGGAATTTTGAGTCTTCCGAATGGGACACTCGTTATTGAGGAGGTGTCTCTAACAGACGAGGGTCTCTACTCCTGCAATGTGGAGAACGGTGTTGGTTCACCTCTCAGTAAATCCGTTTGGATGAGCGTAAATAGTAAGTCAAATTAACAATATTATCCCTTTTGTCTAAATATATTAGTTGCTTTTGTTTTGTTGATTGATATTCTAATCTCAGTAGTATTACAAAACTCAAAAGTCGAATGCAAAATTTAATATTCATTTTCCAGAACCAGTTCATTTTGAAACGTCGTCTTCCAACGTGACATCGCGGCTCGGTCATCCAGTCACCCTGGAGTGCCGCCCCCTAGGCGATGAACCCATTAGGGTCGTCTGGAGTCATGATGGAAACAATCTGGACCTTCGGAACCAAAGGTATTATTGACATAACTATATATAAAAATACATAAAAGAGATCTGCTGAAAACGGGGCAATCACAGATGAAACCAAAATGTGAATTGAGATTTCTCAAGTCACTATTATATTTATTTATTCTTTCCTAATTTCAGGACCAAACACACTGAAACTAAACACTCTCTCGGAGTATCGAGCACGATTAGTCTTCAGTATTCAGAGACGTCTGACGCGGGGCTGTATCAGTGCCGAGCCAGCAATCCCTACGGGGCGGCTACTTTCAGCGTTCATCTTACTATATTAGGTAAGTTTCAGGAAAGGCTTTGGGGCCATTCAACTTGGACCACCACCTTACCCACAAAAACTATTATTTTCGCTATCCAATACTTATGTTTCTGCTGTGCCACCCCAAGGGTAGCATAGCCACCAAATATTTAGATTTTTTTTTTTTATTTATCAAAAAGTTGGAAAGGAGCACAACCTTGATGTCAAAAATTTTTGATTCAATTGTTTGAAGGTATTATCCTAAGTTAATATCCAACAATTTCAGAACCTCCCACCCCGCCGTCAGATGTGCGCGTGGAAGCAGTGCAATCACGCGTAGCGACTGTGTCGTGGCGAGACACTTTGCGTGCGCACGCGCAGTACTATGCGCTGCAATACGTGCCCGGCCACTACGCTGTCTGGGAGCAGGCCTCCGCAGTCAATATCACCAGGTATGCTGTCAAAGCAGCGTCCAGCACTGCCGGTCGGTCTTAGCCAAAGCGAACATGTTTTGTTACACATCTCCACGAGATGATTCCTCCGAAGAGAAATGCCTACAGACTAAACGGAAATGCGTACTCTGCTGTGCGTCGACATCGGCTTGTGATTTACCATACAGATATGACACATCTCTCTGCTCCGCTCAACTGTCTACATCATAACATGAAAGTTACTACAAACATAACATAATATCATACCCATCTCGAAGCTCTCTATATTTTATAGACGAGATTATCTTCATGATGTTTATCGTGAAATAATCCTATACATAAAATAATCGTGTAAAAATCCTGATTGGCTGTTAATTATAATAATGATGAAATTCATGAAATCGCAGGTCACACCTGACATGCTTATTTGTCCTTGAAACATTCAAAAGTCATAAAATGAGTTTTTTTTTTTGGGGCGCTTTCAGAAAAGACACAGATATACGTCAAAAACTTGAACTGAAGAACTTGAGACCTGCTACAGCATACGGTGTTCGCGTCGCCACTGGAAACCAAGTGGGGATCAGCGTGTACACAGCTCCTGTCCACTTCACTACTCACGAGGAAGGTGATTATTACGAGTTATCAATTTTATGAAGATAGGCAACACCAAGACGATCACAAATTTCGACAACTGTGCGGCTACTGATTTGATAACTCCAACTTTTAATATTTCAGCACCTTCCGCGCCACCAATCAACGTCCACGTGGAGCAAACTGAGAATCCAGGCGAGCTACACGTGTCATGGCTCCCACCCTTAAAAGATAGCCACAATGGAGCCATTATAGGATATCACGTTAAAGCGGTTCCACAAAACATTGGCGCAGGTATATTTGAATACAAATACAAAAATACAAAATAATTTATTTACCAAAAATAAGCCTAAAAAAAAAAAGTTACAAAAAGGGTGTAGAGGACCTCCTATTAAGTATAAAAATACTTGTATCAGGAGACCCCCGCTAACGCTAACGTAATGTATGTAATGTATATTTGTCAAAAATCTTACTGTTATGAAACTTTTTTGGGCTAATAATTATGTGCCCTTCCCAATGCAAAAAAATCAGTCACTATAAAATAGTATTGCATGTCAGAATAGGATCAGAATAGGTCAGAAACGTCAGAATATATCAGAAAATAGGACGGAACGTTAGAAGGTAAAACTACACAATCTGTTAACACCTTGACAAACTATTGAGTTAGCTAGCTGTATATGGTGTGCCTCTGTGTTATGTTCTGCTCTCTGAGTATGTTCTCATTCTCCCCCTCTGGTGTTGCCCTCACTCGCCGCTATCTCTTCCACAAGTTCCGGGGTTGCCATTTAGCGGGGAGACATTGCACTATGTATATTGTTAAAATATTGACTATTTGGCACAGTTCCAATACATAGAGAAATATATTATTTCTTTTATGTATTGTCAAATCATATCACTAACTAAAATCAGAAACTATACGGTATAGTCATATTCTTGTGGAAAATAAAAGTTTTACAGAATATTATAATTCAGTTTCAGATGATGGCGACACAAGAACTCTGAAAGCTTCGCAGCCAGGAAAACAAGAGGCTTTGTTGAGTGGTCTCCTGAAAAATACAAGGTAATGTAGTTTCTCATTGTTTAAGTTACTTTGACACTAAAAAGATACCTAAGTATACTATATTATTGAGATTATTAAGAATTTGTAAGAGAAAGATAAATTGAGATTAACTTTAGAAACTGTTCTAGATACGCTGTGTCCGTGTCGACCTTCACAAGTGCTGGATCGGGACCCTTTTCATTGCCAGTATTTCAAGACACTAGGGAAGGAGGTAAGATTCTATTCTAATGCCGTCCACTTAGTGGTACCGTGGCTACCGTCGCCAATAAGCACAAGCAGTATCAAAAGGGGATGCAATAGTGCGCTGCTGATCTTAATATTAGATCTTAATACACTGGGACCGCAAAGAAAAAGGGTCGATTATATAGAAAATCTTCAATAGGTTCAAAAGTACCTGACCTAGCTTTATGAAATAAATACTATTAAGGGCCTATTTCACCAACTACAAGTAAAGTGTTGATTAGTTACTTTTAGAAATAATTTTATGTTTTATTAAATTATGCACTCGGTTTAGTGCATCCTTCGATAGGCGATCCTTCGCTTTTTATTATTTTACCGTACAAACAAAAGTATATCAGCTAAATTATTCCCGGTGACAGGCTGACAGGTGACTTTAAATGACGGTTAGCCTACTTGACAGTTGGTGAAATAGGCCCTAAATTAAAGCTTAGCTTTATGGCTTTAATTTAGTCTTTATTTCATAAAAGCTAGTTCAGGTACTTTAGAAGATGTTGAAGATTTTCTAACCGACCCTTTTCCTTTGCGGTCCAGTGTATTTGGATTTTATATCAATTCTTAGAAAATACCGTTATAAACATGCCTAAAGATATCTGAATTATATAGTTTCTTTGTTCAGCACCTGAACAAGCGCCTTCGTCAGTGGAATGTACTGCTGTGTCGTCTACGTCTCTTCGCATCGGATGGCAACCCATCGTTGTACCCGGACAGGGAAGCTCTCTTATTGGATATACTCTTCTTTACGCGACAGAAGGTAAATTTACCTTTTATAGGCTCTGTTTAACTTGATGATGATGCAGACTTGACCTTATATGACTAGATCTTCTCTTCTTTTCTCTTCTCTTCACTTCTCCATTCTTATTTTCTTCTCTTATTATATTATTAATTAATTAATTATTAATAATTGATTAAGACGACCTGATAAGAGCCCCAGGTCGACGGTCGATCCAGGCTGCAACTACACGGTCCTATTGGATTATGATGAGTAAGAGAATTTCTTTTATTCTGTCTAAAATCAATACAAAAATTTCAGAAGGCGCCTGGCAAAATCAGACATCGCTGCACACGGAGATCTATCTTCAATCTTTGATGAAATATACCAATTATACTGTGAAGGTGGCAGGATTTTCCAATTATGGGGCAGGACCATATTCCTATCCCATAGTTTGCGCAACTTTACAGGATGGTGGGTTTATTTTTTAATTAAAATTTCTATCGAAGTCAAATATATTTTTTTATCTTAAAGGATGGCTTTACCATCACCGGATGGTAAGTAACTGAAAAGGAAAAAGTAGTTTAAATAAATGTATTTATTTAATAAATTGACATTTGTGTCCAGAGAGCAGTTAAACTTAGAAGAAAATTTTGTACTTTATAGGTTTACTTAATTCAAAATTTCTTTTTTAATTTTTCAGTGCCAGGTCCGCCTTCAGACATCAAAGTGTTAGTTCTCTCTTCCACGTCGTTGCTTGTGAGTTGGAAGAAACCTGAGAATCCCAACGGTGAACTAATGTATTACACAGTATACGTCAAACCTACGTCGAGGTAATTCAAATATTAATTTAGCTAAAAATTAAACTACTTCTGAGCACGACTATTTGAAGTCTTCTTCATTTATGTCTTCTTTATTTTCAAAAAAAAATTTTTTTTTCTATTTTCATTAATAAAATTAGCTACTGATTGAGAAAAGACAAACATATTATAGCTTAATAGCCAAATGGGCGCCTCCCTCTTTTGAAATTTCTCCTCCATTTTAAATTTTGTGGATATTACCGATAATGTATTGGACGACCATTTTTTACAGTAACGGTCCGCCGCAAACGCATCGGGTAGAATCTGAAGGTCGCAGTACGTTCGAAGTAAAGGACGTGACGACTGGACGCACATATGAGACTTGGGTGACAGCCAGCACTAGTGCTGGTGAGGGGTCAGCTACTAGGAGGGTCTCTCACACACCAACTCATCGAGGTACGTTAAATACCTACACTGACTTGTGATTGTGACTTGTGATGGTAACTTGTGATTGTGACATGAAAAATGGGTTACTTATACCTTACTCACTCCCCGAAACACAATAGCACACATTCTGTTATTTCATGTTAGTCTTTTGTAAGGGAAACGGACTTCCCAAATGACTTTCGCATTCATTTGGGAAGTGACTGCGAAAATAGTGGCCAGATTCAGACTAACGCTTGAAGAGTTAGTTTGAAAAGTTTGAAAAGTTCATCTCTAAAGTTACCTGCCTGGTATCGAACATGGAAGCCTGGGCGTTAAGACAAGCACCCTAACTATTCAACCGATGGGCTCGTCAGAAAACTGAACTTATATCACAATATAGTATTCCAAAACTGTAAATTTCTCTTATATTTTTTGTTATATTAAGACAAAAAATTTGTATTTTAAGTGGTTGCCGGAGTGGCGTCGCTTGGTGGTCCAATTTCGGTGGGAGTGGGCAGTTCTCTGCTCCTGGTGTGCCAGTGCGTGGGCTCTCCTCCTCCCAGGACCGTCTGGTACCATAAGCACAACATCATCACACACCATCCCAGGTTCACCAGGAACCACGACGACAGTCTGCTCATCAATAGTAAGTGACAGATTTTGGGTTAATTTTTTTTTAATGTTATTAAGGATGGCAGGCAGGCTAACGGTCGACTTGATGGTAGGTGGTTGCCGTCACCTAAAGGACACAAGCAACACCAGATAAAAGCAACCACAAGCCTAAAAGACACAATGTAAATGGTAAAAATAACACTTTCTACAAATTATATATGCTTGAATGCCAAGACAATTCATCAGCGATTAATCGTCTAATCTCGCTATATTTTAGTGACAATTAAATTTTCAACTTCTCGACCACGCATCATCCCAAAAAGTTTAAAGGTTCCTAATGAAGAACACCAACTGAACGTGATGCAGTGTTTGTAATTTATTCCAGATATAGACCAGTCTCTAAGCGGCAACTATACATGTCTGGCGAAGAATTTATACGGATCAGACTCAGTGGAATACGCAGTGATCGTGTTGCCATTGCCAGACGCGCCTGTGTTGAGAGGCACTCCGTATAAAGATTCTATTCTGGTCGAATGGGAACAACCATATTTCTCCACCAGTAATAAGAGTTTGAGCAACAAAATTAGTAAGTAGTATTATGAAAATTAACATACGTGCCAATTTTCATACCATGGGATTTTATGTCAATCCAGCCGTCTTCTCTGGTTTTGGTAATAAATGAGTGGTTATCTTATTAGCCTACAGTCTGACGTGGAAGGAGGCGAATGGACCGTGGCAGGAAGCATGGCCCACAACCAAGTTGCCGAATCTGTCTGGTGTTCAGAAACACGCACTCACAGGACTCAAATGTGGCACCAAATACTCGTTGAGGATCACTGCCACCAACAGGGTCGGCACTTCGCAACCGGCTTACATGGACATAAGCACACTGGGCGGTGGTATGTTATGTTTTATTGTCTTACTTAAAGTCCTTGCATTACATAATTCAGCGACCTGTAGCGACTTGCATTACATAATCATGTTGTGAGTTAAAAACGGTTGAATAAATGGCATTCACACAGACCTTATTGTTTATCTACCCTTCATCCAGATCAATACAGACAGGAAGACGAGTCTACAAAATCACCTGAAGAATTTAAAAAATAGACATGCTGTTAATTTCTTAGGGAAATTAAAAAAAACTCTTATGTTATATGTCTACGGGTAGACTGACAGTGACAGCAACATCAGAAGAGAATTATAGGGAAACAGGAGAGGTCTATGTCCACAGTGGACGTCCTACGGGCTAAGATGGCGATGTTAATGACGACCAACACGATAAAATACATTACAGTGCCGATACCAGCGGCCACGAACGACTGGCTGTGGAGCAATAGCAGCCACTTACTGGTGCAGTTAGCTGGATGGGACGACGGCGGCTGCGAACTCACGGCCTGGGATGTAGACTACAGGACGCGGGGCTCCAGACCCTGGATCAGGGCGCACAATGCCAATGTATGTCACTTTCGATTCGTTTACGAATATGCATACGCTCTAAATACGTAGGAACGCAGGGAACGCTACTCGATTCCTTGAGAAAACAAGTTGTGTCACTAAATTAATGAAATGGACTAATTGGTACACGTCACTCATTGAACCACAACAGCAATATGCTGCTATTTCAAGGAGTTACTATATAAAGTGGTTACTGCCAAAATTGCCCAGTTTATGTTTGCGAAACGCAATGTTGCCTGAAAAAACCAAAAAACTCAAAAGTATTTCTGATGCCACTTCTGTATCAAAGAATTAAGATTTTTCTGTTTCAGGCGTACACAGATCTGTCCTCTTGGAATCTCCCGTCTCTATACCAGGCTAAGACTTACCGTTCGATGTCGTTCGCCATTGCTGACCTGACTCCAGGCACTTGGTACCAGGTTCGGGTGACTGCCACCAACGAAGCTGGAACTGTTACGACTATTTACAACTATGCTACTAAAAATGAAGATGGAAGTAAGTAATGCAGTTGTTTTACATTTTACAACGTAACATTTAACGACCTGTTGGATGAGTGGCAAGGCTTGCCTAATGTCTCAGGGTCCCGAGTTCGATTCCCGCCGGTGCAAATTTGGAAATGAACTTTTCAGTTGTCTGTGGTTCTATATTTGGAAAGTAGTTGCATATGGCACACTTCATTTCGCAGTCATTTGTCTCCTAATCCGTGACGCATTCTCTTGCTGTATCTTGCTCAGCATATATTTGTGATTTTTTCAGGTGAAGTTGGTCCACCATCGGAGCTGTTCGATTTGAACATGGTCGTGATCGTCTGCAGTTCCATTCTGCTCACAATTTGCTTGCTCAGCTGTATATACATATTAGTTAGGAGACAGAGGTAATATACAAAATTAAATACATAGTTGAACGTTTTATTTTTAACTATGCTTTAGTACATAGTTGGACGTTCTCAATTTGGACAAATCTGTTAAAAAATGCACTTTCTCATACAAAATTAAGTCCAAACATCGACTCCTCGTCCAAAGCCTACACTTTGAACAGAATATTTGGTTATTTCATGTGTGCCATAAAATTTCTACTTAGCACATAGTGTCGCTCAGAAGGCTTGTGTATTTCATAGTAGGAGGCATTTTGCTTGTGTAGAAACTTTCCTACTCTGCATGGTTGAAGTAAAAATTTCTTTAGGAGGAATTTTGACTTTACGACTTTTGTATGGGGAAAATACACAAAACTCGCGTAATCGTCATGAAGCTAAGTTTACATTTCTGACATGCAGTCCTACGACTGACAGTTTTTTTTTCAGGACCGGTAACTTAAATGAATATCGTGACTCGATAACTGTGGACAACAAATCGGAAAGCGGAAACTTGACTGCGAACACTTCTCACACGAATCTCAACGCGAAAGAGAACTCGATCAACTCGCAGAACAGAATATATAGCGCGCCGATTCACATGAGAAACAACAGCAAACATGGTTCGTTTTTTACTTCTTATTAAAGCTTCTTAATGTATTATACCAAAGCTATGGTCTAATGTCCATGTTGTGCCCATCTCAGTAAAAATTTGGAATTTAACTTGAGTTGGGAAGTATACTTGAGACAAACAGTCCAATTATGTAGAGCCAACTACGAGAAATCAAATTCGGTCAATCGTCAAATGTCAAATCCAGCTGGGATGGACATTTTCTCGTCCAAAATTCCTCAGTTCCTTAAAACAAAAGTTTTCGACCAATGTATGTTGACAGTGAGGACATTTAGCGCTGAAACGAGATATCTAACTCTAGATATCTAGCTCATCTTTCGAAACTTTGGTTCTTCAACGAATTTCAGAATTTCTTATCTTATCCACCAAAGAACTTTGAGAATTGCACGCTGAGCGACTGAATTTGTAAACTAGTCCTGCCATGAGATGCTACATTCAGCACATCATTACTGGCAGGACGCACTGATAGTAGGTACCTAGACCTGGGTCTTCCTTTTTACTTGATCTAATAAATTTAGTTATTGTGTTTAATTCGACAGAACTATACGAAATAAGCCCGTACGCCCAATTCGCTGTTGGCTTTCGAACGTTTGGTCACGTTGACAATCAGGATCTTCCCACCAGACATCCGAAACATAGATACGATACAGGTGAGCTAATGCTTATACTAATTAAGTAATTATAAGATAGGTAATTCTTTGAGATGACTGCCATGTTGTATGCAAACATGGTGCGTTCGATTTGTCAAACGGATTATTAGGTAATGTAAAAGCCTGGACCAACACCTAATACGCATAAACTTCATAAAAAAAATATTAGGAATAATATTTTTTTCCCACAAATCTGTAGGTATATCGGCGAGTAACATCATCACTACATAATTATTATAGTTAGGACTTTGTTAGTCCTCCGCCGCGTCTGTCTGTCTGTCCCTATGTATGCTTAGATCTTTAAAACTACGCAACGGATTTTAATGGGGTTTTCACTAATGGATAGAGTGGTTCTGGAGGAAGGTTAATTAAATACAACCATTTAATTAAATATGAAGGCGACATATGGTAAGATTTTTAGGAACAAACAAGACTGCAGAACAAGGCTGCGGAGGGCGACATCTGGTAACTACTTACGTAATGTTATTAATTTAAATTAACAGATGTCGCTGACGCGAGATATTTTTATATTTATCCTTACTAATACGTTACAAAATACGCGGGCGAAGTCGCGGGCAGCAGCTAGTTGGCTATATTTTATAAGGTAACGCGGACGAAGTCGCGCACTACAGCTATTTAAAAAAAAAAAACATTTAATAAGTGTATTTTATTAACTGAAATCTTATATATTTTTTTATTATTATGTAAAGATCAGGCAGGCGGACAGTCCTGCAAGTTGTGCGCTGCCAATCTTAATACGATTAAGGATTTGCGATTAAGAAGGCTCTGGCATCCCTTACCCACTTACCCACTAATCGAAACACAATAGCACATATGCTGTTATATCGCGGTCTGCCCAAATGTCTGGGAAACCTAGTTAGTCTTGCCGCTACTATCTGTTTCATAAAATACAATAGAAAAATATGGAATTCTGGTCTTGCTTAATCGAAAATCTCTTCTTTTTCAGAAACAAGTTTCCAAGTGTGTTCAGAATCAGAAGATAGCGACAGTATAATATCTAAATCGACGCTCAAAAGTGTGCCTAGAAGTGAGTACCACTTCCACTAGAGCCTAGACCTATCCACTTTTAACCTTGGTAAAGTAACTTAAATTTAAAAAAATAGTAAAATAACTCATAACATAACTTAGAGTTAATGAAGAAATTACGAAACACATTTAAGAAAAATAATTTTCTTTTTCAGAAGCCTGCCGAACGCCGCATCACAGATAACTAAATAGTAAAGTATTATTATCATTATAAATGGACATTACACCAAGTGTTTGTATTATAATAAATATTATTATTATTATTATTATTAAATAACTATGAAATTGAATGTCAGTCCACAAGTATGTAATATTAGCCCACTGCCAGTTATATCGATGTTAAACATAGTTTACAATTGTACATAGTTGAAACAGAATGACCCACTTAACATGAGTATGTACCTTCTTAATTCTTTTTTAATTATTTATCAGTACAAATAGTATTTCTTTTAAGTAATTATAGTCTAGTCTTTTTTTTTCTAGTCTTCAATAAAAAATTGTTTGTGTCAGCTCCGACGGGAGTTTGAATTTTGAATTTTTGAATTGGAATTTTGAATTTGACTTTCGAATTTGAATTTTTTGCAATGATATTGATACGAATCTGAGTGCAGATAATCTGCACCAAACCTTGAAAAATAAATAGTCAAAATTTTTTTTGTTTTGCCACAAAATGGCAACGGTGTTGATCAAGACGAATAAGTAGTAAGTTTAAAAGTAACATAAAATTTTGTTAACTTAGGTACTTACCTACCTAAATAAAATTAATTATAAGGGTCTTAATATCTGGGTCGTCTTTTTGTAAGTGGATTGAGTAAAGCCTTTTTCTTGGGTACTTAGGTACTTTACCAAATTTGAAAGTATTTGCTTATGAATGAATATAAAAGACATTTATATTCGTTTGATTTTATATATATTTATACGATTTGTTTTTATAGTTAGAAATTGAATTGTAAATAGCAGATATTTTGTCCTAAATCTCGATATCTGTAAATTGTGTAAAAAAATTCAATAATCATATTCATTCTATAGAAGCATTTCAATGTTATTATAACGCAATAGAAATTAATCATTTCCACGATATAGGTAATGTTATCAGCAGGTCATTTCCATTCAACATTATAGATTTACTTTATTTTGAAATTCAGTGATGTAATTCGCAAATTAAATGTTAAAAAATAATTAAAATGACATTTCTTAAATGCAAATTAAATATTTTTTTTTATAAATTAAACAGTACTTTAATGAAATTATTTTTTTAATTAGATTTAAATATACAATAACCTTTTTCATATGCAATGATTTAACGTGAAAAAAAGTTAATTTAATACTTTTTACATTGCCCACAAAAAAAATTGTATATATTTGGGAAAATAATGATCCAAAAAAAGTTGTAGGTACATTTTATTTATCATTATTAAATGGTCACAAATTTTTAGCAAATTTTTAGGTAAATGAGATAATTTGAATGTTGACTTGTTTGAATTGAATGACTAAAATTGCTAAATCAATGTTGAAATCTTACATAACACGCAGTTTATTGTAAACCTCTTGATCTATCTAGATCTACATAGGTATATAATTGTTCTGTGAGTAGATAAGTGGTGATATAATAAAGAGCAAAGAATATAATTCGAATGCCAAATTATTTCTAGTCAAGTACAGTTCGTACTAAGTTAATTGTTTATTTAAAGTTTTATACATCACAAGTAATTATAATTAATTGTTAATAATTCATACGAATTAAAGTATCTTAAGTGTGGGTTTGCACAAGTTTCCGTGTCCACGAACCTTATGAACGATGTGAATTTAGAACGAAGTTTTTTTTTTTAATTCTATTAAAATATTACCTGACATTCTGTTTCAATGCCTGTCCTTTTTCTACATACTTAGGTCATGAAGGGTAGAGGTAAAGGAGGATCGATTCCGGGGCCTTAGTCAAAGTAACATTTCTAAAACGACAACGAAGTTCGAAAGAATAAAATGTATGGGATGTAACACGTGATTTAGCGACAGCATAATTATGTCAATCCCATTGTTTTCGAACTTCGTTATCGTTTTAAAATGTTACTTTGACTAAAGGCCCAGTACATGAAAATGTGTCCATGGAATATGCTCAATTAGGCGGCGCATGTATGTATGCATTGGTGAATTGATATTACATATTAGTTGTTTTGTTGTTCGTAAATAAAATGCTACTAGAGCGCCACGCCCCACACATTCCACACAGCACCATCTAGTTCCAAAGTAAGCAACTCAATGCTTGTATTATGGATACTAGACAGTTGATATACTACATACAATACTTTTTTTGTAAATATTATAAATACAAAACATCCATGACTCAAGTACAAAGGTAAATGTTAACACATAAACATTTGCCTCTAGCGGGATTCGAACCCGCGACCGCTTGGTTAACAGCTAGGGTTACTAGCCACTAGACCACTGGACAATGCTACTACAGCGCCTCCTATTTAATGGTGGTCGATGGACACTTTCTAATGTGTAGACTTGGTTTGCGCCTTTAGACAAAGTGGCATTCGCTCCGTAGCGATTCGATTCGAGAGAATAAAATGTATGGGATGTGTCACGTGATTTAGCGACGACATATGTCAATCCCATACATTTTATTGTTTTCGAACTTCGTTATCGTTTCGTTATCGTTTTAAATTGTTACTTTGACTAAGGACACGGGGACCTTAATTCAATTCTTCGTGACACAGGTCATAAAGTTCAATGCGACGTATGCCTACTTTAATGTTAGCGCTACATTCAAAGAGCGAATGTTATGTTATTTTATTGAAACTGTAAAAAATATGTAAAATAAACTTCCTGTTTAAAAATCACTTAGAGTAAGATCGTAGAATTGTTAAAAATAATATCTACACAAGACTGATTATTACATCTTTAATGATGATTTTGGTTTCTATACAATTTTGATCTAGAACTAATAAAATAAATGTTAGACAAATTAAAGAGCATTTTATTTTGAAACGGATTTACCCCCAAACACTATTGAGCACCAAATGCTCAATAAACCTCAAAAAACGTATTGAGCATGACTATTGAGCATGTGTTATGAGATAACCATACAACGTATATAGGGACGAAACATATCTATACCAAAGCCAACTTCGAAAAATTTGTAAATTTGGCCCTGCCGGGACTCGAACCCGCCAATCCTGAGTCAGAACGAAGCCTTAGCTACTCGAATGGAAAATTATAATACATTGCGATTAATATAGTTCGCGATAAACTCAAAAACTACTGCACCGTTTTTCATGCTGTTTTCACCAATAGATACGAGTAGTTCTCGAGTAAGGTTCTAGTATATAATTTACAAAGTTACGCGGGCGAAGTCGTGTGCAGCAACATATTTTATTAACCTAATATAGAAATTAATAGACTTCTCTAAAAAAATATGTTAAAATAAGCGTTTTTCTATTTCGATTTATTTCTATAAATATTGATAGGTAAATTTATTGATCTCCTTATTGATAAAAATAAATGACAAATATTGCATAGTTATTCTCTAAACTGAGCAAATATATCTCATAATTTTATATAATATATCTTATATAATATACACTTTAACCATAAAATTAATAAATACTATGTATATCAGGGGTATGTATGTGTAGTAAAATTAAAAAAAAATAAACACACACACACACACACACACACACACATCAACACACAAAATGTTCAGCACTCTTCGGTTTTTTTTATTTTACTACACATACCCCACGTGTAGTAGGTAAAATAAAAAAGAATTAAACACACACACACACACATCAACACACACAATGTTGAGCACTCTTCGGCTTTTTTATTTTACTACACGTACCCCACGTGTAGTGAAATAAAAAAAAAATTTAACACACACACACACACACATCAACACACACAATGTTCAGCAATCTTCGGTTTTTTGTATTTTTACTACACGTGCCCCACGTGTAGTAAAATAAAAAAAAAATTAAACAAACACACACACACATCAACACACACAATGTTCAGCACTCTTCGGTTTTTTGTATTTTTACTACACGTGGGGCACGTGTAGTAAAATACACGTACCACACGTGTAGTAAAATAAAAAAAAATTAAACACACACACACAATGTTCATCACGCTTCGGCTTTTTTTATTTTACTACACGTACCCCACGTGTACTAAAAAAAAATTAAACAATTAAACACACACACACACAATGTTCAGCACTCTTCGGCACTTGAATGTCTGCTGACCGAGTTCTTGATGATTCCACTGAGCGAGTGCACAGTGAACTTTGAGGGCTAGAAGGTCGGCGCGTTCATTATGAATATCCTCTGCTCCTCCTTCTTGATCCATCTGAGTAGACGGTCCACCGCTTTTATCGCTTGGTCTTTCTCCATCAGCGCGTCGAATGTCACGTACAGTTCGAAGCCGTTCGTAACCTGAAAAAAAAATCATCAATTATTGGATCACCTTGCTGACCCGGCGAACTTCGTACCGCCTCAGAACAAAAATCTCCGCTATACAAAATGTATGAGAGAACGAACCAACGAACGAATTGAAAACATATTGAAAGCCCTTAATGTTCAAAATTCTATGAAATAATTATACTTTGCCGTGCCGTCCTCCAATGTGCGCGGCCCTATAGAAGACTACAGCCTGAAGACTGGAATATTTATATTTCCACTTTTATAAGATTTTGTATACCTAGACGAGACTGTCAGAATTCCTGTTTAAAACCCCCTCCCCCCCTTCCCTACCAAATTCCCCATACAAACATTCCATCTTCTAAAGAAATATTCACTTCAAAAAACACACTCACCCAAGCTAAGACTGTATCCTGTGAGTTTGACCTGAAAATCAACTTGGCCGGCGTATTGCTGCAATGTATTTGACTGCAGAACTCCCTGTAGTTCCTCACGTACTCGATCTCAGACAGCTTCTGCGGCTGCTTAGTGTTCACATCGCCGCCCTCCCTGTGCCTAGTCCTGTAGTCCTGCAACCTGTCCAGGCTCACCGGGTCCGATGTGAACAGTTGAGCAGTCGACTTGCACTTGTACATGAAGTGCCTTATCTCCGGCATGTCGATGTGCTTCAGGGGATTGGTCGTGGGCAGATCTTTGCTCCTGTTCAACGCTTCGTTTATGGCGTTCAGACAGTTGGTGCGTCTCAATTTGTCGGCTATTGTGTGTTTCGCTTGCGACAGTGGAAAGAAGGCGTCCCTCTGTACGGTCAGAAGCAACAAGCACGCTTGACAATCTTCCGAAATGTACGACACGTGACCGTGGAGGAATCCCCTGAAAAAATATTTTTTAAGTAAGATTAATGGTTGGGCCACGAAACCAACGCTCGAAGCGAATTAGCTTATGACTAGCTCACGAAACCAACGCTCAAAGCGAAATCGGTTATGCCTGGGTCACGAAACCAACGCTCGAAGCGAATTTGCTTATGCCTGGGCCACGAAACCAACGCTCAAAGCGAATTCGCTTATACCTGGGCCACGAAACCAACGCTCGAAGCGAATTTGCTTATGCCTGGGCCACGAAACCAATGCTCAAAGTGAAAAATTTTGATGCATTTTGCAGCGCCGTTGGCATGAACTACAACCATTATTTTGTTTTTGACGCTCGACGCGCAGTACGCATTTTGAGCTTCCCCCTATTCCCTAGTCCCTATTTTCGGTACATTTTATAAGTTGTTAAGAGTGAAGTTGTAAATATATCAATTTTTTGAACCATAGAAACATCAAGGATATTTATTTAATTTTTAATTGCTGAATCAAAAATAATCAAAAATAGGTTGTTTTCGATTGTGTGCGAATCTCCATAGAGGCAATGTGTTGAATCATAATATTATAAAAAAAACATCAAAATGGCGGCAGATACCATGCCTCTTGGAATAGTAATTAAGTACTTACTTTAACACTGTCTCAAGAATATATGCCATCATTGGAAATGAACTTTTCATAGTTGGCTTCTGGTCTTGATCTGGCAAGTAGGAGCAAAGCTCAAGTTATTTTTGGGCAGCCCGTCTGGCGGCAGTAAGCACCCCCTTACAGAATACCATCGTGAAATAGTAAGGGATGCCAGAGCCCATTTCCCTATCCCTTCCTTATCCCTTATCCTTCATTTCATCCTACTATTAAGCACTTGCAAGACGCATAATATTTTTCTTGTGTGTTTTTAAACACAAGAAATCCATTTACTTTATCTAATTTCCACAAAGCGAATCATAGCATGTCCTACGACCTTAACATTAAAAAACAAGGCAACTTACGTGGCGTCGAATTTGGGTAAGCATATGGGCGTCCAACTCTCCGCCGTCTTGAACGACTCCGAACTTCTCACCAAATTGAACAGCAAATGCAAATCGGACGGATGCAACGTGTACTTCTTCATTCGGACCAGAGTTATCAACTGATTGCCCGCAATCAGTATGGCGAACACTAGATCCCTTATTTTGTTGCAGGCGGAGGTTATTGCGTTCGTTATATTCTCTCTGGACTTCTCGGCCAGGGGCAAACATCTCACTGCGCCCAACAAGAAAGCCGGATCTTTCTCCATGAATACCAATAAGTGATCTATGAGTCTCTCCGCTCCCGAGAGGAGCCTCCGCAGGTCGTAATTGCGTCTCTGTTCGAATATTCGATTCAACTGTGTCAGTGTTAGCACTGAGACTATTTGATTGAACGCGTAACTAAAACGGAAACATAAATACAAAATTTTTGTTTTTATTTTTACAATTTTTTTTAATAATAATAATGAGTTTTATCTTTGTCAGCATCTAGCCGTACAGCAAAGGCTGACGGTGGAGCGAACTAACCCAGAAAATGCCTATTCAGAAAATATAAATCTCCTCTCTTTATAATATGTATTAGTATAAATTAGATAACTTACGTCAACTGTAAAACCAATTGAGTTTCACTTTCGTTGGACTTTGACACAGCCACGAGTATCAGAGGGCCCTTGACGAGAAATACCGCTTTACAATCGGTCGTCGTGATTGACCTCAGTATGTCTTGGTTTTGGTCCTCGACCACACTCACCAACGCTTGAACAACTCCGCAAAGACCTGCCAGCTTATCTTCATTGCCATATCTGAAAACGGTGTAGGATTACATAGACTACATGATAAATTTAATTTAAATCTTCTTATAATATGGCAATACAAATCAAATCAAAAAATTATTATTGGGCAATTTTAAGCTACCTTATTTTTTTTGTTATGCATATAAATAATAACTTAAAAACAATGATAAAACACGAAAAAAAAAACATACAATTTTGCCTCCTATACACCCGTATGTTGTCACATGGTCTATATGACCTCATATATTACTCGAACAAAAAGGATTTAATTAATATTAATCTATACTAATATTATAAAGCTGAAGGTTCGATATTATAAGGTGAAACTACTGGTTCGAATTGAAAAATTCTTTTTGTGTTGGATAGATCATTTATCGAGGAAGACTTTAGGCTATATAACTCACGTTGCGACTAATAAGGAGCGAAGAAACAGTCGAAAATGTGGAAAAAACGGGGAAAATTTTCATTTTTGAGGGCTTCCATTGCGTGCACAGCGAAAACCGTTCGAGATACCCAAATGATTCCCAAAATAATTATTCTACGCGGACGAAGTCGCGAGCACCAGCTAGTATTAAATATATCGTAACTTCAACTTCATTCATTAGTGGGATAATGGTAGTCAATTAGAATACCAGCCTGCTTCATTTGGATAGTTTTTTTTAAATACCTAATTAATAGTTCTAATAGTTTTAAGTAACTAAAAATAATCACCTGGAATAAATCGGTTTTCCAGCAGAACTCAATATAAAAACGTGTTTCTCTTTATTGATTAATTCCGGAGATTTCAAATAATCATCTTTCTCTTGATCCTCATCTTTTCCATTTTCTTCGCAAAGATTACTAGTACTGGTCGAACCTGAGATAGATTCCTGGAATAGTTTGAAGAGTACGAATCAATTCTATATTCTACTATGTCTCTACTGATTGAGCAGACATCTCTAAAGGTGTCCCTAGACGATCACATGTGTATATCAGTCATATCTTGCAGGATAAAAAATAAAAGGAATTATCAATCAACTGCCACGACGTAGTTGCATGTCATTCACATCAATTAAACGGTCATGCATGCATGACAGCACGTAACGCGTGTTATGCTGCATGATCGTCTAGGGACACCTTAATACTCGAGTAATAGAGTAAGTAATTGAATTGAAGTCTTATTTGAAGCTGCAAGTATGCAGTGGCTTGATAGGATAAATGAAAAGGGATAAAGTGGATAGGAGATAATGGGTGCTAGCATTCCTTACTCACTAAGCAAAACACTATAAATATTGCTGTTGTAGCTTTCTCTAGGTGAATGAATTATTAAAATCCGTTGAGTAGTTTTTGAGTTTATCCAAAGAAACAAACATACAAAAAAATTTACTTACATCTTTCCCTTGCAAATCATCACTAGATTTCGCAGCTTTAAGCTGAGCTTCTTTTAATTCTTCACCGATTTCGTTTTGGATTTTACTTATTGTACTACTTTTGGCTGAAAGGCTGTAATTCCTTTCCTGAAGACTAGAACTCATCTCTGAAGCGAATTCTTCAAAGGAATCAGTAGGATTAAGAACACTCTCGGGGCAAGCGCCTGGTTCCAATACTGTTGTAACGTTTTCTTGTATATCAACATTAGTGGAATCACTATCTTTCGAAGTAGATGCCATTGTGAATGTGGTTTAGGAAGGAATTGAAGAAGGAAACAAAATAAGGTCTATCGCTACTTTCGTTTCATCAGTGACTGAATTTTTAACTTTATAAATAAAATAAATATTTAATTTTTATCATCTAAATATTATGTACTTTTCAAGTTAGATAGGAAATTACAATACAAACAGAACTACAGAAGAAAATAATTGATTACAATTTACATCTATTCCATCCTCAGCACAAATTTTTCTCACACACAGGTCACAGAAGAAAAATTTTGTCAGAAAGTTTGACACTGACACTTCTTCAAAAAAGAGTTGAAATTTCTAACCATAGAGTAACATTCTATCTAGGAAAAAGGTTAAGGTTAGTATTTATTCCTAGGATTCTATAAAAGTTAGTCTACTCACGATGCAATTTCATATTCAATCTGTCAAATTTAATTTATTGGTCTCGAAATTGACCACACTACTTACGTATCAATCCTATAGACAATTTCATCATCAGCAGCGCAAGCACGTTAAGATCTCTATGTATGTATTCACAATAAATTATTGAATTAAAAAAAATGGATTTTATCATCAATATAACAAAAAATTGCTATTGTATTTTTTTACAGAACTCACAATTTTTTTTAAATCAACTATTTCACAAAATTGTATTAAATGAAAAAAAGGTTTTTATTTAAAAGTTCCAATAATTAAAAAGTCATTTATTACAAGTCTATATTATTTAATATCGACCTTTATCCCTTCTTCTATCAACATCGTGTCTGTCCCTTTCTCTCCGAACATCTCTGTCCCTTTCCCTGCCCCTGTCCCGTTCCTTTTCTCTTTCGCGTTCTTTTTCTCGCTCCTTTTCTCTGTCCCTTTCCTTCTCTCTTTCCTTCTCCCTTTCCCGCTCTCTTTCTCTTCTGCGATCGCGTTCTCTACTTCTGGTACGTTCTCGTTTTCTATCTTTTTCTCTCCTGTCTCTCGATCTGAAAAATGTGAAATCATTGTGATATTAAAATCAGCTGAATGTCTTAAAGATAGATTGAAATTTAAAGTTTTTAAAAAAAAATCTGCAGAACAGGAGGGACTGTGTTTCACATTCAATTTGGCAGCCCATTTGGCGACAGTTATTACTCCCTTACCAGAAGACCCCTTATCAGAAGACTTCAGTGAAATAACACCATGTGTGCCACCATATTAAATTAAAGGTTCTCTAAAGCAGCAGGCCATGTTGGTTGCACGTGACCCATGTGTAATCTTTAACAGCCCTCAATGCTCAATGCTCAATGAATAACTTTTGTGGCATGTGACCTTGAAATGATAGTTTAGTTATACTACTGGTATGGTAACTCACTACGATAAATGTTTGCAATATAAAGGTGCCAAATATTGATTTTAATAAATAAAAAATAATCAGAATGGAAATTAATGGTTTTTATTGCTACCAAATCACCAATATATAGAATTTCATCTACTACGATTTGAAAATTAATAAGGTAAAAGATCTTTCAAAAAGTAATGGATATGGATCTTTCTTCTCCCTTGGTATCACTAGTTTGTAGGAGGCTGGAAAACGAACCTAGAACCCCTGCGACAGAGTATTAAAGCAAGCCCCTAAAGTTATGGCAAAAGCCAGTATATATAATACTGGTTATTACATGCGACTTCGGATTCGGAGCTTATTCAATTCTTATTCAAGCTTAACAAACAATCAAATCTTTCCTCTTTACAATATTAGTATAGACAACCTTAACACTGTAATTTATTAAATCAAGATTTAAATTGCGAAAAAAAATTACATACCTATCTCTTCTTCTGTCCCTATCCCTCCTATCTTTATCTTTTTTATTTTCTTTGGCTTCTGGCTCCGGATTCTCTTCATCAGAAGGCATATCCTCATCCAAATCGTCGTCTAGAGCCGAGATTTTCGGTTCCAACTCGTTGTTTTCTTCCAGTACATGCCTTTTCTGAACTCTAGGTAAAATAACATCGCATAGACGTTCTTCGCGTAATAACTCATCTATATATTCATCCATGTGAACTATTTCATATTGGCCATCGCGATTTTGGCGCCTCAACTTTCTGTTATCATTGTACAGAGGCTCGAGGTATTTGTAACAATCGACAGACGTACCGGTAAGCCTCATGTAGAAAGCGCCCAGTGCGCGTACGTATTTGAACTCTTCATTCTTAATAAATTCAACTACAATATCTTTTTCGGGTTGTATTTGAAGCATTTTCAATACCAAACACAGGAACGGTGTTGGATAAATGAAGCCTCCGTGAACACCCCCGATATATCGCAGGTCCATTGCTTTGTCGACGAGTAACTCGGCTGTCAGAGCGAAGCATTCTTCCTTCCAATATTTCGAATCGTATATGCGAGATCTAATAATCTTTTCAATTAAATATTGAGGATTAGTGCCTCGAATGGATTTAGCGTCCTTTACGGTCCGGTTCGCCATTTTTATTGTTTATTTTATTACTTCATCTCATTTCAATTTTCAATGAGAATTAAAATGAATGAAGACAAAATCGTCAATCCAATTCAAAATTTCACCATCAGTCATCACACAGCACAAAGAACAGAAATTCACAGAAGGATAAATAATTCAGTTACCATAGTGTTGCCAATAATAATTTTAAAATTCCGATTCCGCCGTTTCCTAAAATGTCGTTAGAAAGTAGTCATCAAGGATTTTTTAATAATATAACAGGATTGATAACTTCAAAAAATTGCTTTTAAAAAATTAACTGTATTACCAATAGTTAGAGTATATTTTTCATTGCGCCTTACACATGGGCTAAACCGAGAAAAAAAAGAGATAGCCAAACTAAGGCCTTGTGTCCCTTTCTTTCATCTTGCCAGACTACAAAAATGTATTTCATTAAAAACTTAAATTCAAAAATCTTAGATCAAACACTAATGTATATTAATTGTAGTTCAATTATTTTAATAGTTTTTAAATGAAATTATTATAATAACATTAATTTTGTGATATATTACTAAATTACAAAAGATAATATTTGTAGTTTCAGTACTATTTTTTATTTTATTTTCTACTGGCATCCCTATGAAATGTCATGGCGGTGTTTTTAAATAGCAGTTTACATATTGTTTTTTTAAAATCGTTCATAAAAATTAAATTTAAAGTTAAAATGGTGAAAGAGTGTTGCGTGTATGCTTGTCCGAGCGAATCCTATGGTGGTTGCAATATATCTTTTCACAGGTAAGCTAAAAATAACATAATAATAAATCTACCAACTATGTTAACCATAAATTTGTAACGTTGGTGGATATGGTTATGTACAATTATGTTAATCTAGTAAATCTAGTTGGTCCGACAAACTTCGTGCCGCCTCAGAAACAAAACTCGTACCATTTGTATAGAAAAAAATTTCGAAAAAGTCATTTTCCATTTTGTACAAACAAATTATTGTTTTCGCAATTTACTTTACTTTCCTATATTTACTACATAATTATTGTAATTTACTTTACTATATTTAAGGCTGAAATATCAAATACCACTCATCGTTAATATACCTAACCAGGACGCTCAGTACACCGACCTAGTAAAATGTTGGTGAAAGGTCCTCGAAACGTATCAGGGATAGAAAAGTAGGGTTTGCACAATGTCATAGAGAGTATCCCATCCCGTTCATACATTTTTTACAGTCCATACAACTTTTTTGGAGTTTTCAAAGCGGGATATCTCCAAGACCGTCGGGATAGATGGGCAGTGTCTTTAGCGAATAACCATCGATACATTTCTCAGTAATCGTCCATTGCTTATGTGTTTATTTATTTATGTTTATATTAAAAGAAACTACTACTACCTATATATTAGTAATTTTTTATATAAATATCACTGTAAGTTTTCCTTGAAAATAAATAATGGTCTTATGGTCACCCTATTAGAAAGGGACACACGGCTCCTCTTCTATATATCCTACTTGGCCCGCTTTTTAGCCGCAAGTAATAAATCCTTATTAATATATTAAATCCATGGTAGTCATAGACTGTGTCAAAAAAGTCTGGAAATTAAGAATTGGCAATACGGTAATGTTGTCCCGTTCTGATGTCCTAAAATTCAAATCTAAATTTTAAAAAATGGTTTAGGCGGCAACATTGGAATGTGATTTTTATTGGTTTATTCCCATCTCGGCACCTTCCCATCTCGGCAATTTTGTGCTTTATCATTGTTATCCGGTTATTATTTATGCACAACAAAAAAATATTATTTAAAATTGATTAATAATAAAGTTGTTGAAAAATAGGCAAATACCCTATTAGACATAATGCTTTAGAAATATAATTTTAAGTAGGTATCTAATTAAAAAACTATTTGTCACTAACTGACTGAGCTATCAATGCATAGTCAAAATTAATAAAATTTTAGAAAGAGGATGGATGGAGAGTGGATGTATGGATGGATGTTTGTTACTCTTTCACCCTAAAACGACGTACTTAAGAGATTTGGATGAAATTTGACACACAGGTAGGTAGTTTCTTTCCTGGGTAACTTTTAGGATACTTTTTATTCTACAAAAAATGTTACGTTACTGAGAAACCGTCTAAAAATATTTAAAAAAAAATTGGTCACTACTGTCGCCGTGATTGCGCCAGCGTCTAAAGAGCGATAAATATGTAAGATGTTTTCTTCATTTTTCAAGGCTGGCGAAGTCGTGAGCAGCAGCTAGTCAGGAAGTAATGGTAAAAATAAAAGAAATAGTAAAATTGACTTCTCAAATTTTATGATCATATGTTGCCTGCTTTAATTTCATTAATGTAATCATAGCAGGAACCTCTATAGACGAGATATAAACTGCCACGTGGGTAGTTGAAGTCACATCCCATCTCGCATATTCCGTCATAGGTCTTCATATTGCTAGCGCATATAGGCGGGGCTGGCGGACATCCACATAACATCTTTGGATTTGACGGTATCGCGTCGCTGAAGGTTGTTGCCACGATCGACATTGAAATACCTAATTAAAAATCGTATTGAATTTTTAACTTTAAATAATATTATAGTAACAATAGTAGCCCGCGACTTAGTCCACGTTATGAAGGAAAATAAGTACCTACCTATAATGAGTAATATAGCACCTGAGAAATTTATCGCTGTGCCAACGGTGGCGCACACGGTCTTTATTTATATTAAATTCTAGCTCGTGCTCGCAACTTCGTCAGCGTTCATAATGTTATATAGCCTACCTCGATAAGTGGACTATCCAACACAAAAAGAATTTTTCAATTCGAACCAGTAGTTCCTGAGATTAGCGCGTTCAACCAGAGATATACTATTTCGTTGGTTCAACCAAACAAACAAACAAACTTTTCAGCTAAAGCTGAAAAGTTTGTTTGTTTGTTGTTTGTTTGTTTGTTTATATAAATATAATATTATTATTTATAAAATAAAGTCTCTTCCCACCGTCGGTCCATGAAAGTGGGATAAGCGGTTAGGTTTAAAAAAGCGGGATAAAGGTTTAAAAATATTTAAAAATTGCACCCCGAGCGAAGCGCTATTTTCATCAGTGGAAACCGCATTAAAATCTGTTGCATAGTTTAAAAGATCTAAGCGTAGGTACCTACATTACCTACATATAGGGACAAGCGACTTTATACTAAGTAGCTATAATACATAATTTATAATTACATACTTTTTGAAAATAGTTAGTTAATTTTTAAAGTTTTTATATTATTATAGTGATTAAATTTATTGTAGTTCTTAGATATGTATTTATATATAATAGACGTATTTATATTAAATTTACACATTTGTTCTGTAAATAATTTAAATAAATAATGAATCTTCATGTTCCTGTTGGGCTTTAACTATTTTATGAATATTGTATGGACATTGATAGTAGGTAAAGAAAACCAAAGCTTACTTACAAAATATTATCAGCGACTTCATTGTTTTTTTAATTTGTAATTTGACTTCACTTGCCGGAGAAATAAAGACAGTTTTAATTTTCTGTTCATTTATATCAAGTGCAATTAGTTGCAAATTAAATTCACAGCCAAATCAATTTGTCACATACATAAACCAATTCACACTTATTTACGTTATGACAACCTAAAGCGATTTTTTTTTTACATTATTAACATGACGGAGTACCATCGGAGGCAAAGATAATGGATTGGTCTCGCTGCGCTCGACTAGATAGAGCGCTATACAAAAGCATTAGCTCCGAAAATGTGGCAACTTTTTATTGTAGTGTGTGTAAAAAATCGTCACTTTTTATCACTTTTTACCCAGTTTTATTATATTTTTACACAGTTTCACTACGCAAACTGGTATTTTATTATGTCTAAAATTTAATAAAACATTCGGCACGTACATATCACAGACAGTTTGCAGTGTGACTGGTTCGGGTACGCCGAATTCGGCGTACTATTTTATGCCGCATTTTACAAGTACGACGGCGGTATCTAGTCGAGCGCAGCGAGACCAATCATTTATCTATGCATCGGACGTATGTATTTTAAATTAAACGTACCTATCGCTGATGAATCTGTGGAAATTTTGTTTGCTTTTCTTAATGTAAACGTTATAAGCAAACCGACGGTGGTACTGACTACTGGTAGGTATGGGAAGATTAGTAAAGCCCGGTTTCCACCGCGAGCGGAGCGGACACCGTTTAACTCGCACGACTCTTTTTGCTCGCTGAGTCCTTTCGCTCGCTTATTTGTTGGTGGAAACACAAGTATGTAGTTTAGTCGTGCGAGATAAATGGAGTCCGCTCCGCTCGCGGTGAAAACCAGGCTTTAGAGAAGAATGAGATGAAATAACAGTACGTTGTGCGATGCTTGTTAATATTCATTAACAAAAGTGTTAACATAATTATTTAGGTATATGTTATATAAGTAAACCATTTTATTCATGGCAAGATCTTTTTGACGAGCCCTATTTTGATGGGTTAACTTTAGAAATGAACAGCACGCGTGCTGTTATATTCTGATTAGTGATTTTGTGAGCAAGGGATGCCGGAGCCCATTTACCTATCGCTTTTTTTGCAGCACAACCCATGTAGCGTTGCTTGTGTTATATAGGCGACGATAGCTAGGTATCTATAAGTGAACCGTCGACGATATTTTTCAAGGGAAACATGTGAAGGATATTAATATGTGAATAGAATAGGAAGGGGTTCTAACATTCCTTACTCAACGGTCGCTTTTATAATTAATTAACGTGCCGTGGCACGGCACGGCACGTTTTTACCGTCACGGTAAGATAGAAAAGCAAAATGTATGTAATTGTATGCAGACGCATTTAATTTATCATCCACGGCACGGCGTCGACGGCCACAAAAATACTTGAGACGCCCACGGTATTACAGTGCCGTGCTACGTGCTACTGTGCTACGGCACATTATAAAAGCGACCATTCGCCGAAACTTCTGTGCCCATACAGGTCTATGGTCTGTGTGATTATAGAAGACCACAAATGTTCTGTGGCCAACAGACAGGCTGACGAGTGACGGTTCACTTGCTGATGATGGTAGGTGACAAGAGGCAAATACCGACCGCAGTAGGATTTTCCTGCAATAACTTTGCTGGTGTATGTGTATATTAGTACCATCGATGATTAGTACCTATAATAACATCATCATCTCATGCCTAATCTCAACCATAGGACTGCTGGATATAGGCTTCCGCCATAATTTTCCAGGATAGGACCGGTCTAAAGCAGTCATTATCTAGGGGAGACCCGCGGCCCTTATTAGGTCGTCAGTCCATCTCCCAAGTGTCTGCCATTGCTATGCCCTACCCATTGCTGATTTAACTTACTAATCCGCCAAGATCAGTGACTTACGGGTTATTGTCGGGTTATTTGTCTACGGATATGCTCATTCCTGATTCGATTTCGCAGAGTAACGCCGGGCATAAACTTCTCCAGAGCTTGTTGAGCGACATTGAGCTTTCTAAACGAAGCTCGTATTTAAAAATCACATTTCAGCGCCACATTGTCGTTGTCACACCAAAATCTACTATGTGCACTTTTTTGAAATTCCACCATTTTGATCTTATTGAATAGATCTATCTATCGCATAAAAACTGCTAATGTTTGAAAACTTTCCCTGGAATAATATACGAGTATAAAGTTTACATATTTTTTTATATAAATTTAGCCGTCATACAGACAGTCGCGGAAAGCGTAAATATTCCTCTATTCCCATTTAGACTTAAAGAGAAAAATCTAAGAATGAGGCATGACGAAAGCAACCCTCGTTTGCATTTATTATGTTACTCTGGTGCCCGCCACTTCGTTCGCGTTGAAAAAGCAATATATCGCCTGACACCGTTATTGCTATTATACTTAGCCAGTAGTTAGTTTCCTTAATTTTAAATGATCCCTCGGGAGCAGTACTTTTTTTCTGGATGAAAGGTACCCTATGTCCTTTCTTGTATCCCTGACAATGTGTATGCAAAATTTCATGATGATCGGTTCAGTAGTTATTGCGTGAAACAGTTACAAACATCCATACATCCATACAAATTTTCGCATTTATAATATTAGTACGGATAGTCGACGGTAACTACTTATAGAGCAGTCAGCCTCCTGTAGATCTTTCTGAAAAAGAAAGACTATCCAGATTTGGATAAGATAAAGTGGATGTGGGTAAACATTAAAAATATTCATTCAATTTTTAAGCTTTATTGCTACAATCAACAAAATGTACAGAGATTGTAAGGCGACGACGAGAGTTTTAAGCCATAACTTTTAAATCTTGGTTATTGACACTTGGTTTATATTTGTAATTTGTAACCGAACTGATTAGGTCATAGCACGCACCCCAGTATACGACATACAGAGAGTCTGGTGGGTAGTTGCGATCACATTGCATATTGCATACGCCGTCGTAGGTTTTATAGTTGCTTGCGCATACTGGTGGAGCCGGTGGACATCCACAAAGCGGATCAATTTTATTTAACAGCTTCGGTACGGCGATGGTGAACGCTACCATTGACACTGAAATTAAAATATAACTCCATATTAAATTCCACATGGATTTTTTTAAATGTTAAGGTTGACAGACAGACTGACGGTCCTCTTGATGGTAGGTGGAAACCGTCGCCTATAACACAAGCAACGCCATTAGGTGTTGCAAGCGCTGCCGACCATAGAAGGATTAAGGATAAGGGATAATGAAGGGATGGGATATGGGATAGTGCTGTTATTTCACTGCAGTATTCTGTAAGAGGGTGGTTAATGCCGCCAGACGGGCATAAATGGGGTTAAAATGACTGCGAAACAGTGTGCCCTGCCACTACTTTTCAGATCCAGACCAGAGCCAACTATGATAATTTCTCTTCCAAAGTTGACTCAGCCGGGAATCAAATCCAACGGGCAAAAAATTACCTACTGTTTATACTTAGAAATACTTACTTACCTATTATATTTTGTTGTAATAAATAATCTTAACTTTATTAGGTAACTTTGTTTATCAACCTTATAAATAAACCTAAATATAAGTATCTAGGTATTATTGAAAATAAATAAAATATTTTGGAAAATATTTTGCTGTGCCGTGCCGAAATATTTAAATGAGTTTATCTTGGATTTATTTATAAAAAAACAAAAGCCTATTACTTACAGAACAGTATAAGCGACTTCATTTTTTCTAAATTTAGAATTTGACTTCACTCGCCGGCGAAATAATATTCAATGACATTTCAGTTTTTTTGTTCGCTTTTATTAGAGTGCATTTAGTTACACAAAAATTCACAGTTAAATCAATTTGTTACAAACATTACCCATATCTCACTTATTTACAGTATGACGACCTAAAGCGAATTTTTTCATGTAATTATAGGTAATGAAGTACCGTCGTTCGTAGGTACTTATGTGTTTTAATTAAAACGTATCGCTAATAGGGCCGGCAGAATTATGTTTCTCAATATTTTTAAAATATCGAGAAATACTCGAAAAAATAAATTCAAAATACTTACTAATCATGACATGACAATGCGTGACTCTGGGAGGTCGCACATTGGCTAAAACGCAGGGAGGTATATAACTAGGTATATCTCTTATATTTATGATAAGCAATAGTTCAAAAATCGAAGCCTTAGTTCCTAACACGTTCCTAAGAACAAATTTTCGTCTCTCTTATGGTTTCAGATTTGTCCCACTCTGACCCATTGGAATCGAACGCCCTGTAAATCCTGTAATTTGAATAGAAATTGCGGAGATTTTCTAAAGTAAGCACAAATAAAAAAATCAACAAATATAAACTCCAAAGATAATTGATTGGTCCCGCTACGCTCGACTAGATAGAGCGCTATACAAAAGCAATAACTCCGAAAATGTGGCAATTTTTATTGTAGTGTCTGTAAAAAATCGTCATTTTTTATCACTTTTTACCCAGTTTCACTACGCAAACTGGTATTTTATTATGCCTAAAATTTAATAAAACATTCGGCACGTACACATCACAGACAGTTTGCAGTGTGACTGGCTCGGGTACGCCGGATTCGGCGTACAATTTTATGCCGCATTTTACAAGTACGACGGCGGTATCTAGTCGAGCGCAGCGAGATCTATCATAGATTTATCTATGATAAACTCACTAAAGGAGAGCATAAATAATAATTAATACTTACCTACTATTACCTAGTGATAAGGATTTATTTGCTGAAACATGACAAATTGATTTTATTATTTTACCATTAGATTGGCGTGTTAAATTTTTATAATTTACTATTTTATGCATATTTGAATGGAATATATTATATAAAATATTATATGGAATATATATTATATTCCATATAATATTTTATATATAATATTTTAATATACATAATCTTGTTAAAGTTCTTTGAGGCATTAAAACAGACAACAGGGAATTTGGACTATACTATTTGGAGCTAAAATACTTAGTACCTACTTCAATACCTTGAGAGAACTTTTTTATAATCATTTTTATTTTTATTTTATACAATGAGGTGATAATTCAATGATTTTATAAGCATTTTTTAGCGCTTCCTGTGGTGACCGTACGAGTTCTAATGTTTTCTAAGAGATGGCGCTACTGTTTGTCTATAAGAAGTAAGTTTGTGTAAAATGTTCCGTTGAGCGTATCCGTACTATGAAATCATTCTCAGATAAAGTCACTGACCTCCATATATACAAGTAGTACTAGTATATATGGAGGTCAGTGAATAAAGTGGAGATAAAATAAGAGCAAAAGAATTAACACAAATATATATTCTGTGATATGTATTTTATTTTGTCTGTGCCCTCTATAGAATATTTTGCACATTTTTGAACTTTTTTGAATGACATACTATATGACATTGACATCTTTTTAATATTGACGCGTGCATTCTCTTTTACTCAGGCTCAGAGTAGTATAATCTCTAATTCGGTCTGCTTTAGGCATAGAGTAACTTATTTGACGGCTTGACGTGACGTGACGCCAGTCCTTGTTGACTTGACTTGACTTGACTGAACGGTTTCTGTTTCAAATTGTTTATTATTTTCCGGTCTTCCAATAAGATTTTGGTTTTCATTTCATTTGTAATTTTATTACAGTGTTTATTTGCTTTATTTCCTTGATTTTGTTACTTATAACGAAGCTTAAAAAACAAAAATGGGCACAAAAAAGAAGAAAACTACTGAAGAGGAACCCATGGAAGTAGATGAAAGTCCTAATCAAAACGGCGACGTTGAAAATGGGGAATTAGATCATATTTCAGATGACGAAGAAGGCGGTGTTCGTATAGGCGATATTTATATACCGCCTGCTCCAAAACCGGCACTTACTTTGGATGTAACCGGTCCGAGGCTAATAATAACGCATATTGTTAATAACAATTTCAAGAGTTATGCCGGGGAACAACATTTGGGACCACTTCATAAGGTATGTAAGGTTTTACTTCGACATTCAGTGATACCTGAATGTTAAATTTCAGCATTACAAGCCGTTAACAGAAGAACTTGGTTTCTTCTGTAATATTTTATTACAGAAAAAGTCTGTTAGTAAAAGTAGCCATTTAACCTGCTGTTTTCTTCTAACATCCCTGTTTTTTCAACGGGGAAATTAACATTTTTTTTAATGTTATATTTGACGAATAATTTCAACCTTACCGATTGTTTCAGTGTTTCACAGCTATAATTGGGCCCAATGGCAGTGGAAAAAGTAATGTGATTGACTCAATGTTGTTTGTGTTTGGGTATAGGGCATCAAAGATTCGTTCCAAGAAGATATCTGTCCTCATACACGCGTCCAGTAAGCATCCCAATATAAATAGTGCATCGGTTGCTGTTCATTTTTGTCAAATTATCGATGGGGTGAGTTTAACTCGAATTAAGTTCATTTAAATGGTCATTTACGTTTAATCAGGATTCAAACCAGTGTTTTAATTTCAAAGCCGAACTCAGTTTCAACTAGACTATCACTGCTACGGGTTTTGAACGTAGATTGTCTCATATTACAGGAAGATGAAGAGTTCACAGTGGTGCCAAACTCTGAAATTGTAGTAACCAGGACAGCTTTCAAAGACAATTCTTCGACGTACACCTTAAACGGGCGTAGAGTTCAATTCAAGGAGGTAGCCAGAACACTGAGGGCACACGGCATTGACTTGGATCACAATAGGTTTTTGATATTACAGGTATGTAATAACATTTTCCAAGAGTGAGTTGCACCATGTAACTATAACGCTAACCGAAAACAAACCAGACGTAAAATCTCTGGTTAAAGAAAGCTCAGGCAACTCTGTGGAAGTCAGTGGAATCCCTTTGTCAACTAGGAAATGAGCTTTTAGTCTTCAAATGCCCGAATAGATCTTCATAAACTAACCTAAGAACCATCTTGATCATGTCAGCTTTAAAAAAAAACCAGATCAAAAACGGTCCCTCCTTTTTGGAGATACGATTCCATAGACACGCAGATACACAGACACATAAGTAAAACTTATACTGCCCCGTTTTTGCATGGAGCGTCGCGGCATTAAAAAATTTAATCTTGAAACTGAAAAATTAAATTTCAGGGTGAAGTGGAACAGATTGCTATGATGAAGCCAAAAGGAGTAACTGAACACGAATCGGGGATGCTCGAATACTTGGAAGATATTATCGGCACTTCTAGATATAAGGTGGGTAGTGTTTATAATGTGGCAGGGTAGCCCATACTATATTTTTTTTTCTACCTTTTATTTTGTAAATGTTGCTATGTTAAAAAATACTTATATTTTAAATTATAATTATAAATAATTCTATCTTTAAAAAAATGTTATTTTATTTTTTTATTGATTGTATCTTATGTAAAATTTAATTATTGTATAAAACTTTTTTGTTATACTTAATATTTTTTCTCTACAATTAATATTTACTCAGATACTTATATATAGAATTTTTTTTAATGTATTTTTTATCCGAGCAAAAGTCATTCCTTATCATCCCTCATGACTTTTGGGGAGTCACTATTTCAACAAAAAAAAACTGTCCAATATTGTCAACTATTAAGACATGAGCCAAAGTATTTTTATATTTAAAGAGTTTTTTTTTGTAGGATCCAATAGAGAAGTTAAACTTGAAAGTGGAAGAGCTGATCGAAATGCGTAAAGATAAGTTGAATCGCGTCCGTTTGGTGGAACAGGAGAAACAAAGACTGGAACAGCCAATGAGAGAAGCGGTCGAACTCATGAATCTGACAAACATAGTTTTGAGGACCAGAAACACTCTTCTGCAGAAGTATATGTGAGTTAATCCTATACAAACTGTTGTTAATTTGAACTGAATAGTTATATAGCTTATTACCTGGATTAACATATTATTATATGTTAATTTTTATATTGAAAAAATTATGGGTTCCTCAGGGATTGTCTATAAATATAAAAAATTCAACATCATAGTGTTGAAGAGGTCAGATATTTCTCAGGTCAGATATATATTTTTTTATTGTTAAAATATAACAAAATTTTTCATTTTTCAACTCGGATGAAGTCAAAGGAACTGCATTTTATTTTAGTAGTAGTCTTATAATATTATATATTATGTGTTTTTATACTCTTTTCAGATATGAAGTGAACAAAATGGTTGCAGAAAAAAACAATGAATTGGATGGCTTAAAAGAAAATTTGGCGAAAATCGATGAAAAACTAGAACAATTAAACAACGAGTTGAAAGAAAATAATACTGTACTTAAAAACGGGACACAGTAAGTAATTACAGTGGTCTTAAGTTTTTACTTAAAATACTTGCTGTAAAAAGGAAAATACGAGCCCATTGCATCAGTGGTTAAGGCGCTTGCCCTAACCCTCAGGGGTCCCGGATTCTATTCCTGGCTGGGCCAACATTAAAAATAAACTTTTCAAAATTGACTTTGAATCTGCTGGCAGGGAACACTGTATCAGTCACTTTGGCAGCCCGTCTGGTGGCAGTAACCACTCCCTTTCAGAAGACCACCTTATCCTTCTATGTTCGGCAGCGTACTTGTAGCATTGTGACGTTGCTTGTGTTATAGGCGACGGTAGCCACCTACAATCAATTGTATCGTCTGCCTGTCTATCGATATTGTATTTTAGACTATAGACTGTGTTATTTTTTGAAATATATTAAACATTTTTTTTTACACTATTAGAACTGAAAAGCTATATAGATCCCGATTTTGTTAATTTTTGCCGGTTTAAAGCGCCTCGGGCTCTTAAATTAATGTGTTTTATTTGAGAGCAATTAGCCTATCTGCTATCTGATAGCATGAAAATATAGCTCAATCAAAATGCTAAATGGTTTTCAGAAAATACGACGCGCTTAAAGTCCAAAAAGAGGAAGCCACCGAGAAATTGCATACATGCAAAAGGAAATTGGTCGCAGTGCAGTCTGAAAACACACAAGCGACCAAGAAGAAAAAGAATCTGGAACAACTGCTGGAACAGGAGAAGGGGAAACTCATTGATTTGGAACTGGTAAAGATTTTACCCATAAACTCTAATCCAGTAATACTCATAATAATAATAGTACCAGCTATAATCATAATATATATTGACGATATTGTGATTTCGTTTTCAGGTGCCAGAGAAAAATAAAAGAGAAATTAAAGATTGCGAGAAGCTGTTAGACAAACATAAAGAAAGTCATACACAAGTGCAGACGGAGTTAGAAACGGCCATGGCTGGAGTCAGGTTAATCAACGCTGAATGTACAAACTCTTCGATGTTCAATGCTATACTAATAATTATTATAAAGAGAGTAGATTTGTATGTTTGTAATGAATAAAGTGAAAAATTAGTGGACCTATTTAAAAAAATATATATCACCTATCTATAGAGAGCTACATTATCAGCGAGCGACATTAAATAGGCTATATTTTATTAAGTTACGCGGGCGAAGTCGCGTGCAACAGCTAGTAGAAAATAAAACGGGTTTTCCTTCACAGATCTAAAACTCAGGGCCTTAAAGAGACGAAGGATAAGTTGGAAGCGAAAATGGTCGAGTTGAAGAATATAAGCGACGAAGCGAACAACGTGTACGAGTTGGCCGAATCCGAACTGAAGATATATCTGAAGAGAGAGGAAGAGGAGAATGAGATATTGCGAGACATGAAGCAGTCCTTCGAAAAGGGGGAGAACGATTATAAGGAGAAAACAAAGTAATAACTTTTTCTTAAAATAAAAAAAAAATCTCCCATGTGCGGATTCTCTTCAATAACATTTAATTTAATTAACTCGTAACTATGAAAAGTGTTATTTTGGATTTTGAAAAATGCTATACCTAATTTAAAAAAAAATTAAGATGAGTGTTCAAAACTAAAACTACAAATTTTTTTAGCCTTAGTCTGATTGAGTGTAATTTGTGATTTCAGGCTTCAGAAGGAATTGGAAAAGTCCGTCCCTCAGAATGAGAAAAAGGTGCAGGAAATTAATCGAAAATTACAAGCTCTGAAGGACGAAGAAACCAAAGTAACTAGAGAAGCAACCGCTCTGAGGTAAATTAATGTTTAAAAAAAATATTTGTGAAATATATTATCTTCGTTGTCAAAAATATACTATTTGTAAAAAGTATGACGTCACTTGACCTAGACGACGAACTAATATAATAAGTGATCTCAGATAGGTCGAATGACGTCACAGACGAGTCGTTCCATTTCTCAGTCATTTCTTGATGGATTTTATAAAAAAAAAATACAGGAAATTATTAGTTTTGATCTATATTTTAGGTCCATTACGTTAACCATTGATATTATTTTCATAGAACCCAAGTGGAGCAGTCGAAAGAGACGATGTCAGCGAATAGATCGCGCGGCAGAGTCTTGGACTCTCTAATGAGACAAAAGGCTAATGGGAACCTGCCAGGAATCTTCGGGCGATTGGTAAATATGTAAAATGTTATCTAAAATTATTCAAAATTTTTGAAGTGTAAACTTGTTTAGGCATGTTGGGCACTTTTAAAAACACTGAACTGAAATCGGCCGTCATCACGCTCTGTGAGCGACACCCCCAGTGAACTTTAATTGTATGATATAAGCGCCATCTAGCCGAATTAGTACCTACTTCTTGGTTCGCAATAAGTTTAACTTCGTCAATATAGTTTGTTAAAATGTTAACAGATGGCGTAGTTTTCACTTCTGGCGCACACAATCCTTTTTTGTGTTGAAAGTTAGCACTTGATGATGCCTTCAGTCCTTTATGAACAAAAAGTAACATCTCTCGTTTTATTAATGCCTAATGGGATAAGGCTGCCGAAATAGGATAAAAGTGAAAGGGGCTAGAACTAGCATAATGACTTCTCTAATGGGGTGGTTACTGTCGCTAGACGGCCTGCTCAAATAGTGTGTGCTGCCACCATTTACTACACACATACACAGTAGTACCACAGCATACTTATTTCGTACAGTAGGCCGTCGGAGACGTCTAGACAGAGCAATCGTGCGGGGCGTGAGGGGTTAGGCGCGAGTGGGACGTGCCCAAGCTGCATACTTCGTCGTTCTTAGTAGCTTGGGATAAATATTCTAGGGCTATCGCGTCTTTCAGATTTTAATTTATTATATAAATCAAAATGGTGCATACGGCATGTGCTGTAAGTGCGTGCAAATCTTTATCTCGCATAAATAAAGAACTAAGCTTTCATCAATTTCTGCACGATGAAGAAAGGTACTTAAGCACATTTTATATTACTTAATTTGTGTCAACCCTTCCGTAATTTTTAAATACCTACACAGGCGGCGGTATCGCCCAACATCAAAGGCGTCGGCCTACTATAGGAAATAAGTACGCTGTGGTAGTACACAGACACACATGTGAAAGTTATAACATAACACACAGTTTTGATATCGAAATAAATACAGGGCGATCTCGGCGGTATACACGCGAAGTACGACGTGGCGATATCGACATGTTGCGGTGCATTGGACAACATAGTAGTGGACACGGTGGAGACTGCGCAGGCGTGCATCGAATACCTGAAGAACAACAACATAGGACGCGGCACCATGATAGCCCTCGACAAGCAGGAGCACTTGAAGAAGTATTACGAGGGCAGGAGGCTTAAATTGTGAGTGTTTCTCTCCCTATGCCCACTTCAAAATGGCTGTTTCTTTTAAATGATTTAATTTTTAATCGCCCACGCAAAAACAGGTGTTATAAACTTTGACGTTATACCTCAGGAATACCTCAGGAAGTATATCTTGGCGCCGAAACGCCGTGACTGGTTGCAACTCTGATGACGTCATACGCTAATAAACATATCAGACATAGAGTAATAAATAGTGTTTATTCACTTAATATTAGTTATCTGTGTCATCATTTAATTTTATTTGTTTACTAGAGTGTGACGTCACACGTATCAAAGAGCAGCGCCATTACATAAACAGCGTTTTTGGCGCGGTTTTGGGAATTTAAACTAACATTGATTTTTATTAATAATACAGTAGATCTCCCGGAAATATCAATGTAGTGTTCTTATTATGTAATATAGAATAATTTAAAATGATTTTCTAAAATTAGTCAAATAGCGGATTAATTCTGAAATAAGTCTCTATCTACGTTTCAGTCCAGAGAACGTGGAGCGTCTGTTCGATCTGATCCAAGTGAGGGACGATCGCGTCAGGCCCGCGTTTTACTACGCGTTGAAAGACACGCTCGTCGCCAATGACTTGGAACAGGCCACGAGAATAGCCTACGGCGCCACCAGATACAGAGTGGTCACCCTCAAGGGAGACGTCATCGAAACATCCGGTAAGTTCGGCAAAATTAGTGATAACTTTCCACTAGTGATCTGATAACCGCATTACAATTCGTTGCGTACTATGCGTATCAAATAAGAATAGGATCGCACTTGCTGCAAACTTCACATGTCCGTGATTCGAGTGACCATAGTACCGTCGTAAAAAAAAACCGAATAACAAAAATATAAATATTTTTTATTTATTTTTATCTAATAATATTATATAATAAAATTATATATTTTTATAATTATTTTTATTTTTATGTAAATATTATGTATTAACTATTTTGATGTATATACCTGAATAAATAAATCACATTAAAGAAATAATAAAAATAATAATTAAAAAGAATAAAATTAAATACTTGTTTAGTTTTTTTTTGCACACCATACACATCACTACTGAACTTGTGAAAAATGCGGAGCAACATGGCGGATTTCCATTTTATACTATTCAAAGAAGCACCGCTTTGCTTTTGTATGCAAGTTGGTTAAAGATTATATTTATAATTATAAATAGATTAAAGATAAAGCATATTTCGATCGGTAAAGGTACAATGTCTGGTGGCGGTCGCACCACAATGCGCGGGCGCATGGGCAGTGCCGTACAAGAAGACACCACCGAGCAAGATCCAGCTGTCATGCAACAGAACGAACAGAGATTAGCGGAATTGGACAACAGGTATTAATCTTCTTATGTATTTTCATAAACAGAAAATGTATTTTCATTTGGTTCAGTGGCTAGTAACCCTAGCTGTTAACCAAACGGTCGCGGGTTCGAATCCCGCCAGGGGCAAATGTTTATGTGTTAACATTTTACCTTTGTACTATACCTGAGTCATGGACGTTTGTATTTATAATATGTATGCATAGATAAATGATTGGTCTCGCTGCGCTCGACTAGATACCGCCGTTGTACTTTTAAAATACGGCATAAAATAGTACGCCGAATTCGGCGTACCCGAGCCAGTCACACTGCTAACTGTCTGTGATGTGTATGTGCCGAATGTTTTATTAAATTTTAGGCATAATAAAATACCAGCTTGCGTGAAACTGTAAAAATATAATAAAACTGGGTAAAAAGTGATAAAAAAGTGATGTGATAAAAGGTACGATTTTTACACACACTACAATAAAAATTGCCATATTTTCGGAGCTATTGCTTTTGTATAGCGCTCTATCTAGAGTATCTAGTCGAGCGCAGCGAGACCAATCAATTATCTTTGTATGTATGTACTTATATAACTGTTTGGTATCCATAATGACAGCGCACTTGTAGCACCCATGGCGTTGCTTGTGTTACAGGCGACGGTAGCCACCTACCATCAAGTGGACCGTCAACCTGTCTTAACATAAAAATAAAAAAAATACCTACCCTAGCGGTTTGCGTTATCCATGAAGTGAATGATACGGAATAAGGGGGATTATCTTGTATGAGTTACTGTGGTGTGTAAGAATAATCCGTTTATACAGTATGTTCTTGTTTTAGATTTCAAGAGATACGCAACGAACAGTTGAATCTAGATGACACGCTGCATCAAATCTCTCTAACAGTCAACAACGGTAAAATGCAAGTGCACCAACTTAACGTTGAACTGAAGAGTTTGGCTGAAAGGATTCCCGTGTTGAAGGTAACAAAAACAGTTGATTTATCTAAGTCTTTCTAAGCTATGGGAAAGCTTCAAGCTTTAACCGCCTTAACCCCTATTACCATCAAGGGACTTGTCAATCAAAAAGATTGATTGACTGCTTTTCAGAAATCTTAATTACGACATTTTAAGTGATGTTTACTGAGACTAGATGGTCAAGGTAATTTATGGTAGGTACCAAAAATTCGTAATTTGTGGTAGGTACCATAAATTTGTCTGGGTAATTTATGGTAGGAACCAAAATTCGTCTCTAGGTAATTTATGGTGGGTACCATAAATTCGTTTCTAGGTAATTTATGGCAGGTACCATAAATTCGTCTCTGGGTAATTTATGGTGGGAACCAAAATTCGTCTCTGGGTAATTTATGGTGGGAACCAAAATTCGTCTCTGGGTAATTTATGGTGGGAACCAAAATTCGTCTCTGGGTAATTTATGGTAGGTATCAAAAATTCATACATCATACAGCGATTTATTTCTTGATTATATATATAATTTTAAAATATTAGACTTCAGTACACGTTTTATTTGTACTTCAGTATACGTTTTATAAATAACTGAATTTGTTTGTAGACCAACTGGTGCTTTATTGTAGTGTTTATTTTGTGAAAATAAACATTAAAATGTTACCAGAGGCTTGCTTACAGCGAAAACCGCATTGAAATCAGTTATTTCTGAGACGGTTTTTATTATACATACCTAATATAAATTTAAAAATTGTTTAAGAAATGTTAGTAATGTTTTGTGGTGATTGCTATGCTGGCATTATATAATTTTAAATTAAATGAACTTAAACCAATTTATTAACGGGTATATTCTAAGACGATTTGATTGATGATCAATAATTTCTCTGTTTATAGAAACAAATCAATCAACAAGAGAAGAAAGTGGCATCGTGCAAAGTCGACCCCAAACAGAAGGCTCTCCTCGAAAAGAAACTGAAGGTTGCCGAAGAAAAGTATAACGCCGCCAACACAAACACTGAGAAGGTATGTTTTTTTTTTATATAATTATTTATTTTAAGGTCGAATGACAAAGGTCAAAGACAAAAATAGATTTCACTCGCTAGTGTTTTGTGTCAAATAAATTATATGATATATAAATTTTACAGGTGAAAGAAGAAATAAGCAAGGTCAATGAGAAAATATCAGCGGTGACTGGTGGACAAGTGCAAGAATTGCAAAAGAATTTTGACAATTTAAAGAAGAAGATCACTAAAATCTCTTCTGAAATCAACAAACTAAATGTGGCGATTAGTACTAGCGAGAGGTAAAATGTGATTTTAACGCAAAAACGGGGTGTTATAAGTTGACGGTCAGCTGATACGTTGATGATGTTGTAGCAACTATGTTACTCGCTTCTTTCATCTATAGCTTTCTATAGATGAAACAATTTTTCAAATCGGTCCAGTAGTTGAAATTCAAATGTTTTCTTTATATAAGTATAGATAAATAAAAAATATTTGCCTAATATTTATATGATTATCTATTTGCAGGAACGCAGCTAAATCAAAACGAGCAATTAGTCAAATGGAATCAGACTTGAAGGAGACAGAGAAAACTTTGGAAACGTTAAGCGTTCAAAAGAGAGAGCTCACTTTGGAGATTGCTCAATTTGAAAAACAGGTGGAAGAGGTAAAAAAAAAAAATTTTTGTTATGCCAAAGGTTGGTAGGCGGGCTGACCGTCAACTGACCGTCCAATAACCGTCCAATGACCGTCCACTGACCGTCCAATAACTGTCCAATGACCGTCCAAGGGAGTTACAACTTATAACATATTGAAAAGGAAGTTTCAATTTCCTTGATATAATTCAAGTTTACTTACTCAAACATTTATAATCTTAAATAGTTACAATATGTAAATAGTATGAAATTGTGGTAATTCTCCTTTAATGTGGTGTTTTTTTCCTCAGTTGGAAGAAAAGATTGAAGAGGGGACAGAGGAGTTTGCGGACTTAAGGAAAAAGATAAGCAAAATGCAAAAGAAAGAGGTGGCGATGAAGAATGAACGCCTGGACGCGAACACAGAAGTGCAGAAAATGGAGAAAACTATGCAAGAAATGAAATCGAAAATACCGATGTGGCAGAAAGAGGTACTACTTCATTCAAAAGAAACATACTTCTATTCTGTACTATCAATAGGTATTTTATAACTATGGAGGGTAGAAGTAATTAGGACCGGCTCTATGTAAAAAGTGGTCCCAGAATACCGGTAAATTTAGATAGCGCCAGTGTAGAATTCAGGAGTAAATTAGACAAAGATAGATAGATAGAAGATATGCTACAGTAGCGCCATTGTGGCCATTTTTAGAACCCTCATTTTATTGTTGGAGAGGACCATTTTGCGTAGTTTAAAAGATCTAAGCGCACATACAGACGGACAGACAGCAGGGAGCGACTTTTTTACTATTTAAAAAAAGGAAAAAAATTGCATACACACATGAAGGGTAATTGCCTGGGGTCACTTTGAGAAAAAAGTTTTTTGTTTTTGTTTAGTTGCAAAGTCTAAAACTGGAAGATCCCGGTATAGAGGGCGTGCCCGGAATCGAACGGCCGACCCCACTGGTGACTCACACGGACGAGGAGTTGGAGGAGGCAAACGTGGAGGAGTTGAGACACCGACTCACCGCTCAGAAGGGAAGAATTGGGGACGGCAAACCCAACGTTAAAGCTGTGCAGGTATCTTCACCCCTTTATGTCTTATATATTTTCCAATCCCTTATCCCATTTCCCAATCCCAGAGCCCATTTCCCTATCCCTTCCCAATTGCCCTTATCCCTAATCTTAGCATAGTTGACAGCGCACTTGAAGCAAATGTGGCGTTAAAGGCGACTGTAACCACCCATCATCAAGTAGACCGTCAGCCAGTCTGATATTAACCTAAAAAAAATATTTTATTTTATTTCTATTTGGGAAACATACATCTTGTTACACATTATTCAGATGCATATAATATAATACAAGAAAAATAATATAATTTTTCAGAATTTTTGATCGTCCTTATGCTTGATGCATAGGTTATGATGTATATTGATGATTGAAAAATCGCGATTTATGATTGAAAATAAACACCTTTTTTAGGATTACAAAGAGAAGGAAGATTTGTTTTTGAAGCGTGTCGCGGATTTGGACGAGATTACTAAAAAGAGGAACGACATGAGACAGTTGTACGACCAACTCAAAAAGAAAAGAACCACAGACTTTTTGGCCGGTGAGTTTTATTTTTATTTTTTATAATAATATGTTAAACTCGAAAGACGGGCTGACAGTCCGTTTATAAAGTAAGCACCCGTTGAGAAATGATTTTTGAAAATTTCAACTCCATCCGAAGCTAGGTGCCGGTCACTATAGTATGTACTGTATGTGATATTAATATGTTCTATTATGGTCTATTTTTATCAATTTTTAATGTCCATTGTCACAGGTTTTAACACAATCACCAGCAAACTGAAGGAAATGTACCAGATGATAACTCTCGGAGGTGATGCCGAGTTGGAATTAGTTGACTCTCTCGATCCGTTCACAGAAGGAATTATATTCAGGTAAAGATTACTAATTCTAGTGATAGATTTTTCATATTATTGAATAAATATTTAGGAGTGAAAGTGAAGTTGAAATGGGAATGAGCCTAGAAATTTCTAGAAACGAGAAGGGAGATTTCCCCCTTAAAAAGTCATTAGTATAATGCTTTATTTATTATCCCCCTATACAGCAACATCTGAATTGTTTAACAGTTGACATCTGAATTGTTCAATAGTTGACATCTGAATTGTTTAACAGTTGGTATCCGAAATGTTTAACAAATTGACATCTGAATTCTTTAACAGTCGATATCTGAATTCTTTAAATGTTGTTCTCAGTTCTTTAGTTGACATCTGAATTGTTCAACAGTTGACATCTGTACTGTTCAATAGTAGGCATCTGAAATGTTTAACAAATTGACATCTGAATTCTTTAACAGTAGATATCTGAATTCTTTAAAAGTTGTTATATGAGTTCTTTATGTTGACATCTGAATTGTTTTAACAGTTGACATCTGAATTCTTTATCTTTGGATAAAGATCTTATCTTTATCTTTATCGTAGCTCAACAACTTGGAGCAGATAATAGCGTGTAGGTTTATAATTTTCAATTTTTTTCTTATGTTTCTTATTTTTAGTGTCCGTCCGCCAAACAAATCGTGGAAGAACATCTCGAATCTGTCTGGAGGAGAGAAAACTCTCTCGTCTCTAGCTCTTGTGTTCGCCTTACACTACTACAAGCCTTCGCCGCTCTACGTCATGGACGAAATAGACGCAGCGTTGGACTTCAAGAACGTCTCCATTGTCGCCAATTACATTAAGGTTACTTTTTTATATTTTCAACTATATGGACGACATTGGTACAGTTTTCCCAATGTCGTCCATATAGAAAAATGTTGGCAAGATGACGTCGAGCGTCACCCAAGAAATACAATTCTTTGACGTTAGATGGCGCTAGATGGATAATTTTCTCTCTCTCTCTCTAAGTGCCTCTTCAGTCCTTAAGGTCAGCCGTCAACCGAACCTGTCCCTATCAAGAGCCAACTGAAACAGCTGCTCGACCGAGCCAATTCCAGTCCACTCTGATATTCCTGAGCCACTACTTTCTTCTTACCCATCATAATCAATCGGAGCAGACATCTATCGTGCCTAAGCATGTGGCCAAGATATTCAATCTTGCGTCTTTTGATGGTTTTTATCATTTTCCGGGGCATTTTGACGCGTTGGAGATCGGTTTCATTTCTGATCTTATGTGTCCAGCTAATACGAAGCATACGGCGGTAGCACCACATTTCAAATGCACGTAGGCGTCCTGTGGTGTCCTCCTTGAGGGTCCATGTTTCGCAGCCGTACATTATTATAGGCCAGATGTAACATAGCAGCAACCTTACACTACGTAATGTAGTGTAAAAATGTTCAAACTATTTATATTTTTGATTTTTGAAAATGTAATCGTTTCGACTTTAGATGGTGCTGTGGTTAATTGACAAAGTAAAAAATTCTTGCTAAAACATGTCATAACAACCCAAAAATAATATTTACAATAACAAGATTGCAAAGGTCGGTGCTTAATTTATAATTATATCATGTAAATAACATGCTTTGCTTTACAGGAACGCACAAAGAATGCCCAATTCATTATAATATCGCTTCGATACAACATGTTCGAAGTATCGAACCGACTCGTTGGCATTTACAAGACGGAGGACTGCACTCAGTCTGTCACCATAGAGAACAAGGTCGTAGAGGATACTCCAGGCGAGGAACTGGCCACTGTTTGAAGATTTTAAGTATTTGTAGTAAGGAAAAAATTATCATCCATCCCACATAATCAAATAAATAAGATTTATTTTGACAAATATTATATATAAAAATTAATGGCAATATTAGCAATCTCAGGATAATATGTGGAGTAAAGTGTAATTTACACATTTAAATAAATTTGTGCAGGTTAATTATGTTTTATTTGTAACATATCAAGCTGATGGTTGAAAAATAAATTATAAAATTTTTAGAAAATCCCTCAGGAACATGACTTTTTTTCTAGATAAAAGGTACGCTATGTCCTTTCCTGTATCCCTGACGTGTATACAAAATTTCATTATTATCGGTTTAGTAGTTAAGGCGTGAAAAGGTAACAAATAAACAGACAGACATAGTTACTTTCACATTTATACTATTAGGTATGGATTAAATCATAATCATCATCGTACTTACTGACTAATAACTTTGGAAATAAAAGATAAAATGTCACAATAAATTATGATTTATTCAAAGTATTAACAGCATTATTGTCATTTAACAGAACAAATCTACGAATATAAAAAATACATAAATATCTCGTAAAAATGCGAACAAGGTCTCGAATTCTCAATACAGCGATTATAATTTATTATTATGCAAATAACCTGTTTAAACTTTATATGAGGTGACAATAAACTTATGTGTGAGAAATAACATACAAAGTGCAATGCTGTAATTATTATCTAATATCTTTTTTTTTAATAAAAAAAAAAGTCCAAAAAAGTATTCAACGATTCGACCCCAAAAGATGGCGCGCCACAATCCAATGAAGATTTTTGTTGACAAAAAATTAAAAGATTTAAAATACCAAGTTATATATTAATAAGAATTGTTTCTTTCATTCATTCAAATAATAATAATAATAATAAATAAATTATTATTATTATTTATATTGTCAAATCATTTGCGCAACTAAATGAACCAAAGAAAGAAACCAAACATACGCTCAATATGCGGAAACTTGTAAATGGTGTAAAATAATCTGTCATTTAGTTATTAAGTAAATTTGTATATTATTATAATATAAATATCATAATTTTTAAGTTTTCCTTAAAAAAATACAAAATAAATAAATATTACGTGAGGCGAAGTCGCGAGCATAGCTAGTAATTTAAAGTGTACTGTTACTAATACTAGTAAGTCAAATGAGATGCTAATTTAATAATGCTATAGTTAAAAAAAATATTCATAGAAATACACATTTGGTGACATCTTTTGACGAATAAAGTAATTTTTGGTGCCACATTAGCGCCATCTTTTGACGAATAAAGTAATTGAATTTTTGGCGACACATTAGCGCCATCTTTTGACGAATAAAGTAATTAAATTTTTGGTGACACATTAGCGCCATCTTTTGACGAATAAAGTAATTAAATTTTGGTGCCACATTAGCGCCATCTTTTGACAAAAAAAGCAATTATTTTTTACACATTTCTACAGCTCTTGAACCAAAATCATCACTTCGGGCTTCAAATAGACATCTCTGTTGGGACTGTTGTTGACTTGTTCGACGACGGACGAATGCCAACCGAAGGTCAAGACGGATGTCGGCACTAGTCTCAGATCAACGAGAGTTTTGTTCGCGTCCTTGTCTAATAACAACTTGTGTCCCGTCGGCGTGTTTATCACGAAAGGGAGATCCAGTTCGAGGTTCTCCCGTACGAACTCGTGAATTTCACTGTAACGTTCGTACACGGAAAATGTACCCTGAAATAGTGAAGACAATAAAAAATAATTTGTATATTAAAAACTACCTGTTGCACGCGACTGACGCCGCGTAACTTTTTACAAAATATAGCCCATGTTACACAGTGATAATGTAGCTTTCTATATGTGAAAGAATTTTTAAAATCGGCCCAGTACTTTTTGAGTTTATTTATTACAAACATTCAAATCTTCTCATTAAAACTGTCCCCGACTCTTAAAAACAATAAGTAAGAACACAGAATATTAGAAACATGTACTGTGTATGTTTTAGTTACACAACAAATGCAGAAAAATTTCAAAGCTTAATAAATTTAACATAGCTTTAAAACGTAAAGGTAAAGCTTGAAATTATATTTAAAAAAAAAACGCATTACAAAGACAATTATATAGATAGACAAATCAAAAACGAAAAAGAGTCCTTTATTTACCTGCAACAAGATCCCGTCTGGGAATCGAATCCGGATGATGGCGAACTTGTACTTCCTCATTTCCCTCATCTCGTCTTTCTCTCGCATTGCCTTCGTTCGCAGCATCTCACTTCTCTCTATCGCTTCCGTTCTGCGAAATCACAAACTTTCAATATTTTCATTGAGTCTACACTTAATAAAGAATATAATATAATACTGGCTTTGCGATAATTTTAGTTAGGTTGTCAATAACTTAAGATATTGTTGCCAGTGATTTGATATCGCGCTGAAACGTGGTTTCCAACTATGGGGCTCAACGTTGCTCTCATATAGTAGAGGGGTCTACACTCGGAGCTATTCATTGCGAGATCAAATCAGAAATAAAAGGAATAACAAATAGAATAAAATCAGTAATGTGGAGATCCAGATCTACAAAAGATACTGACATAAGCCAGCGGATCAGTAAAAGTGATCAGTAGAACAATTATTAGGTTGGCAGATCATCTAAGAATTTAAAAAATGACGCCACTGTCGTCATGTCGGTATTATACACTCACCGGCAGACACACAGTTATATAACTATTAATAACTACAATTTAAAACTCATACAAAATTTTCTATATAATAAAACAGTTGAAGTACATAATTTTTAACTTTGGGCCACATTTTGTGCCGGTGAGTGTATTTTTAATTTTCAGCAGCTAGTATGAAATAGGTTACCTAAGTTGCTGTTCCCTCTTGATTTCTTCGGGAGTGAGGGCGTAGAAGGAAGGCGGCAGCTGCACCTTGGAGGCGGCTTGCGAAGGAAGCAGCACTTGGAGGTTCCTGTCCAGTTCCAACTGAATCGGCTCCGCAGTGCGCAGGGCGTCGATTAGACTCTATCGAACAAAATAGCCCTTGGATGAGCGGTAAAAGTGCTCGCCTAACGTCCCAGGGGCCCCGGGTTCGATACCCGGCGGGGTCAACTTTGGAAATAGACCTTTCACAGTTGCCTCTGGCAGTAACCACGCCCCGTCTTATGTATTTTATACAGTGAAATAATAAATAAAAAAAAAATTGAAGATGATATAGAAATTGGTGCATTCCCAGTAGTTCGGTTGACCGAACTAGTTCGTTGAATGTTTCGTTTGAACTGAAAATTAGGAATCAAACATCGGGCAAAAAAAATAATTTATTTATATTTATTTTAATATGACATGTAAAGGTAATTTTAATTAATAAATTAACAATTAATCTATATCTAAAACCAAGTTATATAATTGTATATAACATTAAGCTTCGGAGTCCCAAGTATGCTGGCTGCATAATTGAATTTACAACCGGAATAAAAGAAAATAGTCTGACTACTTCGGTTGATTTGTTCGACCGAAGTACTGGGAAAAAAAAAGTCTCACTAGTTCGGTCAACCGAACTGTCAACCGAACTGTCAACCGAACTACTGGGAATGCACCTAGAAATTTACTCTGGCATTTCTTAACTGACGCACTGACAGTATAAAAGTCATTTCACGGTGGTCTTCGGTAAAAGGGCTGGTTACTGCCGCCAAACCGGCCACCCACCGGATTTTAGTAATGGCACGGTACACTGCGGTTTGCAGTCACGGCACCAGTAACCACCCACCTTACCCCAAAATAACAGCATATGTGCTTTTGTGTTTTGGCGAGTGAGTAAGGGATGCCAGAGCCCATTACTCCATCCCTATCCCTTATCTTTAACCCTTATATGGTCCGAAGGGCACTTACAGCACCTATGGCGTTGCTTGCAATAACAAGCAACGGTAGCTGTCAGATTGTTTTCTAACTATTTCAATAAAGAGTGTTCTTACACTCAGTGTTAGAAAAGACTCAGTTAGCGTAACTGAGATATTTTTCAATTTAAATGGAAATGAAAAAAAAAATATGAAAAATTTATGAATTCTATATTGAAAATATTCGAGTGTTTCCTTTATAAATTGACCACTTACAGTCAAGCTCTCGACCGATGGTATCCTGTCAGCATTGAACACCAAAAAGTTCTCTTCCACGCCCTCGTTGTTCGTCAGAGTCTGTTGTTCGAAACCAGCCGCCAAAAGGAATTCCATGGCGCCCTCTATAGGTTGAACTCTGTCGCAAAATGCTCTGAAAACGCAATAAAATTCTTTCAATATTTAATTTTAAATGTAAAAGTCAACAGATAAGTTGAACACCACGGTGTGTTCTTCTGTAAGGGGATGGTTACTGCTGCCATGATTTTCCAATTATAAACCTGTATATCTTCTTTCTTAATATATAAAAGGCGATGTGTGGACTCTAAAACCGTTGAACTGATTTTGATGAAACTTTCATACAATCTTCAGATTAGTCCAGCGGGTAATCCTGTGAAATTTGGTAGCGATCGGACGCGGGTGAAGCCGGGAGCGGATCGCTAGTTATATACCTGTTGGACATTCTGATCTTCTTATATTTTTCCTCGTCAGGATTTGTGACTATATTCTCCAAATATTTGCACAGCGTCTCCACACAGGTGTCGATCTGTACAAAACAAAAACAAAATCAAAATAAAATTTATTAAGTAAAAATAAATTGAAAAATATAAAACAACTTAAAAGCAACAAACATCTAAAGAAGTCAGTTTTTTTAATGGTAATAAAAAGAACCAAGAGGAAATTAACCTTCTCCCTGTTGTTGTTGCAGGAATGTATGATGAGACAGGCTGTCAGCCCTCTCTCTTCCTCCAATTGCTCATAAAGGAATGTCTTTATGTTTCTCTTCCACTCGTCTCGAGGCAACACGTCGTTGCTAACCAATGGACACCTTCAAAATCAAATAAAAAAATTGTTGAGAACAGAGAAAACAGTCGACGTTATGACAAAGAGCACGGATATAATCTATACAACAATTTCCCGGTAGGGTTAAATTTGTAAATAGACTATTCGTAGTGGGCTATGGAGGGTAGAGGTAAGGAGCACAGGCTCATATGAAAATCAAAAACTGAAAAAATGATCCTCTCCAACATAAAAATAAGGGTTCTAAAAGTGGCCAGAATGGCGCTAGTGTAGCATATCTTCTATCTTTGTCTAATTTATTCGAAAATGCTACACTAACGCCCTCTTAATTTACCGGTATTTTGGGACCTGGTTTACTGGTATATTGGGAGGAAAGCCAAATTATTTCATAATATTTGAAAATAATTTTAATAACTTTTCTTACCTGAAATAAACTCCGGAGGCAGCAAAGAAGTGCATATCGACTATCTCTTTTGTTTCTCTATTTTCAGAGAGAGGTGTTTGTTCGTGGGACGATGCAGACGCCCTCTCATTGTCTAACTCCCTTTTGACTTGAGCCTGAAAGCACATCAATTTATTAATGACTTATGACAAACACTTTTTCATATTTATATAGTTGAAACAAATGTAGTAATTATATTAATTCAACAATATACAAGATGTTTTGCAGTAATTTGGGTGGCAGTAAACACCTTCTAAATAAGACCACTGTAAACAAACAGCATGTGTGCTTTTGTGTTTTGATGGGTGAGTAACTTCTTCTTTTTCTTGCAGTGCCTCTCCAACTAGTTGGCGGTTGGCAATCAGCCTTAAACAGTCCCGCCTTTTGTTTACCGGAACAGCTCTACTGCATTAGCTTTCCCGGTCCACTCTTTAATGTACTTCTTTGGCTAGAGGCCATTTTTCTATCCCTTATTCTTAATCTTATTACAGTAGGCATCACACAAGCAGCACCTGTGGCGTTACGATCATCATCAAGTGGATCGTCAGCCTGTCTGACAACTTGATAAAAAATAATAGGTTACTTTGCAAAATTCATTTTGAGAACAAAACTTGCTTTGATATAGAGCAAAAGTCTGTGCAGCCTGCAAATTTGGGTCTCTTTCATAATAGACATAGGTAGTATTAAAAGGCTAGGTTGGAGACATTATAAAAAGGTCTTAAGATGACTCTACTATGTTGTCTTTGAAAGTATGCTCCAACTAATGCAATAGAAATAATTTAAAAGAATAGTAATTACTTGAATAGCAGCCAAAGAAGTATTGAATGATGGATTTTCTCTTTTCTGGTGTAATCTGGCTAGGGCTGCTTCAGCTGCCACCTTACTCTCTTCAGACAACCCCGATCTCTTGGCCACAGAAACATCTCTCTTCTGACTAGAACTCTGACGACTTTCAATAGAAGTCTCACTAAGTTTATGTCCCGGGCCGGCTAATTTAAATTTGGCTTCAACCTTCTTCTTCTGGAAAAACTTCTTTATTTTATTCTCCATTATATTCTTGGTGTATGTTCCTTTGGTAATTTCAATTTAGATACACTCTCCTTTAATTGTTCTATGGTTGCTGAAGTTGCTGAAAGATTATGATGAAAATTAGATAGGGTATCTAAAACAGATCATAAGGTTGTTATGAAAACAAAATAAATAAAATACCAATATTTAGTTTTTTTTTAAATATAATGTTTGTTAGGCGACGGTAGCCACCTACCATAAAGTGGACCGTCAGCCTGTCTGTTAACATTAACATAAAAAAAACAAAGATTTCATTTTGTTATGGATTGTATGTAAATAACGTTATTTATTGCTTAAAATACGACTTAAATAACTATATTAAGGCTTTAGCTACAGCAACGGTAACCATTTCCTCGCTACGGTCACTAAAAGTCGTATCTCATTTTACAAAATTTTACAGGAGAGCAAAAAAAACGTTTAATTTCTTAATTATTTGTTCTAATCAAAAATTTTAAAAGCAGGGCTAGTCATTAGTAGTCATGGGCAGCCCTGCTTTTAAAAAGCAGGCCTGATTAGAACAAAGAATTAAGAAAATAAACGTTTTTTTTGCTCTCCTATAAAATTTTGTAAAATGAGATACGCCTTTTAGTAACGCTAGCGACGATTTTATGAAGAAATATAGAGAATTTTAAACAAATTTCTCGTTAGACGAAAAAAATAAGATACAATAGTAAATTTCAATATTTAAAACAACAACAATATTATCAACGATAAGATATAAGCAGGTGAACGCTTAACCTTGAAAGAAAGTAAAAAAAAATGACTCACCCGGCTTCATAAAACGCTCTGAAATGCGTACACCGTACACACGCCACGAAATAACAATTAATAACAAAGTAATAAGGAAAATAAGCAGGAATGTTTTCAATAGCAAATACTGGAACTCGTTAAAGTAAAATACTTCGGCGACTTCCTCGTAGAACGTCAAATCAGATAAATTGATCACCGATTTTGGAAAACCGACGATCGGTAAAGACGAGACGCAGGAATTGAAAAAATCTTTCGCAAAAGACAATGTATCTTCTATCTGGAGATACAAGGCCTCGTAAAGGGTGGAATTGAACACTGCATTATCAAACAAAGACATTACACATGTGATTTCTAAGGTAACGCACAAATATATCAATAAATAAAATCATTTATTCAACTTAACTAAACTAAATAAATTCCAAAATGATTTTTTATTCGATTCGATTTTGAATGAGGTCTTGTCAAATGTCACGTAATATGTCAATGTCAAATGTCAACTGATGAATTGGTGACAATGGAATGTTGCCATTTATTGCTTATTAAGTAAGTATTTATTTTTCTTTTAAGTAAATACATTTAAGTTAACTATAGACATCATAGACATGACAGTTTTATTTTGTTGTTCATATGAATAAATAACTAAATACAAATATCTAGCTGTTTTGGTTTACCATTGTTTCTGTTCCAGCTACCATGGCTCCTTACAAAGTTACCTTACCTTACAAAACTCTTGCAAAGTTCAACCCAAAAATACCTTTCCGCCTATAAAATGTTTTGGGATATTGGATTATTGGGATTTCGAGATATTTTTATGATTTTTTATTTTATTATATGGTTATTATAAATTTACTAGCGGCCCCAGCAGAGGTTGTCCTGCCCGAACTCGAAAAAACGCTATCTATGTTGTGCAACCTGCTAGTCCAACATAAATAACAAAATATAATATTGTGTCAATAAACTTACTAACACCGCCATCTGTTAGAAAATTGTGGAACTTTACACTCTAAAGTATCTTTTAAGTTGGACTAAATTACAGATAGTTTCCAAATAGTTGTGACATAACTAACTTATGTCAAATTAAATTTTAAACACTCCATTCCTTCGTTGCTTCCTTTCTACGTTGCTTATGTTACACCTAACATCAAGTGGACCGTCAGCCTGTTTGTCGAATAACCTTATTTTTAAATAGGTATACGTATTATATTCAAAACGAAAAGGTCTTGTTTAAAAATCTTAATTAAACATTTTGCTAGATTAACATATTTTTCATAAAATCCTATCAATTTTTATGTTTTTAAAAATTACATTTCCGACAAAGTTCATTTATTAAAGTAGACAGCGTTGAAATTATTCCTAGAAATTTTATTAAAATGACCTTAGCTATGGTCGATTGTAGCATAAATTCCTAGAAGAATAATATACCTAATCAGATCAGATCTAGCAAATAGGTACTTTATAGAGACCTCTTCAACGTGTTGATTCTCAAGAATTTGGGATTTTTGGGACATACTTAGACCAAAAAATAATTTCTAACTTTATGAAAGTTAAGAAAAGTTTATACAGGGCGTCCCACGACTATGCCACATGGAGGGAAAGAAATTGAATATTGTAGATGGAACTTTTTACTGAAAGAAGACATTATTTTAATTTATAAAATAATTTAAACTGCATTCATAGATTTTAAAATAATTACATGGTTGAACCGGGAATCGAACCCGCTACACGAGAAAAAAAATTACCCTGTAGCTTTATCATACCGATCGAAAGGCTTCATCATAAGGATTATTTTTTGCTAAATAACATAGTGTCAGAAATAAAAGGAAGACCATGAATTTTAACATTAACTGAAAAAATCCTGAAAAATATTCCCCTGTTTTCTCCTCAAAAAATTGAGCCTACCTATCGAATATTTTATACACAAATATTTTCAAAAAGAACAAATCTATGTCCCTATCATTTTTTTTATCTTAAAAATCTTACAAATTTGTTTCATAGTCGTCTGATTAGGATGACATAATAAGGGCCATTTATTACGATTTTTGAGAAATCATATTTTCTTATGTAGGTATAACTAGTTTGTGGACATTATAGCTTTAGCAGACCTAGATTTTATGACAAAAAGTTTTTGCTCTAGAAGGATTATCCAGGGAGAAAACAGGGGAATACATTTGTATGGGAAAACGCTGGTAGTGTACCCTCTTGAGTTCTTATCTTTAGAATTACGCTTAGACATTGAGAGAGGAAAGCCTGAATTAAAAAGTAGTTAATTCATTCGTCAGTTTCATTTATACTTTTAAAAACGTAGGTACACCTTACTTACTTACTTTACTATAGATATGTTTCAATCACAAGTTAACAAGACGGAGGCGAATACAAAAGTTATCTATCTTTATTGAACGGTGGTGCGTTCGGAGTAAGGCTTAATGAATGGCAGCACGCGACGACCCGATTTACTGGATGTTGTCTTGTTTAACCTTGCAGTTTTATTTTTTTAATTCCTGATTTTTATTACTGAACTTTGTCCAACATGAGCCAATTAGGTGTACTCGGTTTTAAGTGCTAACATCTTTCATGCTTTAACGTCAGGCGCAATATACTCTTTTGTTGGATTAAAATGAATATTAAGCTACGAGTGACTTGTTTGCACAGTATTTTTTGTTCCAATTTCAAATATACTTTGATTCTGTCCAAGTACATATTTGATTTGTGCTGCTTTATTTGCAAACAAATTAGTTTTTAGCTGCTCGCTCATGTGAAAAGTGTAGCTTTTTAGCTATGAGGAACGAAACGATAGAGCGTTGTAATTATAATATAACCTGCCCGCGCAGCGATATCTGTCATCGGAAAAATAAACTATATAGGTAATAATATTTTTTTTAATCTATATTTTCACTGACTACTGACATTTTTTTTAAAATTAGAGATGGGTTTGCTCTTGGCTCCAGCCGTGTAGCTATCGTGGGCACATCGTAGAATTGGGCAGAATCAAAAATCTTTCACCACAAGTCAAAAATAGGTGCGACGAGCAGCGGAGCGGAGCAAAGCGAGGAGGAGGGTGTTAAGTTTACATGGAAATAAACTTGGGGAGCCGAGCGAAGCGGAGTGGAGTGAGGCGACCCTCTCATTTTAACAGAAATATGATCTGCCCAGGAATATCATGATTTCATGATATCCCCAATACAACAATGTGCCGACGACTAAGCGACGATGAGGCCTATGATGGAGCGAGCTCACCTAGAAGTTGCCTATTCACTCGAACTTTGAAAAGAATTGGGTTATGATTTGATTTAAACATGTTCCCTTAAATTCGTGGGTGCCGAGATGAGAATAAACCCTTTTTTTGTATATTATCATTAAATTCACTTACTTAATATTGACCACGAAATTCCGGCAGAAACTTGGACAGTGATTCGTTTTTAGAATCCTTTGATTATAGAAACCGTGCCGTAGCAGGTTACCTATACATTTGAGAAAATGCTACTAATATATTATATTGAATTTTCAACTGCTAACATGGATTATTGATAGAGTTTAAACTCGACCGCCGGAATCTGGCGGGCGGAAGCATTTATATGAGTAATACACCACAGTCCCATAAGGATATTCAAAAGATCAATTTCAAAGCAATCATTCTCAAACAAGTCCCCAGATTTTCGATTATGAAATTTGTAATTCAGTTTGCGTACAAATCGACTTACTGTTTGCCGGCAGGCATTCGAGAGCCTTGAAATTTTCATTGACATTCCGGAGTTGAATGAGAACACGTACTGAAATCGACGATCTTCAATGAATTTTCGAATATTAAGAGCATTACTTATATGGGTCGAGTAAGGTAGCGGCAGATATAGCAGTCTACAAACAGTCTACAAATGAATTCTTCACCAAAAGAATAAGTATGTCTACTTAGTATAACTAAGTTAACTATATAGCTAAAGTTAACTAAGTTATAAAGTATACCTACCTAAATTGAAGTAGTAGCAGAGCATGCTGCATTTTGCAGCACGTCTGAATCCAGTAATCTGCATCTTCTTTCAGAAGACTACGTGAAATATTTGCATTTATGCTATTGTGTATTGGTGAATGGGAATTCCCATTTCCATATTCCTTCCTAATTCTTATACTAATCCTATTATACACTACTAGCTGGTGCCCGCGACTTCGTCCGCGTTCTGGATGAAAGGTACCCTATGTCTTTTCTGGTATCCCAGACAACGTGTATGCAAAATTTCACGGAGATCGGTTTAGTAGTTTTTGCGTGAAAGAGTTACAAACATCGATACATTCATCCATCCATACAAACTCGCATTTATAATATTACTAGTACAGATGGTAGAGCACTTACAGCACCTGTGGCGTTTGCTTGTGCTATATTCGACGATAGCCACCTACCGTCAGGTGGACCGTCAGGTGGACCGTCAGCCTGTCTGTAACATTTTATATTTTATGGAATGCGATTGACTTCAATCTCAGCTAATGGTGAGTGTAGATGAGGTCGAAAATGGAGTAAGTAAAAAAAATTACCCGCAGTCAAAATTTAGCCTCCTTTAGATTAGTCATTTGAATAACAAGTCCAGTTTATTCCAACGGATCTGTGTTTTAAAAACGTATGATACTATAAATTTAATTTTACTCTGCGTAGGTTTTATACCTAGTTCATAAAATTTTATTATGTAAACCTGTTGGTCAGTTAATGAGATTTTGTTTTTACTTCCCAATTGAATGGTGCTTGAAATATGAACTTAAAGTAGGAGTATACCTACTCGTTGTATTATTACTTGCACGAATACGTGCCACATCTGACTCAAAACCGAGGTGTTATAAGTTTGACCGTTGTAACTGTTTATGGAGTCGTAGCTTCCAAACGGTTGGACCGAATTTGATAGGGTTTATATTGTTTGAAAGATGATGTGATGGGACTTATGAAGATATATGTTCGGGCGTTTAAAGATCATCAGTCCATTTCCTAGTTTCACTTATTAGACGGAGCAGTTTCAGTTAGTTTAGTATGGATACTGCTACTTCGATGGTATTTCCATGACATGATAACCTTGATCTGATGCTGCAGCATCATGTAATCTGCTTGACACCCAACTCCTCAGCAACATACTGCAGATATAGCGTGTTTGGGCTCAACAGTATGTCAGAGGTTAGGTTATAATTTTTATTGCCTATAGCTTGTTTTTTTTTATTTTTCTTGCACAAATGTATGAAAGCATGACAGATGTGGCAACCGTGTAGGCGGCTCACTGTCCAAGTGCACAATAAAATTATCCGAATACGCAGCTATAAATCGTACCAGTAACACATTTGCATAGAGTTGATAAAACGCAATTTTAAATACAATTAATCGCGTGGTTTTCTTCATTTATTTGAGTTTGTTAATGGGACTGTACAAGTTGAAATTACCGTCTCATGAGAGGATAGAATTTATATAAACACTAGCTATTGTAAACACTATATTTCGTCCAGTTGTTAAATGAAAAACTTAACACACGAGAAACGCCTGACATCATTATCTCTGAGGCGACGGTGGCGCCGCCACTGTTTACGATTTTTATTTTTAGACATTCCCTCGGACATTATTACGATAAAAAGTATCTTAGTTAAATCAGGTTTTTGAATGAATTAAAAAAAGTATCAACTGCTCCTTGGATAAGTGGTTGGGGTGCTTACCTTGACGCTCTGACTCTGAAGTCCCGGATTCGATTGCCGGCAGGGTCAACTTCAGTATAAATCAGTACTATATCCGTACTAATATTATAAATGCGAAAGTTTGTATGGATGTATGGATGTTTGTAACTCTTTCACGCAAAAACTACTAAACCGAGCACCATGAAATTTTGCATACATTTGTCTGGGACACCAGAAAGGACATAGGGTACCTTTCTTCCAGAACGCGGACGAAGTCGTGGGCACCAGGTAGTTGTAAATAAAATTTTGGATTGGTCTGGATTTGGAAACCTATCGAGTAATGCAGTCATTTTGGGCAGCTCTCTTACAGCAGACAACCGTGAAACAACCTGCACGTGCGCTGTATGTTTTGGTGAGTTAGTAAGGCACGCCAGACTCCATTTCCCTATCTCTTTCTATTACCCTTGTCTCTTATCCTTAGTCAGCTTCACCTTCACACTTGTTTGTGCTATAGAAAACGATAGCATCAAGTGGACCATCAGCCCGTCTGTCGACCTTTAACATAAGAAAGCCACAGACTATTTTTAATCATATTCTAATTGCACAGTATTGTCTACTCTATGTAATTGCTTTTACGTCACACATGCACACATTAAATGTCACACGAGACGTATCACATGCAGAACCCTACATAAGTGTACTATCGACTTAAATTATTAAACAGCATATTCGACGACTCAAAAGATTGTCGAGTATTGTAGGTAACAGTTGTGCAGCTAGTAGTGAGATTGCGTAGGCTTAAAGTGCTCCATTTATTGCCTGAAGCGTCATCGGCCACAGACTAATTTTCTAATAAAAATAAATACCTATCGTTATCAACTGAACAAACGGCCGAGGCGCGTTCGTGTTCCTTTTTCGAGTGACGTATATGAATGAACGAATGTTGGAATTCTAATTTTGAAATTTTCCGCGAAAACGTCCTTATCAAGACACCACACGAATGACAATTTTGACGCAGCTTCGTATCTTAGCTGCCAGTGTTTTTTTCTCGAACGCAGATAACGTTTTAATTTTAAATTATATAGACGTTTCGTCACAGTGGATCCGTTTGTGAAGAGAAAAATGAAAATTTTCAAGAAAAAACTTCGTTTTTCGATAGCCTCCAGCTACGTTTAGAGACTGTAGAGAAAAAGAAAGAAAATAGATCTTGATTTTTTTTTAAATTATATTTTATGTTTGAAAGTTTTAAGTAAAAAATCACATATCAGCAGCGAGTTCTTTACATTGAAGACAATCACAAAAGAGGTAAGTGACAGATTTCTTTTGTTAATAATACCTAATCTTTAAGGCTATTAGAGGCTATAGGTATGTAGTGATTAAATTTTTCATTGATATAGAACAAGATTCTCAACTTAGTCTATATCAATGATTCATGATTATGGCGGGGACGCAATGTCTTCAATAAATAAGGCCCTTAATACGAAACATCCTTTCATTTAAATATTTTTAATTTGCGAACAAGTGTTATAAAGTATTAGAAATTGTGAACATGCTCGCTGAAAAAAAAACAATTACTGGGTCGCGATACGAGGCGATACTAAAAAGATGGATAAACAATAATAGGATCTGGATTATAACCCCGCATCCACATTCAAAGCCATTTTTCATAACCGGCTATGAAAACGGAAAAACGGAATACTTTTTTTTTGTAAATACATAGGTAAATCAAAGGTCGCTGGGTAAAGCAGAAAAGAAAAGTGCTTTATCAGTTTCGATTACAAATTCCATTCATTTCAAAATTCGCTAAGGCTTAGATTTGAAATAGGTATTGATTACTGATTGACATAATTTGTCATCGCTAATAAAGATAGCAATAGAAATTGTCACTTTGAATTTTCAAAGGAAAACAGACCTTATCATTCTACAACATACAAAGAATGTTCAATCTTAGGTCTTAGAGTGATAAAGCATTTTATTTGTCGAGTTCACATATTATAATTACAAAACATCCATGACTCAGATACAAAAGTAAATGTTAACATATAAACATTTGCCCCTAGCGGGATTCGAACCCGCGACCGCTTGGTTGACAGCTAGAGTTACTAGGCACTAGACCAAACGTGTCATCAAAATTAATTTAAAAGATATGATAGTTTTTATTTTGAACCCGGGCAAAGCCGGGTTACGAAAAGAACAATATTAAATTTAAGACTTTTGTATTATTTTTCGCTGAACATTCTTAATGCTTTTGAGATGATATTAACTAATTACTCTCCACTTTATTGTGATAAAATAGTTTAGAAAGTTTGACAGACTATTTTGTCTTTGTTAGATTTAACAAATGGAATTCACAGATTTATTCTATTGTAGAGGTTTAGGTGTTTTTTTAAAGAATTATGTGATTGTTTCTTCAAGATCGAAATCCCTAATTTAATGTACACTAACTCTTTATATCAAAAATTCTAGTGTGAAAGCCTTAGATTTACATTAGTTAGAATTTCAAATGTAAAGATTAGTGAACCGTTCCCGGCTTCGCCCTGGGTACAATTTATATATCTTATCTTTTAAGTTGGAGCAAATTACACATAGTTACGAAGTTTTATCAAAATCGGTTCAGTAGTTTAGGAGTTCATTGGAATTCATTGGATACTAGTCAAACAATGTGATACGAAATTTTTATATTTTGATGAAATTTTGTGTGCTTATCGGGTAGGTCTGAGAATCGGCCAACATATATTTTTCATACCCCTAAATGTTAAGGGTGGTCCACCCCAAAATTTTTATTTTTTATTTTTTGGCAAAACAATGTTTGGCGGGTCAGCTAGTTATTAAAATATATAAAAGTTCCGTAAAAATTTATCTAACTGCATCAAACTGTTTTCTGCATCAAAATTTGGTAAGGTATGTAAACTTTTTTTTTTTTTTTTTTTTTATACGAGTCAAGGCAGCGCTTGGCCGCGATCTCACTTGATATTAGCGGCCGAAGATGGACCACGCTTACCTAGTAGATGTAAAAACTAATTCTAAAACTAAAATTAGTTAATAAAAACTAATTCTCCGATGTATCAAACTAATTCAGTTTCGCCGTTATAATATTAGTTACGATAAATATTTATATAGATAGGTATCGCAACTGCTACTAGATATTATGATGACGGATGACCTAACGAACCATTTACGGGGAGCGATTTTAAGCTAGTCCTCATTACCCTAGTTTGGATGTAAAATGAAACTTCAAATGCAAAAGTGATGTTCGTGACACTTATCCACGTTTGGTAGGAACGAAAAGATCACGCTGGCTTTCCATGTGTGCCAAGGCCTCTATGATGAGTTCGAAATAAGGATGCTGATTATACAAATAAAAAACACAGGAGAAAAGAAATGCAAACTTAAGACGCCCAACGTAAAAGAGGGGTTTAATAAGTTTGTTTGTTTATCGGGGCATGTATGGAAATACCTACCGTCGAAGTAAGTAATAGTATATACCAAAAGCATCAATCGAACATGTGGAAGTTAGTGAAATCATTTTGTTAACTAGGAAACGGGCTGATAGCCTTCAAACGCCTGTTCAGATCTTCATAAATTATAACACCCCGTTTTTGAGCCGGACGTTAAAAAATTGGTAACATAGAAAATAATATCAAGTTCATAGATTAAATTGTAAACAAAATAAATTCTGTTATTTTCTGCTAAACAAATACGCAGGCATGATGAAATTGCAATTTATCTTATCAGAATCAGACCATCAGGTGGTTTAATGAAGCCTCAACATTTTACATCATATCGGTTTAATCAGCATCTAAACAGGATTGCTTGGTCTTGCTACAAATACTTAACAATGTTCGCAGAGTATGGAGAGAACGCTTGTGAACTTTTTTCCAATAATAATAAGTACGCTACCCTTGTGTTTATCCAGGTAATAAAATATAATGTGTGATATCATAGATAAATGATTGGTCTCGCTGCGCTCGACTAGATACCGCCGTCGTACTTGTAAAATGCGGCATAAAATAGTACGCCGATTTCGGCGTACCCGAGCAAGTCACACTGCAAACTATCTGTGATGTGTACGTGCCGAATGTTTTATTAAATTTTAGGCATAATAAAATACCAGTTTAGTGAAACTGTGTAAAAATATAATAAAACTGTAAAAAGTGATAAAAAGGTGACGATTTTTTACACACACTACAATACAAAGTTGTCACATTTTCGGAGCTATTGGTATAGCGCTCTATCTAGTCGAGCGCAGCGAGACCAATCAATTATCTTTGGTGTGATATGATATATGATGATGATACCTTTTGCTACTATGTCATGTTGCTTATAGGCCGTTTTTCTTTTAGGAAGTTCTGGTTATTTTTCTTGGTCCTTTCGATGCAAATATTCGCGGGTAGTCGCTGATTTGTAAGATGTTATCGATGCGTTCCTATATTACTTGTTATTAAGGTCAATAAAAGGTTGTCTGGTTGCATTTGCTCTTGCATTTTGTTAAGCTTTTGCCATTCGACACTCTAGCTAGTCTATTTATTGTTCGTTCGTTGTTTTTTCGTTGTTGTGACGAGCCCATTGAATGAGTGGTTGAGGTTCTTGCCTTAACGCTCTGTACAAGAATACCTGGGTTCGATTCCCGTAAGTAAGTGTCAATTTTAGAAAATAAATTCTGGTCTTGAATATGGAAATATATGGGAGTAAACGAATCAGAAACGAATGCGTCATGTTATGCGTTATAGTTACGTTCTATTTCTTTAGTAACGTTCTTTTTCTTTTCTTTATTCTTTTTTTAATATTATTTAAAAAAAGAACAATGTTGTTCTTTCGGCGTGTTCGAATCGTGAAAATTTAAATTTTATAATCGTTCGTAATAGTCCAATCGGGTTAGACAAAAAAAAGGCTTAACCCGGAAATAATTAGAGACCACAATTTTATTGTTCTAACCTTTAGGGGGGTCAATAGTAGTGTAAGTTCAAAATCTCGACTGAATTCCGTGCCTGCGTCAGGCGCCATCTTGAATTTAAGGGAAAATCGTTTTTGCCTAATATCCCTGCCATTTTCAACTTTATAACATAAGGGCCCGCAAACGAAATCGCGCGCAAAGACTAATGTATGTATGCATAAGTTTCACATTGTTATAATAGGAACGTATCTTACATCAATAAAATTTTTGATGAATATCACGAAGAGAGAGATAAGATAATATCTGTTTTATAGATTTGATATGAATCTGTCTGTCTACATTTTTCAAGACAGTCATGTTATCTATTCACGAAGTACCTTGAACACGAACACAAACAATTTGTTAAAATAAATACATGATTTCACGAAAGAACGGAAATTCTTTAAGAAAGTATTATGAGTGTTTCTCATAATACCTACTCTTTGCATGGGGAAGTTACGAAACTTTCTCTCAGCTACAAGAGACGTGTTTTTACATTAAATACCAAATTAAAAGTTACCCCTGTCCTGTTTTTGGAGTTTAGCGGGAAAAATTTTTTTGACAAAATCTTTTTACACTTGAAGATTGCAAATGCGACAGTTATTTAATTTTTTTTCGGCAGGTCACCTGCCGTATGATTACCTAATAAAACAAATTCGCACATTGGACTGTTTGGACTTACAGTATCCAGCTGTGGGGCTCCGCCTCTGCTTCAAACTTTAATATTATCCAAAGACTTGAATTATATACTGAAAAGTCTCTCCAATGCACTCTGGTTCATTAGAAATATAAATATAAATATAAATAACTTCACACATTCCACAAAGCACCATCTAGTTCCACAGTAAGCAACTAATGCTTGAAATATGGATACCAGACAGTTGAAATAGATGACATAATATATGACAATTAATCTATACTAATATTATAAAGCTGAAGAGTTTGTTTGTTTGTTTGTTTGAACGCGCTAATCTCAGGAACTACTGGTTCGAATTGAAAAAATATTTTTGTGTTGGATAGATCATTTATCGAGGAAGGCTTTAGGCTATATAACATCACGTTGCGACTAATAGGAGCGAAGAAACAGTCGAAAAAACGGGGAAAACTATTCATCTTTGAGGGCTTCCGTTGCGTGCGCTGCGAAAACCGTTCGAGATACCCAAATGATTTCCAAAATAACTATTCCACGCTAGTATAATATAATAACTAAAATATATTACAAAAAGTAGTCCCTTTAGGCAAGAGTACTACAAATCGTCATCATATCTATATATCCTAATTGAAATTTGAAATTCATTCATTGGAAGAGTAGTTTTGCGGCGACGGTGAAAATTATTTGCTTCACAATTCGCAATTCTATTACACTGTGAATAAGAGCTATACAATTCTATAAGAGGCGAGTGTTTGCATTGCACCTATGGAGATATGTAGGTAGACGACAATAGTCCAATTTGCTGTTACGATTGGATGACAATGTCACCAACAGATTCCACACTTAACACGGAATACACCTACGCCTCAGACTCGTACGTACGAGATTGATTGATACAAATGAACCTGTGTGTCCATAGTAGTCCATACTACATAATAATATCATAAATATGAAAAATCTGTATGTTACCATTTTAGAGCTAAAGCTAACATAAATAATATATAAGTAATTTATAATTCTGTCCGTCCTTTACCTGGAAATTGACGAATGTGTATTTAATCGTCTGTTGACGGCCGGTTGAATGAATGGTTGGGGTTGCTACCTTAATTACGATAGTAACTCTTATTTAATCTGTGCCTTAACGTTCTCTGTCTTAGGGGTCCTGGAGTTCGATTCCCAGCAGGGTCAACTTTGGAAATGAAATTTTCAATGTAAGGATAATTATATTCTATTTTCAAATTGTTGATTAAACGCTTACGGAACGTCTTGTCTATTCTGGCTCCTATATAATCTATGGTTACCTGAGTCCCTGAGTCTAACTAGTTGACGACATCTTTTTAGATAACAGCATCTGACATGAGTATGAATGGGTGTGAAATCTCAATACTCTATTGCGCACAGATTTATTGTTCGCACTGTCTCCATACAAATTACTTCGGATTTAATATGTACCTATATATATAATGTACATAAGGTCTCTATAAACCGATTAGTAAAACTTTCACAAAAAACGAGGAAGGTTTTAATATAAAATTTGCAGAAAAAAATTGCATCCGTGGGAATGGGAAGCCGTGGGTCGCTAAAATCAAGCAAGCAACCAAGCAGCTCTACCCAAATCCGATAGATGTCGCGTTTTCAATGAGGATGAAAACGCGGGTGCCAACTAGTTATAGGTACATAAAAAAAGTTATGTGGTATCCTCTTATCGTCTTTACATTGAAGAGAGGCATTTTATAATATATTTTTGTCTATAATATGTATCTTTTAAGTTGGACCAAGTTACAGATAGTTTATCAAAATCGGTTCAGCAGTTTAGTAGTTCATTGGCGTCAAACAACGTGACACGAAATTTTTTATACCTATATAGATATATTGTCTTTAGATACATTCCCGTCAGTGGGACTATACATGTACTGATACATATATGTATAGCAGACAAGAAAAGTGCTTTATCAGTTTCGATTACAAATTCCATTCATTTCAAAATTCGCTAAGGCTTAGATTTGAAATAGGTATTGATTACTGATTGACATAATTTGTCATCGCTAATAAAGATAGCAATAGGAATTGTCACTTTGAATTTTCAAAGGAAAACAGACCTTATACATAATATTCAATCTTAGGGTGATAAAGTGTATTTGTCGAGTTTACATCGTAATTGAATATAAAGTAAATATTGTTCAACTTTATTAGCATATTAACAATAGCGCTCGTTTATTAGTGGTTATGAATACCTCTGGACATAACGTATGTATGTATGGTCGTTTAAGTTAATTACCTTAGCTGATAACTCCATTCAAGAAGAGCGCGCATAATTCTCCACATGTTAAGTGGACCTTATCTTGTTGGGAATAAATTATTCGTGGCAGATATTTCGTGCAAGTGGTGCATAAGTAAGCCGTTATTAATAGGGTCAACATTTAGTCAATTATTTTTGTTTTTTTTTTCGATGTACATACAATACCAACGAACACCTATACCCCAATACGCAACAAATATACTTGAACCGACTTTTGACTATTTGTCCTAACATATCTTCATCATTACTACATATTATAAAACAAAGTCCCTCGCCGCGTCTAGACCTCTCCCTATGTATGCTTATATCTTTAAAACTACGGAACGAATTCTAATGCAATTTTCACTAATGGATAGAGTGGTTCTTGGGGAATATTTAGTGTATAATTTAAAAAGTTACGCGGGCGAAGTCACGGGAAGCAGCTAGTAAACTATATAGCTAAGAATTATTTCGATCACGTGAGCTTTCAAACTAAAAATCCGTTTATAAGCTACGATACTATAGGCTTCAGAGTATGAATTCCAACAAGTAGTTATTGTACCTCTATGCTATAGGCAGTCACATACGCCATACACACATACACTGACACACGCGTCAAATTTATAACACCCCGTCTTTGCGTCGGACGTTGATGGTTGAAATACTTTGAAAAATGACTTGGCCTTAAATTCACAAAGAGCTGTAAGTAATTCGCTTTAAAAGTCAAATAATTTGGATGCACCACAATTGTGCAGTTTTCGCGTAATACAATCATTAGTGTCTCTGTAGACAATAATTGTTAAATTAGACATTATTGTCTTACAAAGAAAATACACTGGTAAGTAGGTATGTATGTTTATAATATCATTTTTATTTATTGTAGAAGGTGATTTTTTTTTCTGATTTGTATGTGGTAGATTATTGTCTACAGAGCTAACGATTCACTCATTTCGCATTTATTATTATACTAGACTAGATGATGTCCGCGACTTCGCCCGCGTTAAAAAATAAAAAATATATCGAAAATATAAAGCTTGAACTCTTGTTGCTATTACACTTTGGCCAGGCGTTAGTGTTTTTTATTTAATTTTAGATGGTCCCATGGCAACAGTACTTTTTTCTGGATGAAAGGCATCTTAAGTCCTTCCTGGCAAACTGTATCCAAAATTTTATTATGATCCGTTGAGTAGTTAAGGCGTGAAAAGGTAACAGACAGACAGACAGAGTTACTTTCACATTTAAAATACATATTAGTATTTTTGATACCTTGTGTGTGTGTTATTGTAATTTTCGAAAGGACCTCTGATTTTTATGAAATACTAGCTGAACCCGACAAACGTTGTTTGGCCAAAAAAAATATTGGGGTGGACTACCCTTAACATTTAGGGGTATGAAAAATAGATGTTGGCCGATTCTCAGACCTACCTGATAAGCACACAAAATTTCATCAAAATCGGTCCAGCCGTTTCGGAGGAGTTTGGCAACAAACACTGCGACACGAGAATTTTATATATTAAATAAAATATGTAATTAATGAGCTTCTCCGTTCCTTTTCTCTTTATAATATATGTGTGGATTATAAGAAACTTGTTGCGTATTCATATGATTCTTATAACTGTATAACTAAATTAGTTAAATATTACCTAATTATACATTAAAATTATATCACTTCGTTCAAATAAGTAAATACCCGTTTCGTTTAGAAAATCAATTAAGTTTGACTACAAAAACAAACACTTTAAATAAAGTAACGGAAAATCAACTTCAATAATATTATTGTCTGAAGCATTATAAACTTAACTAGCGACCGGCTATACGTTTCGCAATGTCATTTATAAAACTTTCGTCGTTTAACGTTATTAGTGAAAATTCATTGCGTAGTTTTAAATATCTAAGCGTACACTCAGAAAGGACTATATAAAAACTAGTTGGTGCCCGCAACTTCGTCCGCGTTGAAAAAGCAATATATCGCCCGACATCGTTATTGCTATTATACTCAGCCAGGAGTTAGTTTCCTTAATTTTAGATAATCCCTCGGGAGCAGTACTTTTTTCTGGATAAAAGGGGTACCTTCCTTTGTCCTGTCCTTTTTGTCCTTTTTGGTGTCCCAGACAACGTGTATGCAAAATTCCATGGTGATCGGTTCAGTTGTATTTGCGTGAAAGAGTTACAAACATTCATACATCCATCCATCCATACATCCATACATACTTTCGCATTTATAATATTAGTACGATTATTATATTAGTACGATACTTCCTAAATATTTTTAAGACGCTTCAATGAAATTTTTAAAATATATAAATAATGTATAGCAATGTAAAAATACAAAAATACAAACCTAAAAAAACACAAGTCTTTTCTCTTTATATATAACTAGCTGCTGCCTGCGACTTCGCCAGCGTAACTTTGTAAATTATATACTAAAACCTTCCTCGAGATCCACCCTTGGTGAAAACAGCATGAAAATCGGTGATTTAGTTTTTGAGTTTGTGGCGAACAGACAGACAGACGGGGCGGAGGACTTTGTTTTATAATATGTAGTGATGATTAAATGTAAGATGTTTTCGCTTCTGACATGATGCAGTCCTACCACTGCAGTTTTTTTATATCAAGCATCAAGTAACATTCCAATTGGTTTTGTCCCAGAAATGCTGTAGGGAAATACCTGAGTCGCTCACCTTTGATTAGTCATCAGATATATTAGAAGTGTGGCTTCCAACCGGTTGGGTTATGCCCCCGCCTCCGCTGCCGTATATAGAGGGATGCCGGAATCATAGAATAGATAACAATAGGTCGTTACAGACGAGGCTTTGCTTTAAAGGCGACGGTGGCGTTAACTATTATTTAATCTGTGGTGGCGTCGCCATTATTGGCGACACCGGCGCTATTTTTGGAGTTTACTCCTTGAAAGAATAGAAGTTGAAAGAAGTCCTTAAGAATCGATTTGGTATGAAAATTTATGGGAGTAAATTCACATGTCATACGTTACGCGTTACGCGTTACAGGCTACAATATGCTTCATTAAATATTAATATAATATTATATTATATTAATATGTTTTAATTATTTTTATTAAATTATTGATTTATCGTTCGGAAGGAGTAAGGTCCAGTCATGCGTCGGCGGAGCTGATACACAAACTTTTTTAAATATTTTTGGACAATCCCTCGGGAGCTTAACATTTTTCCTGGACAGGTAAAAAATTATCTGTGTACTAAATTTCATCTGTTCATCCATTCATCCACATTCCTCCAAATCCTCACAAATTTTGGAATTTATAATATATATTAGTAGGATCTGCATTTTCATAACCTATGAATACAAATTAGCTTACAATTTTATTAGCTATACTAGAATATTGAACATAGACCATAAACAATTTACGACTTCACACTTAAAATGTAAGACTAACCACGAAGTCACGTTAAAGCGCATTTTATGGAAAAAAAATATCTAAATTTTAGTTAAAGAATAATACAAAAAAAAAACAAAGTTAATCAATAAGGAAAAACCTTGGCTTCATTATGGAAACACAGGATGTATTTTTGCACGTTCGCATGTTTTGAAATTTAACAAATTTTCCACTATACTTACCTATGATATAATTATTTATTATTTGTAAGCACGTCGCCTAGGAAAACAAGCAATAGTATGGAATAGTATGGAAAGACAACATCACACGTGTTTATAATATTGTACATTGTAGGTACATAATTTTGACTACCTGATGCCCGCGATTTCGGCATCAATATAACACCTCAGAAAATATATATATAACGTTTGACATATCTATATATCGTTTATAGGTGGCGTTGCCACATTTTTGAATATTTTTAAATTATCCCTGGGGAACAGTACATTTTTTCCCGGATGAATGGTGAAAAAGGCTTTCAAAGAAGCGTGTGGCTGTGCCGTGGACACGGCCATGTGTTTTACGTGAATACGTGTAGGTACTCTATGAGTAATATTTGCATTATATGTATTATTCAACGAATTCGAATATATACCATATATACCAAAAATTTTTTGATGCTTTAGCTATTGAGCGCTGTAATTAAATTTTGAATGTAAATGATAGACTACACCATCAAATTGTATATCCCCCGATATTGTTGCCATCACTTTTCTAAATTGGCTCACACTGAAAACAAAAAAGACGGTACCTATTCACGTTAAAAAAAGCCGGCTCAAAATCCGTCGATGCCACAGACAGAGACACAGACACACGGGCACAGACACACCAGTCAAACTTATAACACCGCTCTTTTGCGTCGGGCGTTGGGAGTTTAAAAAAACTGAGCACAATATTACTCATTCCTAATGAAGGCTTAATAGCTGATTGTCTTTGCCTCGTCGTAACCTTTTTAAAATAAAGCCGTCAAATGTGACGTGCACATTACGCAAAATCGCGCAATGCGACATAAAATGTAAATCATAACCTGTATTTTAATTATACTGTGGTTGAGAACTCCGAATAGCTCAGATTTTTGGCGCCAACTTTTACTTTCACGTTTTGCGAATTGAAATAAATGATTTGGTCTGTGGCAGTAACATTAAGTATAGTTTTGAGTTTTTCAAGCTGAATACATTCTTAATTACTTATTTAGTATTAATTATAGATTTTTGTACTACATATTAGTGTCACTAGTAGTCACTACTAGCCAGATCCAGACCACAGACAACTTTGAAATGTTTATTTCAAAAGTTTACCCAGCCAGGTATCGAACTCGGGACAAGCACCTTAACTACTTGACCAATGGGTTGTACGTGTTTTAGTATAATTACAAGTATAAATTTAAAACGCATTAAGTTTGCCTTTTGTCACGAATCGCTCTCGAAAGTCGTAAAAGTAAAATGTCTTTTTAAAAATAAATTTCATAAAACATAAACCATAAAATTATAACTCTTGCATAAAACGCCGTAAAGATCTTAGATTATTTTCCGGTTTTTGTTTTAATGTTCCATTTGTCCATTTCAAAGTTTACTTTGAATGTATGGAATATGGCGAATTTAAATGAGGACGAGTGTAGAGAAAAAAAGATACAATATAACATAGAATTGATAGAATGATCAGTTATTATTTTAACTGTCTTTACCACAAAGTTACAAAAAGTCGTTATCAATTATTGTCTATTTCTCGATAAATTATAAAAAATTTATTTATCTCAGTCTCATAAACACACTACGAATTATTTTCCTGATTATTATCATTAATTGATAATAAATGGGTATTTTTTTAATGTTGCGATATTATTTATTAAAGAAACAACTACAACAATTAAATCAAAATAATAATATAAGAACTTAAAAACTATTATAACTTAATAAATAATAGAATTTTTTATTATTTATTAAGTATTAGAAAATAGTAAAAAAAAATATTTAGTCCTAATGCTGGAAATGTCAATAAGAGTCTTAGTTGAAGGGTAAATCTTCGTCGGATTGTTGACAGGTGCTAATGATCAAACAATAGATATGAATCAAATCAACGGTAATTTCTTGGGAATAACATGTACAAAAAAAAATTGTATAAGGATAGCGCTACACTTGCTCGCAAAGATATACTATTTCGTTGGCAACACTATCATCTTATAGTACAGTCAAATTTAGGCGAATATGGGCATTCAGGGTAAATAATTCGAGTAGTTTTGAAAATTGGTACAATTAATTACGGTATTCAAGATATGTCTGATTTTCAAGTCTTATCTCCACAACAACTTAAATAAAATTTTAATGTCTCAAATAGAAGGCTGTTTAGTAAACAACTTATTTTGTAATTTTATTCTGAGGAGCTATGACAGACATACACGCGTCAAACTTAAAAACCCTGTTATGTTTTTTCGTCGGGCGTCGGAGGTTGAAAAGACAGAGGCAGACAAAGTCGCTGTCTGCCTCTGTCTTTTATCTTATAATTTGTATAGATATCTAATATTTTATTCGACTTGGTTTATTTATTTGTATGATCAGGATTCGGCAGCCGAGCATTCGTCTTAATGACTAGTATTACAAATAGATAATGTGTATTAGATATGTTTAATGTGTCTGTCATTTAAAAATCGATATAAAATATACGACCACTAATTTTAAGACCACAGATTAATTTATAAACAGCCGGTTTTTATCTTGTGGGTTTTTTTCTGTGGTTCATTCATACCGCCGTTCGCGAGTCCATGCGTAGGTATCATTAAGTGGTTAAGATGCGTCCGCCTTGGCAGGTTACAAACTGAACTGTACCGTGGTCTTTGTGGTCATTTACCGTCCGCCAATCACGTGTAGCGTTCGCGGGCGAACGATTTGAAATTTCGAACGCCGGCGTTCGTAGTTCAAAGTCAGTTTAATTAAATTAATAAAAGATAATATATTAAAAAAGTTTGTTTGCATATTATGAATATTTTGATTTTAAAAATATACATTGTTTGTGTTTGTGAGTTGAGGGATTTTTTTGAAACTTTAAACAGTTTTTTTGAAGGATTTTTTTTTGCGTTGATTTTTTAATTGGTAAGTTTCTTGTTAAAAATTAATTAATTAAAAGTTATTTAATATTTTTATTTATTTTATTATTATTTAATATTTTTTTTATTATTATAATTAATTATATCATATCATGCCAAAATATAGACTTCAACATGTTCAAGTTTCCGAGAAAGGAGTTCTTCCAACCTTCAAGCTTCATCACTATTCATGTAGGCAATTAACAAAAAAAATTGAAAAAAATAACGTAAAAATATTTTTTTTCCAAAATCTATTATTGCAGTGGGAGTGTAATTTAAAACTTTTTTACGACATAATAAAATTTAATCTCGTCAATCATCTGAAATAAAAATGATAATTTCAAATGTATTATAGTCAATACATAGTGTTCTAGATATACATAATATTATCTAAACCTGAAAGACGAGACGAATAACAAGAAATTTCTCTTCTCCTTTCTAACTACAAATGTATAACTAAAATTATATATATATAAGTATATTAACTAGCTATACGCTCCCGGCTTCGCTCGGTTCAAAATAAAAATTATCCTATTTTTCAAGTTGGACCAAATTTATCATAACGAAATTTTATCATAATCGTTTCAGTAATTTAGGAGTTCAAACAACGTGACACGTACTTTTATATATATAGAGATATTATAGTATAAACTATAATGTGTGATTAATCTATACTAATATTATAAAGCTGAAGAGTTTGTTTGTTTGTTTGAACGCGCTAATCTCAGGAACTACTGGTTCGAATTGAAAAATTCATTTTGTGTTGGATAGATCATTTATCGAGGAAGGCTTTAGGCTATATAACATCACGTTGCGACTAAAAGGAGCGAAGAAACAGTCGAAAATGTGGAAAAAACGGGGAAAATTATTCATCTTTGAGGGCTTCCGTTGCGTGCGCTGCGAAAACCGTTCGAGATACCCAAATGATTCCCAAAATAACTATTCCACGCGGACGAAGTCGCGAGCACCAGCTAGTATATAATATATATGATGAAATAGGTACATACATCAAATACTTGAATATTTCAAATTTGTATGGAAATGTGTTTTTAAAAGTATGTATCTTTAAAAATAATAAATTTATAATTACTAGACGACACGTTTGGTCTAGTGGCTAGTAACCCTAGCTGTTAACCAAACGGTCGCGGGTTCTAATACCAAACGGCGTCGGGTTGCCCCGCTAGGGGCAAATGTTTATAAGTTAACATTTTACCTTTGTACCTGAGTCATGGATGTTTTGTATTTATAATATGTATGTATTTACAAAAGAAAAGTAATCTATGTAGTATATCAACTGTCTGGTATCCATAATATAAGCATTAGTTGATTAATTTACTGATAATTTAGTTGAACTAGATAGTGCTGTGTGGAATGTGTGAAGATATTATTTACTAGTGTTAACACTGGCAAAAAGTAGCGCGTCAATTCCTAGATTACACCGGCGCTATTCCTAGATGACTTACTCGACTCGTCAAGGAAAATATTGATGTAGGTAGGTAATTTATATTAGAAAGGAAAACACATTGGGTAATCAGGCTTAATAAAACAAACATACATATTTAAAATATTAGTATCTATTAATAAATAAAATATAAACCTAATAAAAGTTTGATTAAAAATAATTTGCCACCTATTCAATAAACTTCGTCTGCGTTGAAATATAAAAAAACATATAAAGAATATATATAAGCAATCTGCATTGCTTGACATCTGCACTGCTATTACACTTTTTCCAGGCGTTAGTTTTTCTTTTAACTCTAGAATCTAGAGTCTAGATGATCCTGTAAGAACAGTACTTTTTCTCTTGATCAAAGGTGACTCTATGTCCTTTCATGAAATTTTGAATGATAACGTGTATGCCAAATTTCATGATGATCGATTAAATAATTAAGGCGTGAAAAGGTAACAGACAGACAGACAAAGTTACTTTCACATTTACATTTTTCCTCAAGTATGGATTTGAGCCAAGGCAAGATCTGTAGTAGGTCCTGCTAACACTAAGCTCAGAATCCGGTTTAATAGTATTGCTCAACTCTTAACTATAATGTACTGGTAGTTCAGACAAAATTTGCCTTGACCGATTCGTCGGCGATCTTATCGTGTATGTTAGATTTACGCAAAATTTATGCTACTTGTCACGTAGGCAAAGGTTGACCACTGGTATAGGTAGGTACTGCAAACAATTCTTCTAATATTATAAATTTAATGTGAAAGTTTGCTAGGATAGATGTATCCAATGGATGGATGTTTCTTACTCTTTCATGCAAAAACGGCTTCGAATTAAGATGAAATTTGGCATCTCAATTAACAATTTATTTATTTATTTATTTATTTTTTATTTATTTAACAGCTAACCTTATTGCGTGTAACAGTTCACAAATACTTAGAAAAATATTAACTACAGCGTGTACTATCCCCGATTATATTATTTATTATTAGTTTGCCTCCAACTATGGAAAAATTTTAAAGACGTATGAGAACGTTTTATAATTCCTAAACAAAAAATATATATGCTCTTATATTTTTGGGCAGTATATATATATTTTGATATGTTGTCAAATACTGTCCAGTTTAAGTAATAATATGTAGTTGATAAATTCTTTTACATAAAATTTTATGAATAGAATGATGACATAGATAACTAATATTAAGTGAATAAACACTATTTATTACTCTATGTCTGATATGTTTACTAACGTATGACGTCATCAGAGTTGCAACCATTCACAGGGCGTTTCGGCGCCAACATAAAATTTCAAAAATTATGATTTTTTTCCCATATAATTTGCAAAAAATATACATATTAGCTTAAAATAAAGTGACATATGCTTTTTTACGCTATTTTCTGATAGGATGACCAATTTGTAGTATATTTTTAATATTGTCAAATACCCAATTCTAATATAGGTAATTATGTTGTCTCTAGGTAACTAAGCTTAAACGATAAACTTAAAATAGAATCTGTTTGCTCCTAGACACCCTAAAGAGATGCTAATAATTCCAAGTGACTTGACCAGCATCAAATGAACGAATGGAAGGACGTGACATTCCGGAATGTATCCGCAATTAGTATTCAAGTTTACGGATGACTATAGCCTTCAATCTGAGCTCTATTTACGCTCACCTTGCACGTTGTCAATAGGATGCGAACGTTGACTGTTATTCAAATGGATTTTATAAGTATAATCGAATTAAAGGGTTGAATGACTCATTCATTTGAGGTGAAACGGACCTTACTCTTTTATTCTATGTTAAGTCAACAGACAGGCTAACGGTCCAACGTTTCTGGCTGGACCAATTTTTTTTACATATTCGTTTAAGTCCGTGGAAAGTTCTTACGAAGAGAAAAATTGGCAAAAAGTCAAGAAAGACGTTCGTGTGAAGCCGGAGCGGATTTCTAGTTAAAGATGAAATAAAATGTATATATATATATATATATATATATATATATATATATATATATATATATATATATACGCATTTAAATATTCATAAAACCTCTTATTGTGTAATAACATTTGAATAAATTGCATTAACATTAATTGCTTAGTAATAAATCACAAATTACTTTATTAAACATAAGATTTAAGAGTTTCTTATTACGTGTTCTTCTTCATAAAACCAATGCGGTAATTGCGAATTTTTATGACTTAATTAAACATGAAGATCGTGACTATTTAACCCCCCCCCCCAACCTCGGCACCCCATGCAAAAATCTGATCAAATCGGTCCATCCCTTTGAGAACTACGATTTCACAGACACAAACGTCAAACTTATAACACCCAGTTTTTGCGTCGGGCATCGAGGGTTAAAAAATTAAATACTGATTAATACTGTTATTTTGAGAACTGATAAGTGCATACAGTAATAAATTCAAGTGTTGTGAATAATTAAGTGGGTAAAAGCAATTGATTTTCTTTGGGTCGTGTGGCCATAGCGAAAAGACCCACAAGACCCATCATTATTATATCATTATGTTTAATTATTAGATTAAAAAAAAAATTTATGTTAATTAAAATAATTGAAATTAAATAAATAAATAAATATATTCACACATTCCACACAGCACCATCTAGTTCCAAAGTAAGCAACTTAATGCTTCTATTATGGATACCAGACAGTTTGATATACTACATAATATATTACTTTTTTTTGTAAATACATACCTATTATAAATACAAAACATCCATGACTCAGGTACAAAGGTAAATGTTAACACATAGCTCCTAGCGGGATTCGAACCCGCGACCGCTTGGTTAACAGCTAGGGTTACTAGCCACTAGCTAGTGTCGTCACGATGATTGATTGATTGAAATGAGAATAATTGAAATATTTGTAACAACAAAAATATTTAAATGGTGTCGCAACGGACATCTTAATTTGTTATTTTGTAGGCGATAAAATTGGTACCTACCATTTAAGGAGAGCGTATTCCATCCACGTAGATCATAAATGCAAGCGACGTGTGAATAACTCGTACTTTGTGCTAGGCTCACACCGCTAGCCGTCAGTCGAGTGTGCAAACGCATTTTTTCTATAGTTTTTGTGGTTTTTACCAGCAAGCTTCCCATCTCAGCCCAGTGGGCACCAGTTATATTTGGACATGGGTGAATTGATCCAGTGAACATATATTCCTAGTAGAGTAGAATGTGCCAACAGACTATTCTGCAGGTTTTACCTGAATAGTACCTATTCAGTTGAGAAAAATGTTAATTTTTTGTAGTATTTTTTTGCATATTTTATGACATTTTATGGTAAGTCTTGAATGAATTAAGTAACTCTATATAAAATATACTTTAATTACACAACAATATAACACGATGGTGATTGAAGATGGATCGAAGGTGGACTTACTCTGTCCTTAAAGAGTTCCAAGTTGTATCGTGCCAGTAGACTTAATTCACACACGTAAATTAAGTTTAATGCCCTTCGGCCCTAGTCAAAGTAACAATTTAAAACGATAACGAAACGATAACGAAGTTCGAAAACAATAAAATGTATGGGATTGATATATTATGCCGTCGCTAAATCACGTGATACATTCATTCATTCATTCGAACTTCGTTATCGTTTTTAAAATGTTACTGTGGACTAAGGTCCCTTATATTTCTGAGAACACTGCAGAAGGGAGACAATTCCAGCCAGTCTCATACTGTGCGCATAAAGATGACAATTTTTCTTCAAACGTAGCCAGTTATGGTATATCTTAGGGTATCTACAGTGCTCCCCTTCGCGTGGGTATTGCCTGGGTGTCTCCGGGCAATCCCTTTCTTTGGCGATAGCCGAGCCAGTAATGACCAGTAATAATATGGGGGTGGATCGGAATTAGTTGCCTCGGCAGAGCCCAGTTCATCCCGCTCACAGGGCAAGGAGGCTCCGGGGAGATTTAGTGGGTATTCCCAGTGCCGCTAACATCAGGTGCTGGGCGACCCCCGCATATCCCTATCGCCTAGCCAGCGGTAGAGAATCTGTAAGGGGTCTCTACAGTAGTACAAGTCCTATCTGTCACAAAGGTCGCGGAAGATTATTGATATGTCACTATATTTAATTAAAATAAAACTACCATCATTGTCACTAACGAAAATTGAAAACAATGACGCAGACGATTTCACGGTTGAACAAGTAACATCCTTTTCGTCTTATCAAGGTCTACCCTTCAACCGTAACTGGTAGTTTTTTTCGACTAGTATTTACATCTTAATGACCAGGAAAAAATATCTATTAATACAACAACAGATTGATAAATGTTTTTTATTACGAAATCTGCCGTAGAATGGATAATAGAGAATAGATGAATAGCGAGTTAGTTTACCTTAAACATGAATAACAATTACTGGATTGACATATATAACAATTATCTTCGATTAGTAAAGTTAGTTGTAGGTATTCCGCGGTTTCACATACCATTTAAGTTAAGGGCTAAGAATTTCGGCTGTTTTCTTTAATGCTCGGTTTTTTCGGGATGCCGAGCTCGGTCACAGACTTTCGCATCGGGCCGCAACACGTTTTCACACTTCTTGATTTTTCCTTTCTACTAAAAGCTTAACGATGATATATACCTACTACTTTTAGAAATTCAAAAATAATTTTTAAAATGCGTCTGGTATTTGACTGGTATATCAGTGAGTTTAAATAAAATAAAATATTAAATTATTACTTCAAATATTCCTCTTTTTCGGACCAAATGTTAAAAACTTATTTATAATTTACAACACACACTGCCAAGGATTGGAACTCCCTTCCTAGGCGTCTGTGTTTCAGAGCTCATATAACCCAAATCTTTTTCAAGTTCGAGTGAATAAGCATTTTCTGGGTTAGCTCGCTCTTTCGTCGGCCTCGTTTTTCCTGCACGGCTAGAGGCTAGCCAAGAGAAAACCCATAAAAAAATATTCAAGTTTTCTATTTTCAGTTTAAAATAGTTTAAATCCAAAATAATTAATAAGATAATCGCAACGATTGTCGGTCGCTATAAACAGCTGATCATTTCAATCTTAACTTTAAATGGTTCTTTGTAAGTGTACATTCTAACAATGACGCATATAATAATGTATTAGATAGGTACGATAAATATAGAAGGTCCCACAGTATCCTTCACGAGTACAAAGCGGACTATTAAATCTAAAGTCTGGTATTGTGTACACACACCAATCGCAACACGTTCTAATTCGCTTGTAAGGTTATCACGAGTAAAAATATATGGATCTAACTGCTGTTCCGTTAGGTTTTTCTTAAAAAAATCTACTGTGACTACTCAGTGACTATTATAGACTCTTAATATTATAAGTGTCAATATTGTCTTTATATTATTTAATAATATTCTTTTAGATATATTTTAGGTGAATTTATTTTTAGATTTTAGTTTAGTTTGGTTTTATTTAGAATTAATAATTGTATTTTATTTAGATAATAATTAATGTAAATAAACTTAATTATATCTTTATATTTTTACAATAAAAAGAAAAAATCAATTTCGATAAAATTACCTATACAGATAGATAGAATAATAGAGAAACACATACCCTATTTTAATCCTACCAAGAAGAAGAACTACATATTATCAGGACGAGCTTATAGGTCCTTTTGCTTTTAGGACGTTCTGCTCATAGGGTGATTTGTTTTAAAGCCCTTCCAATACGAAGGCTTATTACATAACTAGCTTGTGTAATATAACGCCTGACGTCTTTATCGCTATGACTACAGTGGCGCTCTTTTTTTAATACTTTTAGACGATCCCCCGGGAACCTAACATTTTTCCAGATAAAAAGTATCCTGTATGCTAATCCAGGTAATAAACAGCTGTGTGTCAAATTTCATCCAAATCCGTTCAGCTATTTTTGAGTGAAAGAGTAAAAAATATTCATAATATAATACATAATACATTCATCCTCACAAACTTTCATAATAGTATGAATTGTGTACTGCTTTTTGCACATATGTATAAATTTCCCTAATTCGAATGTATCGATAATGACTGTTTGAAAAATTAAAAAAACAGAAAAATTTGCGTTGATAGTGTGCTCAGGAGCTGCATGATGTCATACCGGCTTCCCCTTTGTTCCATCGGACATTTAGACGTACGGCTGGTTACCATACTCATCTTGTCGAAATCCCTCTTTTTCGGACCATGCGCTTTAAAACATCCTTTATGACTGCCAAGGTTTGGAACTCCCTGCCGGCGCGCCATCTATATATGTTTCCGAGCTCATATAACCCAAATCTTTACAAAGTTCGAGTGAATGAATATAGGCATCTTCTGCGTAAGCTCGCTCCATTATAGGCCTCATCTTCGCTACACGGCTAGTTGCCGGTCAAGAGCAAGCCCATCTTTAATAAAAAAGTTAATTTTCCTATCAAAAGCTTAAAATTTTCGTTATTATTTTCATATAGAGACGGATAAAACAAAATTGCGTCTCTATCTGATCATTGAATTTGTTTCCGTACGAAACCGGTGGCGGGTCTTAGTGTGAGAACTTTAAAATTCATTTTTCTTAATTAATTATATTTTTTAATTAAAAACAAACATATTAAAAACAATAATAAAATGCAAGGTCACTTATTAAATTAGAGTTAATTTTATCATTTACTTTCCATGCAATCAGCTGACGTACAAAACCGTAATGTCGACCGTGTGTCATTGACATACTTCTAACTTTGACGTAAGAGCATGCTGTCAGAGCGGCGGGTATATTACGAATCCTTTTAAAAATATTATTATAATAGAATTTTTACATTTAAAAAAATGACACTATACACTTGTTCACTATACACATGTGACATTTTGTGACGCGAAACTTGACAGTTCTTGACAGACTACAATGAAACCATCGACAGTATTCATAAACTTCGGCGTAGGTATATGTTACGGAAAGCTACCGAATGTTTAATTTCTTTTATAGAATCACCGTCAGTAAATGTTATTGACTTTGAATTCAACTTTTAAGAAAATCACTTTGAGCCTCTATCTGTTTCTCCGCTAACTTCATTCCAATCACTAAACGGATTTTGATACAGTTTTCACTATTAAAAAGAGCGATATACGACGAAAGTTTGTGTGTATATTATATGCAAAAAATAATTTGCAAACTAAGACGGGGGCAATTAAAAAAAGAAAAGGCAAAATAAATGTGGTGGTCCAACACCACAGCCTTTATTCACTTACATTAATATACACTTTTTGGATTGTTTTAACTACTGACCTGCTCTTCTCGAACCTTTGAGTCGTCTTCCCAGCGCTTTCTTTCTCTGGGATGCCACTCGGTGACGTCTCTATTCCATTTTTTTTTTAATTGAAGTATACGCTAATTAAAAAATAAAATTTACTATCCCATCCGCTTGCTTACACTAGCTAGTAGGTATTAGTATTCAGAATAAGTACGCTGAGGTCGTTCAACGGCGAGCGAGTGACGCATCACTTGCATCTCTGTCATGTGATTGTTGCGTGTTTTGTTTTGTATTTTTTTTTTACATTTAAATTTACACACATAGACGGAACCTTGATACTTTTATATATTATTAACTGTTAAAGGCTAATATGATTAATTTAAAATTGTGGCTTAATTTTCGTTAAATATTCTCTAGATATTCTATTTTATAATCCGAGGACTGTTTTTAGATCCGTTTATTGTTTTAACATGACTAATTAATCTATACTAATATTATAAATAGGTAAAGTTTGTATGTTAACATTGTGGGAGGTTGTACAAATTTAATTAAACTAAATTAAAAAAAAAATTCATCGCTGGATCCTGAAAATCCACACAATGGATTTTCAGGATGGACATAGGCTAAATATTCTACCAGGTACTAGCTATCTAAAAAAATCCAACGCTTGGCAAAAGTATAAAGTCACTTATAGAATGTTATTTTTCAACGCGGACGAAGTCGTTTGCGCGAACTAGTTTAAATAAATATATTATTTTTTCTATTTCAAAATTTTTATTAAAAATGTTATGAGTAAATAATTTTCCTGTTCATAATTAAGGTTGACAGCAAAAAACACTTAGTCTGACCTCTCCGTGAGCTTATATGACTACTCATTATTAAATCCGCATTTTTTCGCGCTTAGCACACGATGGACTAACGTGCGATAAAGTCAGTACCTACCTAAAAATATGATTACTTCAGACAAAAGTTTCTACACATTTTTGTTCACAAATTTGTTCATTATTACTCTATGATCAATACTTTAAGAGCTAAAGGCTGTGTATGTCAACAGAGAGTTAAATTGTGTAAGATGCTGTTGTAAGAAAAATGTGTATTTACTAGTTCTTCTAATGGCCCTAACACCACCAGCAAATATTCCTTGTTAAGCCAGGAAAAGGGAAAGTGGAAACCAAGATATTTTCGTCACAAGGATTTGTCAGGAGTACCTAATCAAATGCTATTCGTACCTACGAATGATTCGTAGATTCGTACAGATATTCGCTATATGAGCAAATACCTTAAGACCCCTACACCCTTAGCACAGTCCCTACCCTTGAGGACTTTTAGTATGTTCATGTGGATATCCCACGTTATAAATGTACAAATTTTCAAAACTACACGTATTATTTTCCCCGATTTTATTAATTTGACTGGGCTAATATAAAAGTTATAAATAGATCTACTTTACTTACTTTACTTATGTGATACTTTACTTTATCACATACTTAGATATTTACAATAGTGAGTTATTTTTTTATTTAATTTATACCAATGGAATTTCATTTACTTATATGTATTCATATAAAGGTAAATTTATTATGAAATTAATTAAAATACTACAATATAACAGTACCTATAACAAATCAGTAAAATTATAACGAATTATACAAACTGTGCAAAGTTACAAAACACAAGTGTAATATGTCTTGTTCATAAATGTCTCACTCGTAACTCTAACTTTTAACAATGTCTCATTTAGAAGACAGTTGTAATAACTTTCTTATTCAGATATGAACTATATAACGAGCTCTTATTTTAGGGCCCAACTTTTACACTCTTGGTGTGTGATAAAAACTTTAGCAGATATTTTAAATTGTACTTATACGAGCTTTTTATGTCTACAGCTTTTATGTCTAAATTCACAATTTTGATATGAATTTAAATTCGCATTAAATTTAAGTACGCACTTCGCAGTCAATTGGGCTGCCTGCAGTAACCACACCCCCTTAGAGAAGACTACCGTGAAATACCAACAGGTGTTTCGGTTAGTACTAAGTAAGGGATGACAGAGCCCATTTCCCTATCCTTTCCTAATCCCTTATACTAAATCCTTTCAGCATCTGTGACGCTCAGATAAAATAAGAACTAAAGATAGAGCACTGCGATCGAGCACTGTACGTACTCGTCCATGCGCGGTTACACCCACACAAATGCAATCAAATAAAAGTACGCTTCGCTGCGACTTCGACCGCGTTCTGGGTGAAAGGTACCCTATGTTCTTTCTGGTGTCCCAGACAACGTGTATGCAAAATTTCATGGTGATCGGTTCATTTGTTTTTGCGTGAATGCGTAACAAACAAACAAACTCACATTCACATTTATAATATTAGTAAAATCTTAGATCATGTACAAAATCTCAATAAGTACAGCAAACGGCCTAAACACACGTCATGTTTATAAAACCGGCTTCACTGAGTTGTCCGCAAAATTCTGTCTATAGTTCTCATTTGGTCTGAGTTGTGACGTTGCTTATATATAGTATAGGCGGTGACCGTATAGGCAGTAGGCGACTATCCACCTACCATCAAGTCGACCGTCAGCCTGTCTGTCCACGTAAACATTTGAATGATATATTTGATGTTTGATTCCTCGTGCTTTGTATGGTAACTAGTGAATTGCGGATCTTGCTAATTATGCGTTATGTATATTTATTACGCAATTAATTATGCAGATGCATTTTTTTGCGGAGATTTTAAGTGGAGCGCAAAGACATGCTTATTAGACATACAATAAAAAACCAATAATAGAAACCGTTATCTAATTAATTATTAACTCAAAAGCATCACTTATTTGATTGATTGATGTACTGTATTATAATATTACGTGCTAATGTATACCTAATCAAAATATCATTTATAGCTCTTTTCTTTTAGCTCAACATACAAAGATACTCATCATACAAATAACTACAGTTAAGTATTTGTACAGAAGCTGCCAGACGCTTTAAGACTCTCTTTCCATCAAAATATATATTTTTTCAAGAATTCTATATATCTTGTGTGGCAGTGCTGGCAATATTCTACAAAACATAATTATATAAAAATCAACATTTAGAAAGTGAAGTGACATAAATAAATAAATAAATATATATATAAATATATTCACACATTCCACACAGCACCATCTAGTTCCAAAGTAAGCAACTCAATGCTTGTATTATGGATACCAGACTGTTGATATACTACATACATTACTTTTTTTTTGTAAATACATACATATTATAAATATAAAACATCCATGACTCAGGTACAAAGGTAAATGTTAACACATAAACATTTGCCCCTAGCGGGATTCGAACCCGCGACCGCTTGATTAACAGCTAGGGTAACTAGCCACTAGACCAAACGTGTCGTCAAAGTCGACATAAGTGAAGATAGTCTTTTTTTATCATACCTTTCTCACCTTATAGCTCTAAATTAGTCGTCTACTCAACTTAGCAGATATTCATAAGTCCATATAGGAACACTATTTGATTCCTAACATTTTGTCCTTTAGAAAATGAATTATATCTGGCGGGCCTGGGATCTTGGGCCATACGTATTAGCAGGATTAGCTTAGCAAAAAAATATTAGCAAGAATATAAAAATATTGCAAACATCTGATAATTTGATTACATCTGATAATTTTTATCTTTTATGACGGGCTTTTAGATAGCCATTAGCCAACCTCGTGAGGTAAAAGATCAAGGATACTAAGCAAAATCGCATTGACTTCGGGTTTAGATTGGTACTAAAATTTAACTCTTAATAAAAATGCAGTCTTAAAATTGACATAAGGATATGATTTTTCACCTGTGCACCTGTGTGTGTGTGCACCTGTGTGTGTATTTCACCGGTGCAAATGTGTGTGCACAGGTGAAATCTAAACATATTGCATATAAACATGATATCAAACTTCAAGTAGATACATAGTTTGAGTAGTCCCATGAATAGGGCAGTGGACTAAAACTTTAAAAACTTCGGACATTTGAGTAAAATTGAATTATTTTTTCGCATTGCACCCGTGCGAAGAGCCATTCACTGTACTATTCTTTAAGGAGATGGTTACTGCCACTTGGCTGCCCAGTGTGTGCCCTGACACTACTTTACAATATTAAGAGTAAAATAACAACATTTAAATCGGGATTTTCCTGACATAAAAAGCGCAGTGTGTGCCCTGACACTACGAAGCGCAGTGTATGACCTGACACTACTTTACAATATTAAGAGTAAAATAACAAGCTTTAAATCGGGTTTTGCCTGACATAAAAAGTGTCAACTTTTCGAAAGCTCTTACCAGAGTTTCTTGACAGCAACCACCTGACACTGTCTGAATTAGGACCTATACTCACCTACGGGAAATTCCAGCCGTACTTCAACTTCAAGCCGTATATTCAACCAAATGATTTGAGTATACTCAAGTGCTCTTGGCAACTACTTAATAATCTGCAGTCTTGTAAAGATTGTGTCATATCAGGATATAAGTTATATTAATTACACCATTGATTCATAGTCAGTTGTCCTTCGGTTCTGATATTATTATGACTTCTTAGAGCAATTCATATAATTTATTGTCACGCTAAGGTATGTTTATTTAAATTGATTAATTCTTCATTTAATTAAAACACAGCACATTTACCTCATCTGTATGTTGGGTATTTTTGGGTAAGCTATGGTGGGAGGCCTATGTTCAGATGATGAACTATGATGATTGAAAATTCGTTACCTTCGTTCGTATAATTTGGCCTACAAAGCAACTGTAGGCCAAATTATAATACTTTTTCCACATACACCAAATTTGCACTAGTGCTCCTTTTTTACTTAAGTGAAACTGTTGGTGTATTCCCAGTAGTTCGGTTGACAGTTCGGTTGACCGAACTAGTGAGACTTTTTTCCCAGTAGTGGTGTTGGGGCACAGTGCGGTTTCACAGTCATTTGGGTAGCCCGTCTGGTGACAGTTACCAAACCACCCCTTACAAAAGACTACCGTGAAACTGCAGTATAGATAGTAACTATTATTTAATCTGTGGCATTAGTGTGTTCCGGTGAGGGACTAAGAGATGCTATGGCCCATTTCCATATCGTATATCTTCTTCTTCTTCTCCTTCTATTTTAATGTCTTGGCTCCATCAGATCTTCTTCGATGATTTTGCCAGTGTCATTAGTAAAAATAGCAATGTGTAATAGCTTTTTTTAAAATAAAAAAGGCAAAATTGAAATTATAATCAAAAGTAGCAGATCCCGAGAGTTGTCAGTCAAGTCAAGACTGACAACTCAAAAATAGACTTATTTATTTATTTCCTCTAATTTTTTGTTTCAGATAAGCCATTATGCAGCTTAAACTTAATAACGTCGCCTGCCTCGTCGCTGTAATCATATTTGTCAACAGTAAGTATTGTTAATATATTATTACTAGCTGCTGCCCGCGACTTCGCCCGTTTAACTTTGTAAATTATATACTAAAACCTCCCTCGAGAACCACTCTATCCATTAGTGAAAACCGCATTAAAATCCGTTGCGTAGTTTTAAAGATCTAAGCATACATAGGGACAGACAGACAGACAGACAGACGCGGCGGAGGACTTTGCTTTATAATAATGTAGTGATGATGTACCAAGTATTGTGTGTGAATGAAGATAAATAAGCGGGTCAAATAATGTAATCTTGTAAAAAACTAAGCTATGACTAGTTATCTGACTGATTGAATGTCTATCGGATCAGGTAGACAACTATTAGTATGTTCCTCTACGCTATTTATGATGGCTTTTAGACTGAGCAAACGATAAGTCGGCCTTCAATGTGTAAACAAATCTTAAGTTTACAGTACGATTGTTGCACGCTCGAATGTTTAATGGCGCAATGAGTATTTCTATGTGCACAAGTTTACTTTTGACCGCAGGTTTCATGAACAACGGTAGACGCACATAATACCTATAGATAACAAAAAAATATTCATGTAACTTTTATGATACGAGTATGATAAGTCGTTACACTTATGCAAAAAGTACATTAGGTAATAGTGAAATCCAAAGACTTTTATTTAAATAAATGAGTTTTTATTTTTTATTCATAATGAGAAGGTAAATAGCACAATATTATGTTCATCATAACAAACAAACTGTTTTATTCATTTTATATGTTAAGGATAAATAAACAGTTTTCCAGTGGAAATTAGAATAACATTAATTCAAAAGTAACACGTTATTCTAAAATTATAAAACTTCACAGTGTTATTGTCAAAACTTTCCTCTCCTGAGTGCGTAGTCCGAGTTTTAATCGATCAAACGCATCGAACGCGTAAACGTGAATTTGTATGGGAATGAAGCAGCGCCACCTAGTCGCTAACGTATAGCGTTGCTTCAATGCGTTTGATCGAGTAAAAAGCTCTCTACGCACTCTGCACGCTTTTTATTTTTTGTAAGATAAGTTGTATGTGACTGTTTTTGCCTGAATAAATAAATAGAATAAAAAATAAAATAAAATATAGTAGAGATCGGCTGTGATTAAGTTACTAATTAAACCATTTACACATTGGCGTGTTAATAAATTGTTGGTATTGTGTGTAGCTTGTCCCAAGCGATTATCGGGAACATTCAATATTCAATGGTGAGGTTACCGTGTGGTTCGCACTCGCTGGGATTTGTATTGATCAAAATCTGTGGAAACATTGTTAAAGTGATTTGTTGTCGCGGGGTATTCATTTTGTTTTGTTAGTTCCATTTTATTTATTTGTTCTGTGATCAATTTTATTATACTGTCATTAATTTTTCCTATTGGTTGTCGGTTGCTTCGAATATTTTATCATAATATGCTAGTTTTTGCCGACGGATTCGACGAAAATCTTCTTAGGGCTATAGTTATAACTACGATAGTAACTATTATTTAATCTGAGCTATAACTACATATTTTTTCAAATGTTAAAGTATGTCTACTTTAACATTTGAAAAGTTAACATTGACAGGCTGACGGTCTACTTGATGGTAGATAGCTACCGTCGCTTTTAACACTAGCAACGCCATACGTGCTGTAACTGCCATTCGGGCCGTATAAGGGTAAAAGATAAAGGATAAGGATAGGGATGGGGTAATGGGCTCTCGCATCCCTTACTCACTCGCCAAAACACAACCCATTTGGCGCCATTAACCACCGTGAAATAATTGTATGTGTGCTTTTGTCTTTCGGCGAGTGAATTAAGGTGGAAACAAACTATCGGACGCGTCCGACAGACGCGGCTGACGCTCGCGGCTGGGACGTCCGAACGTTCAAGGACGGTCTAACTAAAGTCACGTCCGCGACTTACGTCGATAGTTTGCAATCTTAGGGCCTCTTTCACAAACTACAAGTAAAGTTTTGATTAGTTTCTTTTAGAAATAATTTTATGTTTTATTAAATCATGCATTCGATTTAGTGCATCCTTCGATAGGCGATTTTTGAAGTGAAACTTTTTATGGGACACTATTGAAGTGAAACTTTTTGTCATGAGAGTGAACTCGTCGAGCTAACAAACTGTTAAGTGTTAAACTGTTAAACTCACAGATGTTAAACTCCTTGTCTCTTTCTTATTACCGCCTCTCTCACTCTAGCAGAGTGAGAGAGGCGGAAAGAAAATTGTTGATGTTGACTGACAGTGACATTGTTGACATTGACAGTCTGTGTCGGATAAATTGGATAAATACAGAACAACTAATTAATATTATGGAAAAAATGAGTACTACACAGACATAGTTCATTCTCTATATGCTACGGATTATAGAGTATGATCTTATCATACTATATACAGATGGATGACATTACTGTCATCCATCTGTCTGACGTTTAACTAACAAATCACAAATGACAAAGTTTGGTTTTATGACTGCCTGGCGAATCCTGAATTTTATTTTTAATTTAGTGTTGTGTAAAACTTATCTTCTTTAAGATAATACAGTCATGCTTCAAGTGTTCGACGTCCTTATTTTTTAATTATATGTTTATGGAAAATAATTCAATAAAATGGCACTAAAGAAAGTAAAGGGGAACTTCGAAAGAATGTTCGATAAAAATCTCACCGATTTAGTGCGTGGTATAAGGAATAATAAAGATAACGAGGTAGGTACACATCAGAAATTGTTACTATTTACTTAATAAACATGTAAATAAGTTTTGAATGTTATATTTTTTTATATAATATTCGATTTTAGGCCAAGTACATAGCACAATGTATGGAAGAAATTAAAGTGGAACTACGACAAGATAACATAACATAAGAAAGCTAACGCTGTCGCTAAGCTGACATACGTAAGTACTTAGGTCTTAAGTAGATCGAATTTGTAAGTGTAACTGTTGTAATTATTAATTAAATTGACATTTATTTTAGCTTCAAATGTTAGGATATGACATATCATGGGCTATATTCAATATTATTGAGGTGATGAGTTCAAACAAATTCACTTACAAAAGAATCGGGTACTTAGCAGCTAGTCAATCATTCCATGCAGACTCAGAGTTACTTATGCTCACTACAAATATGATAAGGAAAGATTTAAATGCTCAGAATCAATATGAAGCAGGATTAGCACTCAGTGGACTGAGTTGTTTCATATCTCATGATCTAGCAAGAGATTTGGCAAATGATATCATGACATTGGTGAGTTTATTGAAGTGAAACTTTTTATGGGACACTAGCGTTTTGTCATGAGAGTTAACTCGTTAACATAAGTCATATTAATTACTTATATAGTTCTTTTCTTAATGTAGAATGTTTATGTATATGTAATATATATATATATATATATATATATATATATGTATATGTCTATTAAATTATTTCATATTAAAAATTTTTTAATATTGTTTTTATTCTCAGTTATTGTCAATGAAGATACAAAAAATGTATGCGTCAGTCCAAAACTAACAGCGTCAAAAGTGAAACTTTTTATGTAATTCAAAAACTGTCAATAAGTGTACAAAAAAATACATTGCAGCAAAGAAAAATTGACTGGAAATTATAATAAAAATGATTTATAATAAAAATCAAGAAAAATCTACAGACTATCCCGAATTAATTACTACGGAAGTTTCACTCGTACGTACTATTATTTACATATACATAAAACTATATACATATACGTACAAGTGAAACTTCCATAGTAATTAATTCGGGATAGTCTGTAGATTTTTCTTGATTTTTATTATAAATCATTTTTATTATAATTTCCAGTCAATTTTTCTTTGCTGCAATGTATTTTTTTGTACACTTATTGACAGTTTTTGAATTACATAAAAAGTTTCACTTTTGACGCTGTTAGTTTTGGACTGACGCATACATTTTTTTTATTATTTTCTTTTTAATGTTTGGGACTTTTACCGTACAAACAAAGGTATATCAGCTGAATTATTTCCGGTGGCAGGTGACTTTAAATGACGGTTAGCCTACTTGACAGATGGTGAAAGAGGCCCGTAGTGTATCTGTATTATCCAGACACGTGTCAGCCGCGGCGGTCGGACGCATCTGATAGTTTGTTTACACCTTAAGAGATGCCAGAGCCCATTTTTCTTCCTTCCTTTCCTAATGTCTTATCCTCAATCCTCAATCCCACTATGACCAGCAGCACCTGCCTTCCTTTTGTTAAGGCGACGGTATAGCCACCACCACTTTGCTTAGCTTTATATTAACTTTATGATTGGGTACTGTTATTTTAAATTCTCTTCCGCAATATCAAAACTTATACTTATTTAACTTATTTATCTATATTAGGTAAATATACCTCAAATATAATTGATTGGTCTCGCAGCGCTCGACTAGATAGAGCGCTATACAAAAGCAATAGCTCCGAAAATAAAATTTAATAAAACATTCGGCACGTACGACACATCACAGACAGTTTGCAGTGTGACTGGCTCGGGTACGCCGATTTTATGCCGCATTTTACTAGTACTACCGCGGTATCTAGTCGAGCGCAGCGATACCAATCATTTATCTATGATATACCTATTAAATAATCACAGCATCCTCAAATATCTCAATGACAAACTTTATTGGATAATGAAACTAATAATCTTCTAACTGACATTGAAAAACCTCTTAATAACAAAGCAAATTACCTACCTATTATTTCTTTATTCGTGACTGATTTTAATAGTCATATTTTTTGTACTTTTTGTTTGCTGGTGATGTATAGTAATTTGCGTAAAAAATAATCAATTTTTAAATTGTAAATTTGTAAATTTAGTAAAAAAAATATGGTAAGTAGATATACTTAGAGACTTTTTGCCTAGTAGGTCAAGCTAATCTTGCACAAAATAATTGAGGGTTTTGGCTCGGGCGGCTGCTCTAAGAGTTAAATTATATAAGCGATAAGAACTCATCCGCTTTGGTTGAAACAAAGAAAGAAAGAAAGACAAAATGAAGTGTCCATGATGGACACGGCCGTGCGTTTTACGTGAATATCCGTACTAATATTATAAATGCGAAAGTTTGTATGCATGTATGGATGTTTGTAACTCTTTCACGCAAAAACTACTGAACCGATCATCATGAAATTTTGCATAGGTACACGTTGTCTGGGACACCAGAAAAGACCTTTCATCCAGAACGTGGACGAAGTCGCGGGCACCAGCGTGTATATGTTACGAGCCTACGAGTAATATTTTCTTTGAGTGTATTACTCATACCTATATCAAACGAATTCGAATATAGGATAAGAATATAGGTACCCTAACAAAAAAATTCTTAATGATTTAGCTATTGAGTGGTGTAGTTAAAATTTTGGATGTAGATGATAGATATCTAGGATAGATCGGAGGATATAGAAGATAAACTATATCCTCCGATTTTGTTATCAACAGTTATCTGATTTTCCTCCTAGACGTAGATCAAAATTTAGAATGCCGATACCGCATCGACTAAATGGAAGTTTAAAAACTTAATCAAGCAACAAAATAACGAGTTATTTGAAAACATTATAAAAAATACAAATTTTCTACGTAATAATTAAAATTTATAAATCAAGATTCTGCGAATTCAAAAAACCAGTTTGGACCTGCTTTATATGGCTGCGATACGTTAATTCCCATGACGGCATGGTGAGTTTCGAAGTACCGTAGTTTTTTATAGCCCAACAAAACCTCATAATTGCCACGTTAGATTAAATTACTTGTGGCGAAATCTTTTTGTGCAAAATTATTTTGAGATCGTTTCGAATTGCTTCAAATTTTTTGACGTGAACACGTAGGTATTTAAACTTGCTTTCATAATGAAAGGCAATACGGCTGTGTAGCGGCCGTATGATTCGTATGATTCCTTTCGTTCATAATGAAAGCGGTTTTTTTTATATTAAAGATGGCAGTGCGCATGATAAAATATGTTTTAAAGCGCTTTGATTTACAAAATTTAGGTACCTGAAATAAATATTATAGCAATAATTTAAAGGAACACGAACACTGAACTGAGCACGAGTTAAAAAATATCAGGCACTTGTTAATTTTAATATTCATTGTGTGTGAATATTACATACACAATGAATATTGAAAGTGTGATATTCATTGTGATATTGATAGTTTTCAATAATGCCTATAGCTTCACTACATAGTATAAAACAAAGTCGCTTTTTCTGTCCCTATGTCCCTTTGTATGCTTAGATCTTTAAAACTACGCAACGGATTTTAATGCGGTTTTCACTAATGGGTAGAGTGGTTCTCGAGGAAGGTTTAAGTACATAATTTACTAAGTTACGCGGGCGAAGTCGCGGGCAGCAGCTTTAATTTTATTAACACGTAATTTTATAAACTATAACTAACATGTAGTGCCATCTGTTAACAGACTTTTTCCATTATTCGAAGTGAGATTAGATGAATTAGAGTACTACATTGCTTCAAACAGAATTCCCTAGATGGCGTTGTAAATTTTGCATACACGTTGTCTGGGACTCCAAAAAGGACATAGGGTACCTTTCATCCAGAACGCGGACGAAGTCGCGGGCACCAGCTAGTTTAGAATAATTTTGTAACCATTGGTTTCTTCAAATCGTATTACTCAAACTTTTTAGTAAGTACAGATACTTACTAATGTACAAACAATAGGATACAATGTTACTCTTTCAAGCAAAAACGGCTTAACGGATTTGGATGACATTTGGCGCACAGATAGTTTATTACTTGGATTAATATATAGGATACATTTCATCCTAGAAAAACGTTAGGTTCCCGAGGGATCGTCTAAAACTAAAAATATAAAAATTGGGCGCCACGTCGCCGTTTCGACAAATATTTCAAATATTTTCTCAGATGTTAGATATATTTTTAATTTTACAACGCGGACAAAGTCGCGGGCACCACTTAGTGTATAATAAATGGAGTTCTTATTTGTTTTTGTAGTAGCGATCTTTCTTGGCTTGAAATTCTGCTTTCTTTGAGCTTGCTTAGCATCGTTAGTAATTCTGACGTCTTTTTCACTTTTGAGATCAGTGTCGACGAATAGTCAAGAGGGTGTCGGTGCGTAGATATAAGTAGTTGCTCTGCAGCAAAAGATTTTTTCTCTTCGTAAAAATTCGTAGTAGAAATTCTCCGACGAAATGTGACTATTAAATAGCCATTAAAGCTATAATACAATTTTCGGATTCAATTTCTTTTATTGTTATGAATTTCCATATAATTATATTAAGTGTAACAAGCTATAATGAAATATTATATAAACTAACCGCCTACTTTCTATTTGAGCCCGACAGGCTATATCTGCTGAATGTGTATGTTGCTAAGGAGTTGGATGTCAAGATTACTTGATGCTCCAACAGCAGATCAAGGTTACCATAACACCGAAGTATCAACCGAAAATTATATTAAAAAATAAGATTTTCATTCCCAGAAGCATATTTGAGTTGATGCTTCAAAGAAAAATATTTACAAGACATTCATTTTGATATAACATTTTTTTGTTTCAGGTGCCAAAGAAGTTAATTCTCAGACAGACTTTCAAAGTAACACAGAAATTCTAGTTGCAAATGCAACAGTCACGAACAAAAACGTAAACAGCACACAGGGTATAGTTGATAGCCTTATTTATGCAAGATCTTTTGAGAACAATGGCAATGAAAGTCTTGATGACGTCACTATGGATGCAAATGAGCCACCTAATGTTAAAATCATCTACAAAGATGATAATAAACCTCCAGAAAGCGCTTCAAGAGTCATTCTTCCAATAAAGCTCAATCGAACATTCAATAATGTTGAAAACGAACTTAAAAATGATATTCAAACAAAGAATGTTGTTAAACAATCAAATGTAAACGAAGAAAAAGATTTAGCTAATAACAAATCTACAGTAAGAGCTCATGTGCAATACGATGAAGTGACTGGCGAATTGAAAAGTGATAAACACCCTTGTGACAGGGAATGCGTGGAAGGAGCCGAACCTATGATTTGTTATTACCATTTCAATTTAGAATGGTATCAAACAATGAGTAAAGCCTGCTACGACTGCCCCTACAATCCGAGCGATTGCTTGAGACCAGATTGTATACCAGCGGATGGGATGAACAGACCTATTAATGTGGTTAATAGAAAAATGCCAGGACCTGTAATTGAGGTGAGTAATAATGTGTTGTGTACAGCTGTAGCATAAGTAAAGACATATTATAGTTCATTTGGAATTATGGTATATGTAATGTCAGATCCAGATCCAGGCATACACATCATGGTATTTTTTTGGATTTAATTTGTGGTTCAGTTTGAGGGTTGAAAGATGATATCGTTAGAAAAACCCGTTTTTACGAGAGATGTACCAGTGAAATTATGACCAGATAATTTATTGGGCTCGCATTGAGTACTAGGTTTAGAGTTTGTAGTAGAAATCAAAAGTGATAGTGTAACTTTGTAAGATTTCACTGTGACGCGTTATTGTGCAAATACTACAGAAAACAACACATATGGTTCAAAGAGATAATAGGCGATGTAGTATAGACTTGCAAGTTTCATTAATAAATTGACAGCTGGTGTGGTAGAATACTTACATTATAAAAATAACCAATCAATAGCGACAAACGGCAACCTTTCTCGTTCAAATGCGGAATTTTCAAAAAAAATAAAAAAATAAAATGCGTATACGAAGTCGCGGATACAGCTAGGTCAGCTACTAGTTAGTATTTGAATAAGTGTGAAGTGAAGTTTTATCATAATATAACATGTCTTATAAATTAATAAAATTAATATTATTTTATAATATTAATAAAAATATATATTGAAGCCAGTAAAACGCACGCGAAACACGAGAAATGAGAATACGAGAACCCGAATATTCGCTAGTTTCGACCGCTACATAAAAAAAATTAACTACAAAAATAAATAAATAAAGCGGCAATTTTGAATAGGTAGGGTAGCCATTACTTCAGAATAGTTCTGATATTCAACAAAAAAAAATTCATTCAAATTCGTCCGAACTCCGATAAGGTATCCGTTCGTTCCAATTCTAAGGAAAGCATAGAAGGAAAGGCACAAAATATCTCTCTCCAGCGCGAGGTTCGTTCGTTCATTATAAAACTGCCTGTGAAAATTTGAAATTTAGATAGATTCCGTTCCGTTCCGTCGTCAATCGTAATTCATGACTCATGTAAGTAAATATGTGGTTTCTTTTGTAGGTGTTGACTGATTGCTAAAAGAAACAACCAATCATCACCCTTCCTTGAAAAATCTGGTTCCCAAAATGGGCATCCGTCAATCGCAAGTGTAAATAGGTTCAACACCTTTCCAAGTAAACGTACTGTAACGAAACGTTAGCGCGATATAACGTTGATTACCAGCGCCATCTGTCGGATTAAATTTAAACTACGAAGACTAGAATTCGACAAACAATGAATTCACTTATTTTTTTTATTATTTGTTTTCAACTGTATAAATAAGAAAAAATCATGTATTTTTGTTTAGTAAGTATAACGAAGTATATAGACTCGTATATTACTGTAAATGTAATGAATGCGGTTAGTTCTAATTAAATAATAACAGGCCCGAGGGCCTACTATCACCTCTTAAAACGATGCAAAAACGAGTGAGTAAACGAGTGAGTAACGAGTCACTGTTGGGAAGCTATATTATCAGCGAGTAACATAGACTATATTTTTTAAAGTTACGCGGACGATGTCGCGTACAACAGCTAGTAGATTATAAATTTCATTTGATAATTTGAGTTACTTAAATTAGTAGTTATACTTAATACACTTTCATTAAACTTTTTTTGTGTAAAACTAACTTTACAAGAAAAGCTTACTATGCCAAAAATATTGATATCTTTGAAGACATAGCTTTTTCGTAGTAACTAAATTACTCCTTACCCAAGGGTTTGATAAGAACTAATTCGGTATGCACGAGCTAAAGAAAAACCAGCCTCAGGTTGAATCTTTTTCAACATTAAAAAAAGGTTTTCCCTGAATTCATTATCGTGCGGTGTTCACTCATTATTTTCAACTTAGGTCTTTCACAGACGAACGGTATATTATTATTTTTTACGTAAAGGTCGTACGTGGGCTGACGGTCAAATCTATGGTAGGCATTGACTTATACAGGGTACGTACATAGCACATTGAGAGGTGTTAGTATTGACCAAAACTAACAATTTTCATTATGTAATATTTTGTCCAAAAATTAATCGTTTTCGAGATCTTTAACATTTTAAGTTTTTTCAGAAAAGAGTCACTTTTCCATAGTTTTTTCCTGTTATTATTTAAAAGAGGCTTACATGTAACTATTTTGTTAATAAAACTAGAATTTTTTACAACACAATAGATAAAATCCAGCTTTATAACAGATATTTTACTTTTAATTTTTTCTAACTACTAAATTTGTTCTTTAACGTTTCTATCAAATATACAGTTAACTTAAAAAACATACATTAGGAGTTAAAATAGTTAGAAATTTTCATTACTTTAATGTCACAGCTGCTAGCTGCCAACAAGAGAAAAGTCTGAGAGAGGTCTAAGCCGGTGCCGCCGCAGGGCGCACTAAGCTATGAATTTTTGCTATGCGCTTCCCTTCCGTTTACTTTACCTTTAGCAACGAATTGTTAGTTCTTCATTCCGCCCGTGTTTGAGTTTTAGCGTTTGTAAGACGTCTGTTTGTTGGAGTCCGTTTTGTTGAAAGGCCTATTCTAAAAGCGGATTGCATCGTGGTATGCATTACAACTATTTGGTTCATTTTAACTTTCAAGGGGTCTACACAATATCCATTTAGACAATAAAATTTACTTAGAGCTCTTGAATGTATTTTGACATAGTATAAAACAGTCACTTTCCGCAGTCTGTCCCTCTGCAGGTTCACTCAGCCGTCCAAAGGACTCTATCTTTAGTTCTTGTGTTATCTGAGGTTGATATTCGCGGAATGACGTTAAAAATATTAAGTTCTGACATACAGCAAAATTTATTTCCAAATCAAAATTTTAGATCCCTAGGGGAGTTTTTGATATGAGTAACGCCACAACGCTATCATGGGTGAAAGAAATTTTCGAATCCAAAAATCTTTAAAAAAAAAATCATTAAATTATACAAAAATGGTAAGGTACAAAAAAGTTTCAGACAAATATTGTAGAGAATTTTAGCAAAAAAAGTTACTTATTATAAATATTTTTATGTAAAACTAAATTCTTTAAAAAAATCCCCTAGGGATTTCCTGGACTAATAGTGCAACGTTCAAATCGACAACAGAGTAACCCTAGGATTAGGGTTTTCATTTGAGATCTAGAATCCTAATAATTTATTATTTTAAAGGTATGCCATCACGATCGGATAATTGTTGACGTCGAGAACGACTTGATGACGGAAGGCACCACATTCCATTGGCATGGACAGCATCAAAAGGGAACACCATTTATGGACGGGACACCTTACGTCACACAGTGTCCTATACTTCCAGAATCCACATTTAGGTAATTGTGATTAAGAATTATTAAGAGAATATTGGTTAAAATCTCTGGTCTTATGTAAGGGAGTCTTCCGCCAGATGGACTGCCCAAATGACTGCGATAATACAGTGTGCCCTGTTTCTACTAAGAAAGAACTAAGAGTCATTTTAATATTATTTTTTTCGGTAACTATGCCAATGACCCAATGTACTTTGTGTAATATTTGACTTGAATATTGACTTGTGATTTTTTGAATGATTATGATTGATTTGAATATGTGTCTAAGAATATGCATGCTGTGGTAGGCTATAAATGTAATTTGTGCAAGCTTAGCTATGTTATGCAATTTGTTTTATAAAATTTATATGTAAGTACACTATTGCGTTGGCTACCCATAATAATATAAAATAAAAATAAAAGATTTGGATGTTATTGTTCAAAGGTACCAGTTTAACGCAACCCAAGCGGGTACTCACTTCTGGCATTCTCATTCTGGCATGCAAAGAGCTGATGGGGCCGCTGGAGCTCTCATTGTAAGGAAGCCTAAATCTCAGGAACCTCATCGGGAGTTGTATGATTATGACAGGTAAAAAAAGTTTTTTTTAAATGTTAAGGTCGACAGATAGGTCTGTATGTTAACGGTCATAACCTCTTTTATGTTAATGGTCTTAACCTTTTTTATGCTAACGGTCTTAACCTCTTTTATGTTAACGGTTCTTAACCTCTTTTATGTTAACAGTCTTAACCTCTTTTATGTTAACTGTCTTAACCTCTTTTATTTTAACGGTCTTAAACTTTTTTATGTTAATGGTCTTAACCTCTTTTATGTAAACGGTCCACTTGATGGTAGGTGGTTACCAATAACACAAGCAACGCTATAGCAAACAAGCAAGTGCTTTGCCGACCATAGAAGGATTAAGAATAAGGGATAAGGAAGGGATGGGCTCTGGTATCCCTTACTCACTCATCGAAACACAACAGCACATATGATGTCATTTCACAATGCCCAGATGACTGGGTACACTGTGTGCCCTGACACTACTTAAAGTGCTTGAACTACCCGTTTAGGAGAAATAGACCTTCTACATATACGTCTCTATTGCCTTTGTACCTGAGTCATGGATGTTTGTCAAGTATTTATAATAACTATGTATGTACTAGCTGGTGCCCGCGACTTCGTGTTCTGGATGAAAGGTACCCTATGTCCTTTCTGGTGTCCCAGACAACGTGTATGCAAAATTTCATGGTGATCGGTTCAGTAGTTTTTGCGTGAAAGAGTTACAAACATCCATACATCCATACAAACTTTTGCATTTATAATATTAGTAGGGATTTACAAAAAAAAGTAATTTATGAAGTAAATATACCAACTGTCTGGTTATTAAGTTTTTTTGCAGTTTTTTTGCGTAACTTATCAACTTAATGTTTTTTAGAAGTAGGTTTTTATAGGTAGTTATCTCGTTTCCAGGACAGAGCACGTAATGATTGTAACGGATTGGGTTCACGAGGCCTCGGTTGGGATTTTCACCGATCATCACCACTCGTCCGGTGACAACAAACCGCCGACACTTCTCATCAACGGCGTCGGAAGATTCAAGATATTCAATGACACTGAGAAGCCTTTTTATATGCCGGCGGCGAGGTTCAATGTCGAACAGGTATACTTTTTATCACGCACTAGTAACCTGCTCCAATTTTGATACATACCCTCTTTACATATAATGTTTAAAAAGGCTTATCTATTAACCTCTGTATTTCATGATAGGTCCATTTATGATATGTGTTATAGCCCTTCGCCTATAACACAAGCAACGCCACAAGTGCTTCCGACCATAGTAGGATTAAGGATAAGGAAATGGGCTATAGCATCTCTTACTCACTCTTATCAATACTATAAAATATTATAAACTAGCTGGTGCCCGCGACTTCGTCCGCGTTCTGGATGAAAGGTACCCTATGTCCTTTCTGGTGTCCCAGACAACGTGTATGCAAAATTTCACGGTGATCGGTTCAGTAGTTTTTGCGTAAACGATGTATGGAACATCCATCCATAATAACTTTCGCATTATATTAGTACGAACATGAAAGTTATGTCTGTCTGTCTGTCTGTTACCTTTTCACGCTTTAACTACTCAACCAATCATCATGAAATTTTACATACACGTGTCAGGGATACAGGAAGGGACATAGGGTACCTTCATCCAGAATAAATAACTGTTCCTGAGGGATCATCTAAAATAAAATAAAAAACTAACGCCTGGTAAAAGTGTAACAGCAATACCTATAGATGTCATGTCGGACGAAATCGCGGGCACCAGCTAGTCTCACCAGTACAAACAAATTTGTAAAAGTTGGAGTATTTGGAGTAAAAACAGACTTTAAAAGATTTCCTTTTATTTCACAGGGCTATAAGTATCGCTTTAGAGTGATCAATGCGGAGTTTCTCAATTGCCCCATAGAGATGACTGTGGATGGACATAATATCACTGTTATAGCGTCAGATGGCTACGATTTAGAGGCCGTTACAGGTAAGCGTTTCACCATTAAAATACTAATGTTCTGCTTACATAAAAATTTACTCAAATTTCGATATCAAATCATAGCATCACTCCAAATTTTTGAAAGTACTTATAGACTCTCCCTCCCTCCTAACTTTACCTAAGCAGTGCACTTATCTATACCTACTAATATTACAAAGAGAAGATTTGTATTTTTTTATGTTTGTAACGAATTAACTCAAAAAATACTAAGCCGATTTTAAAAATTCTTTCAACTATAGAAAGCTACATTATCAGCGAGTAACATTAGGCGTCACTCTCGCCTTGGCGGCGCCACCGTCGCCACAGCGAAAAAGTTGTCAGATATTTTCTCAAGTGTTATATTTTTCAAATTTCAACGCGAACGAAGTCGCGGGCACCAGCTAGTTGAAAATAAAAATAAACTACATTTAATCTAATTTTCACTAGTGATTTTAATACAAAATTTAATTTTGAAGCGAGCACCGTCTAAAATTAAATGTATGTGGACCAAAAATGTGGAAAAATACACGAATGGTGTAAATTGGAACTCTAGATGTTCGTTACAGAATGCAGAGTAGTGTCGTTACGTTGCTCCCGCAACGATGCTGGAATTGTTTTTTTTTTTCACTTAACCAGGTTTAGGCGATATGAAAATTGTCTGAATATTCATTCTGTATATTATTTGCAAAGAACAATTTGGTTCGTTCGGGCTTAAAACTGTGGACGTTCCAAATTGGCACAAATAAACGTGGGAGTTGAAAATAAATATTAATGATTAAAGAAAAAAAAAATTTTTTTTGACTGGTTATAATATAACAATTTTAACAATCAGCTTTTGTTTAATAGTAAACAATTGGTCATATATTTTTGTCAGGCGTTGATTATTTTTTTAATTTTTAAATGGCCATTATTTTATTTTTAAGCGCCTGTATGGGAATAGTACTTTTTTGAAAATATTATGAAATTTTATGACACTAGCTTTTGTCCGCAGATTCGTCCGCGTTCCTTTAATTCGCGTAAAATATTTATTCAATCTTTATTGCTCATATATTTTCGTCAGTCAATGAATTTTTTATTTTTATTTTTAAAACCTGAAAGTGTATTAAATAAACCAACTTACGTTTGCATTTAAAATTTTAGTTTCTCAATATTAACTCACATTTTTTCATTATCATTTATATAAAAAATATACTTACTATAGCCTAAGTATAGCACGATGGTGTAATTGATCATTTTTATTCGCTCTTTTTTATTTAGCTAGACGAATGAGTCTCGCTTGATTTTTAAAAATTACATTTCTAGAGTTCTAAATCGAGTTTACATGCAGCATTTCGAGTTAAGTACGCCCTACTTTGAGAGCATGAGGGATAAAAACGATTTTAAAGCATCGTTTAAATGAACTAAGTTAAGTCTAGCTTTACTAGACATCGAAATTATATTTAGAGTTTATAAAGGAATTCGATCATATAATAGCCACAAAGCGGTTGCTAGTTTGAATGGGTACTAAAGTTAAAAGTTACTGCAAATTTTATGGATAGATAGGTACTAAGTTATAAGCACTATTTTACATTGTTCAAAAGTTGGCTAACAATTTTGCAAAATTTTGTAATGAGCGTCCCAGTTTGAAATATGCAAAGGACATTCAAAGCCAGAGCATGTTTTTTTATAGTAGTTTTGGCCACAACTTAGAAACAATCTAGCATGTATATAATGTAGCAAGTAATTTGCAATTGCTTATAGCAACTAATTTGCATATGCACCATTTTCAATTCCAACTAATTTGCAACTAATTTATAGTTGCAGCAATTGCATATAGCAACTATTTTGCAGTTGCAAGTTGCATATAGCAACTATTTTGCAGTTGCAAGTTGCATATAGCAACTAATTTGCAGATGCACCATATGAACATAGCAAATAATTTGCAGATGCACCATATGAAAATAGCAAATAATTTGCAGATACACCATACGAACATAGCAACTAATTTGCAGATGCACCATTTGCATATAGAAACTAATTAGTATTCGCAAAGAATTTGCATATAACAACAAATTTGCACTTGTATAGCGACTAATTTACATTGACTCACATTATCTAAATTATTAAAGAATTGTTTACACATGATCCCTATACTAACCAAGCAAAGTAACATTTGATTCAAACGCTTTATATAAACGTCTAGTGTCCGTTCCGGCTTTGATCCTTTGCCACATTTGAATATGCAAATTTGCCAACGAGATCGTGGAACTGAACGGTTGAGTGGTTAATTTTTTTTATTCAACCCCAAATAGTTACGAATATACGCAGTTATCTCGATGATGAATCGAATGGAATATTTAGTTATCTTTTTCACTTACAAAATTCACTAGTTTTTGCCCGTGACTTCGTCCGTAAGCATACTGTGCAATTTAATAGAAAAGGACTATGTAATAGGAAGGATGATGAGCTGATATACTTACCTTTGTTTGTACGGTGAAAGTCCCAAACATTAAAAAGAAAATAATAAAAAAAAATCGCCTATCAAAGGTTGCAGTGAACCGAGAGCATAATTTAATAAAACATTAAAAGTAATTAGTCAACACTTTACTTGTAGTTGGTGAAAGAGGCCCTTAATCTTTTATAAATATTTTGACGGATTTTAAAACAGAATTTCATTAAATTAAATCTCTTACGCAGTAAATTTTTAATGAAAACATGTCATAAATGGTTCTTTGTGTGATAAAATAAAATGAATTTTAAATTGAAATAAGAACACGCATTAATAAACAAAGGATCCCTCTCGACCTACATTATTGAGTGGTCATAAAATATTATAAATTCCGTTGGAAGTCGCGTCGACAACTCGACAATCCTTTAAATTCTTTGAGCTTTTGAACGGTGCGGACTGCGGAGTCAGAGCTCTGGTTAGTTGTGTAAGTAATCTTTGAGCTCGAAAACAATGCCTCAAACTTTTAATAGCATTTATTAAGAAATAAATAAAGCTGTTGTGACTAGGTAGTAATTGAAGGTATAAATTTTATCAATAATAGTAAAATTTTTATTATGATAATATAATTTTAATTTTTCCAATTTGAAACTGTCGGCCTCTTAGATTATTCTAGATAATTCTTAGATAATGGATTCTTAGATGTCTATTTAAGATAATGAAATGACAGAGCCCATTTCAACATTAGTCAGCGTACTAGAATCGTTCCTGGTTTTCTTTGTGTTATTAGGATATTTGATTATAAATCTATTTTGAATATTATATTTCGTTACAGCAACATCACTGGTGACATATGCTGGAGAGCGCTACGACTTTGTTGTGGAGACCAATAACGAAATAGAAAATTACTGGATACGATTCAGAGGACTCATGGATTGCGATGAAAGGTAAAGACTGAATGTTAAAAAAACAGTAAATGTTAGTCTATTTTGGAATTGATGGATTACAAAAAATATTTTGTTGTATTTTTAGGTATACACTCTCTATGAGAATCAAAAACGATACACATCTAGGCTTTTACCATATGTTGGTGTCGCCGTCACATCACATTTCATATAAAAAACTAATATTAATTTTGAAAATAACTAGGTACTTATATGGAAATAAATTATTTCTCACATTGTCTCCGGGCTTTTGTGAATACTTGTTCAAATACATAAAATGCAGTTGCGCAAAGAATTTTTGCAGAAATGTATTCTGAAATCGTAACGAAGTTATGTTTGTTAATTGCAATGAAGCGTGCACACAGCTGTTGTAGCAACGAAAAAATAAAATACGATGAATTTGAATATTCAACAAATTCTTCTTATTTAGGAGAGGATAATGTAAAACGAAACTAGACATGACCGCGGATACGCTCACTGTGTGAGTTATTAGAAATTAGATTTTATATGGCAACATAGAAGGTCCATAATGAGCTCATATAACCCAAATCTTTTTAAAGTTCAAACGAAAGACACGTTCTGGGCGAGCTCGCTCCATCATAGGCCTTGTCTTCGCTCACAGACTGTCTTCGCTACACGGCCAAGAGCAAACTCATATCATTGCCGGATCTCATAAATTTTTAATACAACAAGGCAAAAAGTGTGCAATTCCTTAGAACAGCCGTATTATCAATGGCGTGTCATACATAACTATATCTGTGGCTAAGTGTAGGAGACACTGTGGGGTTATGCCGGATTCAAACCGGCTAAAACCTAACGCCTTTCTAACGCCCTAGGGATACGCTCCCTGTCAGAACCACGGCGTACTCGAAAGTGGAGGTACGCTGGCCATCTTTCACCTAGATAATAAAAGATATAACTCGACCAAGAATTTGTCAAATATTTATATTTGACATATTGATGTATAATATTTGACATTTTTTTGTACAGATTTACAAAAGCGAAGCAAGTAGCTGTGCTACATTATGAAGGTGCTATGGAATCAGAACCTCAAGGCGACCTTACCTGGGAAGAATCGCACGTTGAAGGATTGGTGAGTGGTTATATCTTCATATTATGACGTAGAATGTAGATAAACATATTTATGGCTGATAAGATGAGAAAAAATAAATTTAAACTTGATATACCTATTAATAAATAAATTTTAACTTAATCACCTGACAACGTGACGCTTTACGTTGTAATACTGCTGTAACATAATATAACTAATAGCTGCACGCTATCCTATCTTTTAATTTTGACCAAATTACACATAGGTACGAAGTTTTATCAAAATCGGTTCAGTATTTCAGTAGTCCATTGGCCTCAATTCGGAGGCAGTTAACATTATTTATTTGCTTGTTTTCCTTGTTCTATTTTGTTTCTTATGCAGAAACTTAAGTTAGTTTCATGTTACCGCTCGATGTTCGATAAAAAACTTCAATGGACCAACTTTCAAGTAGTTGACGTTGTTATGTTCGTTTATTGCTTTGAAAACTTCAATTCAATTACATAATCCGTTTATATGTTTATACAATACTAGCTGTTGCATGTGACTTCGCCCGCGTAACTTTATAAAATATAGCCCATGTTACTCGCTGATAATGTAGATTTCTATAGGTGAAAGAATTTTCAAAATTGGTCCAGTAGTTTTTAATGTTCTCTCTTTGTAATATTGGTATTAGATATAATCCACCTTATTCCGTATCATTCACTTTATGGAAAACACAACCGTTATAGACATTTTTAACCTTTAAAATGACATATCGCTTTGAATTTAAAGGTTAATAAATGTCTATAACGGTTGCGTTATCCACAAAGTGAATGATACGGAATAAGGGGGTTATCTGCGAAATTACCTACTTTATTGGTCACCATACAGATTGACAGGTACAGAAAAGGTTGATCAGTAGTTTTTTGAATAAAAAAAAACATTCCCATATTAGTGATCGTTTCAATATTAGAAGTTTGAATAAACAATAAAATAGATGGATAGTAGAGTCGTCTTCTTCATTGCTCCAGCTGTTACCTTTCCATAAACAAATAAATATACATCCTTAATTGATTAATCTAATTTAAAAAAAAATACTTATTTATTGTAATATATAAATTAAGTCATTTCAATTTTAATTTCATTATTTAAATAATCAAAAACGTGAAGTAAAGAAAAATTTTTTGACTATGTTTTGGTTTAGTTATTAAATTTTTCGCTGCCACTAACACTTCTGCTTACTGATTATACTCCTATATTATAGGCTATGCCGGTTTTTTTTCTCGTGAGGATTTCTCGCAGGGAAACTCCGAGCATAACCTTGGTTTTCTTTAGCGAAAATTCTTAAGTCTCGTCAGGGCATCAGTTTCCTTTGGATTTCGAATGAAAACTGAGCTGTCATTGATTTCTTCATTTTTATATTATACTTACAACAAAAAGTTTAAAAAAAAAAAAAAAAAAAACTCGTAGGTATATCTAACTGAGTAAGTATCCAAATAAGTACCTATACTTACTCAGTTTGAGTAAGTATACATACTTATTTGGATTCTTCTATCTTCAAGGTTATATAGAATCATATCCGTTCAATACAGTCCATATTTCTACACACGGTGGGGAATAAAACCCCCCTGGGTCGTAAAAATATCGGGTTGTGTGTTGCTTATCTGCCTTGCTTAGGGACTGACAGTGGTTACGTTCGTTTTATGTGTCGTCTTTTCGCGTCAATGTATAATATAATAATAGAATTTCAGCTGTAAATATACTTTTTGATGCACGAGAATATAGTATAATGGTTCTAAAAGTGCTCTTTGCCAAACAGGGCTTGAATCATAGCATGATGGAACTCGTAAAAACAGCATAAGATACAGTAATAGGTACCTAATTATATGTTATGGTCAGAGACCATAGGTTTGACTGGTAAGACTACAGTGAAATATCAGATTCTATCAAAATGAATAGAGTACTTTTTCAATCGTCTATTCCTAACCGACTAACCACGCTGTTGGAAGCTTTTGAGTCTTCGCCTAGAACAGTCATTCTGTTTTTTATTATAAAAAAAGTACTCTATGTAAATTCGTCACAAATTCGAAAAAAATATATTTCAATAGATTTTTTAGTAGTCTTTCTTTCTTATTTTTTAGTAATTTCCTGTGAATATTTCATATTTTGAATAACATTATACTTTCAAACTTAAATATGTATGAAACCATGAAACTCCATTGGATACTAAATTACACGATATTTTCCCAGTAAAATCTTTGATTGTAGGTACAAGTTTCCCTGATTGATTTCCTTACAAAACTGATTTATCTCTTTTATTTTACAACTTACATATAGGTACGTCGTTATATTACTTAATGAAGGCACTTTAATTTTATAAAACAATAAAGTGTTTATAAGCGATAATGTTCCTTCGAAAATGTGGCGTGGATAGTTGTCGAAATTTTAATTGCAACCTTCCAAAATCCGCAGGGGAACAATTTCCCCGTTCGTACGACCACAACCGTTTTGTATTCCGCGATAGAAATTTCCGGAAATTCCATTCAAATGCTGTGAACACGAACAATCGTTTGTCTCGTTAGTCATATTTTGTAAACGAACGTTTAGGTTAATGAAGCCCTAGTTGTTGCTGGGCACGTTCTGAACAATAAATAGGTATGAATTTTTTTTAAGTGTGTAGAGATATTTTTATTAATTTACTGGCCTGCTTGCCGACCTGTCCTAATTTCTGTCACTTTCTGTCAATGAAAACCGTATCATTTCGATACGGTTTTGTGGTTGTGTGGTCCATATGTACCAAACAAAAACGGACAGCAACTTTATTTTAAAATCGTATCTATTGCTAGCCTTTTAAAGTCTAATTTATCTAGATCTACATAGTAGTTAATTACCTATACAATTATAAAGCAGCGTACTTCACAATTCTTTTATAAGTAGGTAACTATACTTATTAAAATTATACTGTAATTGTTTACGGAGTCCACTTGAAAGACATGAACAGTCCATAATACCATTTTATTGTAATGGACAAATAGTAAACCGAATTATGGTCTACTATTTGTCTATTAAACGGTATTAAACGTTTACTACAATGCATTTAACGGTTGCCTTATTCCGTGAAGCGTCTGGTTTATCTTCATTGATCTTCAAGCTAATAAGCAATTGCATCGTTGAGGTTATGAGTTAACTGAACAAGCAGTTGTAACACGGATGTCACAAAGAACAGGAGCTGACAAATGAAAGTTTTATAATGTACTATCTGGTGCCCGCGACTTCGTCCGCGTTCTGGATGAAAGGTACCCTATGTCCTTTCTGGTGTCCCAGACAACGTGTATGCAAAATTTCATGGTGATTGGTTCAGTAGTTTTTGCGTGAAAGAGTTACAAACATCCATACATACATCCATACAAACTTTCGCATTTATAATATTAGTAAGGATAATAAGAATAAATTTTATTTGAGGAAAACTTTAGTATACAATAAATTTGACAGAAAAAATACGGAAATACACAGAGACACAGGAAAAACATAAGAACACACAAACGCCAAGGTTGTGACAGCTGTCACAACCTTGGCGTGCCCTAGTCCCTTTTCTTAGAATCCATCATGGGTTATGTCGGACTCCCGCCCCGAGATGGTATTGGGGTAGACCTACCGACTAAACCTCTTGGCGTCCTCCGCGTCCGCTATGAGGCGAAGTTGCGAGGTCGGACGAACACTCTTCCGCAACTCCGCCGCGGGAGTCCGTAACCGGAATGCTGCTCTGCCATATACCTAGCCCCAACTCAGCATCTAACTTGGTCTTCCGTTACATAAATACATACATTACAACTATTCTAATATACAAATACGGTTGTATAGTTAATGCGTGAATGCGTAATAAACAAAGAAACAAATCGACTATGGCATTCAAAATATATATGTGTTAGTTCAAGTAATTATTAAACTCTTGAAGTCCACTCCACAATTTAGTAACGCAATGTACGGTGCAGTGAAATTATCCCATCTGCTGCTACACCGGTATCGTAAGTGGTTGGCAACAAGCCAAAAACTGTCGGCAGCTCGAATCCAAACGCGGACATAGGCTAAATATCGAAGCTATTTGTGGTACAATGTCTCATATTAATCTGGTCATTATTATTGACATCACAATCGATCCGACACTTTGCCTTCTAGTTTCTTAGATGCTCTTTGTAGGTGGAGCACATAATTGAGTCTAAGGAATAATACAGCCTTCTCTTTTAGTTGAGGAGTTATTGGCTAAAGATCTCCACAATCGCTCGCGTGATTTCTGAGAATTATCGACCACCAGCTGTTTCCACTCCACCCTGTCCTCAGCCTTTCTCATAGCCTTCGAAACTGTAAGGCCTGTAAAAGTAACGAATTGATCTTGTCCACCGACTAGGAGACCGACCACGAGACCTCTTGCTATCTACCACCAGCTTTTCCAAGTTTTTTGGTTCTCTGCAGGCTATGTACCCAAAGTAATTGAGAACTCTTTGATAACAGGGGCGGATAGTCTTGTACGAAACGCAATCTGTTTGAGGATAGAGATGTTTGTCCTTCTGGCCATCCATGGAATGAGCAATATCGGTTTCCAGCACCACATTTCAAAAGCTTCTATCTTAGATCATACTTTTTTTTGTATTTTTGCGGACGAATCGTCCAAGATTCAGCGCCATACAAAAATATGGAAATGACCAAATGTTTTCAAAATCCTTATTTTGGTTTTGCTTGAGACTTTCGTGTTTTGCTATATTTTTGTGAGATTACTCAGAGATGATTTGAATTCTATGTATTTACTTCGAATCTCTTTCTCAATTCCCTCCGATTGGAAATTACCTATCCCAGATAAATAAACTAGCCAACGAAATGCAAGTCAAAGTATTCGTATTAAAAACTATTCGCAGTTATTCTTTGGTTCTATTATTAAAACTGTATATTATAAACAGTAAATCATGGTGTTGCTGAAGCAACTCTTTTAAAGGCGTACCGCTAAAAATTTATAACGATATTCGTTCTGAAATGGTAGTAATGTATCATCGAATATAAATTTGATCAAGCATTCCGCCCTAGATAATATTGGTGTAACAATGACTTTTATTATTGCATATTTAAGCAATTTCATCCAACTGTTATTACGTACGACGAAAAGATATTACAGACGGGACGAGAAATAACAATAAAACAGATTGTGTAACTTGTTTTATTGTCTTTATAAGGATGGAAATACGGTCGAATAAATATCGAAAAGTAATATCGCTGCATTTTTTTGGGACTTTATTAGTTGAATACTCATTTTGGTGGAGTGAATGAAGAAAAGGTGCTAGTTGATGATATGTTGAAGCTAGTTGAGAGAAAATTGATGATAAGAGAAAACAGAGGAATGAGTTTAATGATGAGAATTTACATCCAAAATTTTATTACACAACTCAACAGCTAAAGGATCAAAGAATTTCTTGGTATTAATTAACTAATTAATTAATTAATTTAACATCTAACCTTACAGCGTGTAACAGTGCACAAATACTTATATATTATATATATATTTTTATATAAGTAGCCAAATTAATATTTATGAGTACCATTAAAAAAAAAATTAAATTAAAATAGCCCATTGCTCACACAGTATGGATGTTCATCATTGCGTTAATTAAGAAGTGACAAATATTTCTCACCATCTCCATTACTGAAAGTTTGAGTCTCTTAACTTTGAACACAAATCAAAGTTTGAGTCTCTTAACTTTGAACACAAATCAAAGTTTGAATCTCTTAATATGCATTTTTGATATAAGTTTCTTTGCATTTAAAACTATAAACAATAAGTTTTCAATTTAAATAATATATACCTAATTGATCTGAACATGCAAAGTGTAAATCTGACCTAGAATAAAATTATCTGAAACGTGTATAAATGGATGTATCTGTTAAATATCTATTAGATACAATAGTTTGAATTTGTTATGCTATCTGGGCGCTGTAAAACACAGATTTAAATTCAGATACATGAATGAAAATAATGTTAAAGTAGAAATACATTTTTTTCTATTCAATGATTCTTAATATCTATACTTAATATTATAAAGCTGAAGAGTTTGTTTGTTTGTTTGTTTGTTTGTTTGAACGCGCTAATCTCAGGAACTACTCGAATTGAAAAATTCTTTTTGTGTTGTGTATCGAGGAAGGCTTTAGGCTATATAACATCACGTTGCGACTAATAGGAGCGAAGAAACAGTCGAAAATGTGGAAAAAACGGGGAAAATTATTCATCTTTGAGGGCTTCCGTTGCGTGCGCTGCGAAAACCGTTCGAGATACCCAAATGATTCCCAAAATAACTATTCCTCGCGGACGAAGTCGCGAGCACCAGCTAGTTTTGAATAAAATACAAATTAGCCACATTGTCATATTTACCTTATGTGCTCTGAATTAGTGCTTAGTACATGTAAAATGCTCGGAATCGATAACTTTTTATTGCAACGCGATCACGAGATTGTCTATGCTATCTATACTATTATTATAAAGAGGAAAGATTAGTTTGTTTGTTTGTTTGCATTGAATAGGCTCCGAAACTACTGGACCGTATTGAAAAATTCTTTCAATGTTGGGAAGTTACATTGTGAGGGAGTAACATAAGCTATATTCTATAAAGTTACGCAGACGAAGTCGCGTGCAAAACCGCTAGTATCCTATAAATCTTTACATCTAATTTAATTGTAAGATTTTGTATTTTTGTATGTTTTCACTACATAGTATAAAACAAAGTCGCTTTTTCTGTCCCTATGTCCCTTTGTATGCTTAGATCTTTAAAACTACGCAACGGATTTTAATGCGGTTTTCATTAATGGGTAGAGTGGTTCTCGAGGAAGGTTTAAGTACATAATTTACTAAGTTACGCGGGCGAAGTCGCGGGCAGCAGCTTTAATTTTATTAACACGTAATTTTATAAACTACTAGCTGGTGCCCGCGACTTCGTCCGCGTTCTGGATGAAAGGTACCCTATGTCCTTTTTGGAGTCCCAGACAACGTGTATGCAAAATTTACAACGCCATCTAGGGAATTCTGTTTGAAGCAATGTAGTACTCTAATTCATCTAATCTCACTTCGAATAATGGAAAAAGTCTGTTAACAGATGGCACTACATGTTAGTTATAGTTTATAAAATTACGTGTTAATAAAATTAAAGCTGCTGCCCGCGACTTCGCCCGCGTAACTTAGTAAATTATGTACTTAAACCTTCCTCGAGAACCACTCTACCCATTAGTGAAAACCGCATTAAAATCCGTTGCGTAGTTTTAAAGATCTAAGCATACAAAGGGACATAGGGACAGAAAAAGCGACTTTGTTTTATACTATGTAGTGATAACTAACATGTAGTGCCATCTGTTAACTTTTAGATGAATTAGAGTACTACATTGCTTCAAACAGAATTCCCTAGATGGCGTTGTAAATTTTGCATACACGTTGTCTGGGACTCCAAAAAGGACATAGGGTACCTTTCATCCAGAACGCGGACGAAGTCGCGGGCACCAGCTAGTTATGGAATAAACTCAAAAACTAGTGAGCCGATTTTAAAAATTATTTCACTTATAGAAAGCTATATTATTAGCGAGTAACATAGGCTACATTTTATAAAGTTACGCGGACTTAGTCGCGTGCAACAGCTAGTAGTAAATATAAAACAAAGTCGCTTCCCGCTGTTCCTATGTATGTGGGTACGCTTGACAGATTTCACAATCAACGCAGTTCTACCCAGACCCGATAGATGTCGCGTGACTCTATTTTTTCACTTAATTATATTTTAGACTATAGATAGAAAATGTGTTATATTTTTTTTACTACACTAAATGTTTGGATGTTTTTTTTACTCAATCTTTATAACTAATTTTGGATTTTGGATGAAATTTGGCACAACAAAATTCATTATAAAAAATTGTAGGTTCCAATTTTAGGATTTTCAAAAAACGAAAGCGCGTACGAAGTCGCGCGCTTTTTTTTCACAAAAGAATGTTTTCGAGTAAACCTGCAAAAGCTTTGTTTGTAGATTGAAATTGATATAGCTCTGTGACCTCTCAGAGTCTCAGATACTGAAAAACTTTAAGAATGCCGAGAGCAATTTCGATACAGACAGTCTGCTATTTGTTCGGATTCAAGACTCCCAAGTATTTTCTGTTTGAAGATAAAATAGCTATGCCACTGAAGTAATGCATTTCCATTTATTTCTAAATTTATTTAATGCTCAAGTTTCATTTGGTAATAAGATGTTCGCACAGATGTTATTATTATAATCTAATTCTAAACTTATTCATTTGTTACATACTATTTTCAATTCGAACCAGTAGTTCCTGAGTATAACGCGTTCGACCAAACAAACAAACAAACAAACTTTATATACTCGTAATATTAGTATAGATACCTGAAAATCGCTACTATTGAAAGGAAAATTTAAAAGAAAATTGTACTGTCTACAATCTAGTGGTCATAAAAAAGTTATACTATCAAAATATAACAATCGCACTTAATTAAAATATAAACAAAGTATATGTCCACTATATGTCTTTCCAATGTCTTCCCATTCTGTATAATTGAGATTGCGTTAGGCAATAGCTGACGACAATTCTATATATCTATACTAGCTGGTGCCCGCGACTTCGTCCGCGTTGAAAAAGCAATATATCGCCTGACATCGTTATTGCTATTATACTTAGCCAGGAGTTAGTTTCCTTAATTTTAGATAATCCCTCGGTAGCAGTACTTTTTTCTGGATGAAAGGTATCCTATGTCCTTTCTGGTATCCCAGACAACGTGTATGCAAAATTTCATGGTGATCGGTTCAGTAGTTTTTGCGTGAAAGAGTTACAAACATCCATACATAGATCCATACACCCATACAAACTTTCGCATTTATAATATTAGTAAGATTATAATATTAGTAGGACTAGTAGGATTAGTAGGACTAGTAGGACTAATATTATCTATACAAATATCTATATACTAATTTATTAAACTTTCCTTTTTTTTACAGCAAATCAACGCTCTCAACAAGGGTGAAGAGGAAAATGAAACTATAAGCGTTTCAGAAATGAGATCCTTGGACAGCTACGATGAGAGTCTCAAAGAAATAGCCGACTACCAATTCTACATCGCATATGATTTTTATCCTAAGAACAATTCCCATTTCCATAGATCCCCTTACTATGGATATTATCAAGGTAATGTCTCACAGAATTCATTTATGTATGTTTCTCTTTTTTTATTGTTTATTTTCCCTAATGAGATAAAATAAAAATATATCAATTTTATAAAAACAAGTAGCTGACCCCGCAAACGTTGTTTTGCCAAAAAAAAAAATAATTGGGGTGGACCACCCTTAACATTTAGGGGTATGAAAAATAGATGTTGACCGATTATCAGACCTACCCGATAAGCACACAAAATTTCATCAAAATCGGTCGAGCGTTTCAGAAGAGTTTGCCAACAAACACTGCGACACGAGAATTTTATATATTAGATATTTTTATAATCGCTTTAATTCAGATGATAAATATATGATCGAGATTACTATTATACGATCATGGAATGTATTATGATCATGGAATGTCCGTAGTCAGACAAAATCTGTGAATTGAACGATATATCGACTAATACTTCTTGAGATGTATTCAAAAATCTGGGCTCGATGGATCTGGGCCGTTTGACCACCCCTGGACTAACTAAAATTCACGGTTGCTTTTAAAGATTTTGTTTACATAAGCTATTTTTTTTTTTTAGTTCCAGAAAAAGCCAACCGCCTCTACACACCGCAGCTCAACCACATCAGTATGAGGATGCCAGCGAGCCCTCTCCTTCTGACCAGACCGTCTGCAGACAATTTTTGCAACTCCTCAAGCGTTGACCGGTCCTGCGAAGAAGAATACTGCGAATGTCACCACGTTCTGTCCGTGCGTAGAAACGCTATAGTAGAAATTATCATTGTAGATGAGGGTGTCACATTTGATGCAAACCATCCGTTTCATTTACACGGTCACGGTTTTAGGGTTGTGGGAATGAGACGGCTGGGAGCTAACACTACCGTTGAGGAAGTTAAAGCTTACGATGAAGCGGGTCTTTTGAAGAGAAATCTAGTGAACGCACCCTTTAAAGACACCATTACTGTACCAGACGGTGGGTACACGGTCATAAGATTCAAAGCCGATAACCCAGGTTATTGGTTGTTTCATTGTCACATAGAATTTCATGTGGAAGTTGGTATGGCATTAGTGTTCAAAGTGGGCGAACATAAAGAAATGCCTCCGGTTCCACACGATTTCCCTACTTGTGGAAGTTATTTGCCAGATAACATGTTAGAACACGCAACAACGCAAAGACCTCCAGACAATCATATATCTATAACTCATTGGTGGCCTCTGGTTGTAGTCAATCAGACTACATCTTCTTCTAGTGTAGTAAGAGTTTCAGAACTTTCAATGCCCTTAACTTTATTGGCTATGGTGTTGTTTATAAGAACATAGTCAATTTGATGCATAGGTTAAAATGATTATTTTAGGTGGGTACAGTCGGCGTCATAAAGTATTGAGTGGTCGATTTGTCCAAATATTTGGGAACATCCAAAGTTTTGGACAAATTTCAAAAAAATTGTTAGATAATTTAAATCAGTAGGAAAAATAACTCATAGATGAATGAATAAATAAAATTCATTATTACATCCCGACTGTTACTTATTATGGTGATTCTGACTACCTACATTAAATTCAATTGTCTTTTTATATAATAATTGCAAAATGAGATTTTACAATGTAAGTAAAATAAATACGAATGTGTACTTACCTTTTTAATTATTGTTTTAAATAGCACTATGTCGTGTAAATATTTAATGGTCCAATATGGATTCTGCATACAAATTTTATTCATTTAAATGCACTTTTCAGTTCTACCCAGTAATGTTGCCCATTTAATATTTTAATTCCAAATCGGCTATTACAACTAAACGTATGATTTATATTCATATATAGGTGCCTATATCAACTTGGTATTTTTGTATTTTTTTTATTAAAAAAATAATAGTTGACAGATAATTTACATTTTTTTAATTTTTATTTTAACTGCGTTTTGCAGTTATAAAAATTGGGCAGCTCGGTTCCTAACAGAATTTTATAGTAATATAATATTATTTTTCTGTTGTCTTTTGGTTAGTGTGTAAAGGAAGACATAGTCCATTATCCTTTTTCTATCCGTAATCACTTATCCTTTATCCCACTGAGGTCAATAGCGCACTTGCAGTATCTATGGCGTTGCTTGCGTTAATAAGCTAACATCAAGTGATGTCTGCTATTTTTTACATTTAAAAATATACAAATGTACTGACGACTTGTGAGGTCTAACTGTACCTACAATTTACAAGCTATCAGAGCTCAAAATAAATTGGTTTTAACCCCGACGCAGGAGTGTCTGGTGTATCTGTGTGTCTGTCTATGGAATTGTAACTCCCAAACGGATGAGGCGATTTTGATGTAGTTTTTTTTGTTTGAAAGCTGACGTGATCGAGTAGGTTCCTAGCTATAGTCAATTCCTAGTTGACAAAAGTATTTCACTGACTTTCAGTATAACATTAATGTGACACTGACAGGTCACATTGATGTTATACTGAAATTTGGTATACTGTTACATAGTATCAGATTAACGTGTCATAGAAACACGATCTGATGCTACATCATCGAGTAGTCTGCAGGACACCTAACTCCTAAGCACTTTACAACAGATATAGCCATAGATAAATGATTGGTCTCGATGCACTCAACTAGATAGAGCGCTTTACAAAAACAATAGCTCCGTGAATGCGGCAACTTTTTATTGTAGTGTGTGTAAAACATCGTCACTTTTTATGACTTTTTACACAGTTACATTATATTTTTACACAGTTTCACAACGCAAACTGGCATTTTACTATGCCTAAATTTTAATAAAACATTCGGCACGTACACATCACAGACAGGTTGCAGTGTGACTAGCTTGGATACGCCGAATTTGGCGTAGTATTTGTTGCCGCATTTGGCAAGTACGAAGGCGGTATCTAGTCGAGCGCAGTGAGACCAATTATTTATCTATGGATATAGCGTTATTGGGCTCTCAATAGCAAGTCTCAGTTTTTTAAAATGACAAGAAAAGTTGTTAAAATGTTTCTTTGCGAATACGAAACCATTGAAAATCAATAGTTTCCAGATACAAGTCGTAAATTCAACATTAAAAACGTTCCGAGTAATTAAAAACATGTCTCTTGCTTCGCCCATTTTACAACGCACTGGCAACTTTGATTTCTGTTTGCAAATTAATTAATTCTGTATGAAAAGCAAATTTCTGAAATGCATGTCCATTAATTGAATTTTGATGTGAATTATCGATTGGATGAAATTTTGAATACATTTTCAAGACTGTATTGTATTCGCATTTGTAATATGTATAATACTTAGAAACAGATTTTGAAGTAACATGAAATTTGTATATGATTGTAGACTTATTAAGGCGCTTGGAGTCGTCAATGGCTTTTTTTTTAATATTTCAACAACTGGAAATTTGTTTAAGAATTTATGAAAACAAATTTTGTGCAATGGTATATCAAATATATCTAAAGTACTTATGAAGTCTAAGTATTTATGATTTAAACGCTTAGACAATTCTATAGGTATTTTTTTTTCTGACAGAGAAGTGTACATTATCATACGCATTGTATTTAAAATATATCTAAAAAAATCTTAATGGGATGTAAAGCAAGTAACAAAATTAACAAAATTAATTAACTAACAAAAATAATTAATTAAATTAATTATTTAAATTATATTTGAACAAAATTAATTTTCTTGCTTGTATTTTTATAACAAAAAAAAGATAATTAATATAATTAAGATAATTGCAATAAATTAAAATTAAATTAACATTAAATCATTTTAATGTTAATTTCATTATCTAACCTTAATTACATATTTATTATGTTCTGGTTTATTAAATATATAATTAAAAAATTTACCTCATTTAAACAACTATTTGTTTCGTAAAAATCAAGAGTATATTTTTTTATATTACTCGTTTGAATAATTTAATTATTCATTAATTAATTAATCATAAATAATGAGAATTACATTTATTTTAAACAAAATTGTGTGTACAATATTACACGCCAAATTATAAAACAAAGAATGTTTTTTTTTTCGCTCTAAAAAGCTTAATTTAATAAATAAAATAAATTTAAAAATTACAAATTTCAGTAATTATTAAAAATTTTGCAAGGACATTTGAAAAACATTGCAAAATTGAAAAAGATCACCAAATCGTTTCACAAACATTAGACTAAAAATTAGACTAAAAACATTGGCGCTCTATTTAGTAATTACTAACAAATGTGTCTGCTTTAATATTATAAACTAAAATTTATATAAATATAATCTTTCTCTCTGTGATTACTGAACATCAAACTTGCCAAAAAAAATATTATTTTAAAAATGTGGAATTTGTATAGTTTTAGGACTTTCGCTGGTGATATGTGATATTTTAGTATTAAATATGAATTAATTGTTTATACTTTGTGTAAGACTTAGTATTACTTATTACAAATATTATATACCTACATATTTTGTGTTTCATTATCTCTCCAATCCGTAATGTAGTTGGCAGCGAATTTGAAGCACATGTGGCGTTGCTTTTGTTATTCTTGATGGTATAGCCACTTACCATCAAGTCGACCGTCACTGAAGGTTTCGTTCACAGAACATGACAGCGAGAGTTCCGAGTTCACTGTTTTTTTCCCCATACTAAAAGTGCCCTTAAGAGTCCCTGCAGACTACAGGATTTTTATCGGCCGATAGTTTGGTCGGATTTTTAATCAGTATGAAGAGCGCAAGTGCATATTTAGTGATTCATCTCTTCATAAGTACTAATTCAAAAGCCGACTAAATTATCGGCCGATAGAAAGTCTGCAGTCTGCGGGGACTCTAAAGATGTGTTCATTTCAAATATTAATTGATTTTATCGATTTTCTATCGTCTGCACCATGGAGTGTGCGTCCATACTTTTCGATTTGATCCAACCGGAACCGTTCCACTTGCGAAACACGAGGCGCGGGCGGGGGTTTCATCCCTTCCTGGTTGAAGTTCCTCGGTCACGCACGAAGCGTTACAGTTCCACCTTCCTTGTCCGAACTGCTAAGGAGTGGAACTCACTGCCTGCGTCTGTGTTTCCCCAAAATTACAACCTCAGGGTCTTCAAACGTAGGGTAAATGGGCATCTACTAGGTAAGCGTGGTCCACCTTCGGCCGCATCTGCACCTAACATCAAGTGAGATCGCGGCCAAGCGCTGTCTTGACTTAAATAAAATAAAAAAAAAGATTTTTAAATCATGATTAAATTTTCTTTTAAAATAACGCAGCGTGTCGTGACCCACATATTTAAGCGGTAATGTTAAGATGAAACTATTGTTAAAAGTTAAATAATATCTAACAATAAAAAAGACCAGTGAACTCTGAAGCCATTATCTTTAAACAAGGTGCGACTCGTTTTTCTTTTTTATCTGAGCGTTACGTAGCAGAATTCGTCCTCTGTGGTTAATATTCGCTGAAGATATCATCTTGCCCTGTTATTTGCAGGCTTCTTTCGCTTCTGGCGTGTTCGTATTGTTGTGATTTGAAAGTAAACATTGTATATCTTAGAATTCAAATGTGTGCCTTTTTAAAGTAATGAGATATATATTATTTACACTTACTTTATCTGAGTTCAACACTTGTTAAGTATAATGTAGTTAATGCCGAAGAAGTTTCAGATACCGTGGTAAGAGAAACCGTGATGATAATAGGGATGATGGAGTTCATGACAAATCCGTACCTACTAATATTATAAATGCAAAAGTTTGTATAGATGTATGGATGGATGTTGAACCGAAATTTTGCATACACGTTGTCTGGAACACCAGAAAGGACATAGGGTTCATACCTATGTCCTTTTTGGTGTTCTGGTTCGTACCTTTCATCCAGAACGCAGAAGAAGTCGCGGGCACTAGCTAGTGTCACTGTATACCTATACAGGGCGTCCCAAGACTATGCGACATGAAGGGAAAGTACCTTAAATATCGTAGATCGGATATTTTGCTGAAGTTAGTAATACTGCATTCAAATATTTACTAAAAAATATTTGCTTCTTCTGGGAATCGAACTGACTTAAAGGTGAAAAAAAAACTACCCCTATTTTTATAACGCCAATCGAAAGAATGGACAAAAAATAATAAGTAACATAGTATCTTAAAAGAAAGGTATAACGTAAAATTATACATTCTAGTCAAATTAAAAACACACTTGAAACTGCCGAAGCCAATTGAGTATTAATTTTTAGAAAATCTTTGAATGCAGTAAGTAGGTATTACTAACTTTTAAAAATAGCATAGTCTTTCTATTCCCTTCATGTCGCATAGTCTTGGGACGCCCTGCATAATATTTATATATGTTATGTTGGTTTGTGTATGCTTCAAAATTCCAACGGAAACTGATTTTTTATATATAAAAAACATAATTTTCATACATTGACAATACGTTTAGTTTAGATACAGTCAGTGTATGTGACTGTGATATCATTATGGATATTTTAGTTAAATAGAATACTTTTGTTTACACTTATTATAACATTGATAAATTAGACTCAGTCACAGCCAGGCGTGGCCGAGTTTTATAAGCATCTTATCATTATTATCATACCATTTATCATACCAATTATGATCAACCTGCCTCTTCATAGTCCGTCGAGCTGGATTCTTAATTTAGCCTCAAGAGTAACACGCAAGCTAAGGTTTAAGATATCGAACAAACATTGCCTATTTTTCTCCTATTCTCCGACCCGAGGAGCATCTGTTTTCCCTCCCATCTCGCGATATTTATTACTAGAACCTTTCTTTCTGCAACTTGATTTAGAGCCGCCCCTCAACGCTATCTTAATTGGTAAAATTCGGAGCCCTTTACAGCGATCTATGGACGGTTTATAAGTGGCTTTTTGGGGAATGAGCGATGGGGCCATTAAAGGGGACGTTAAGTGATAAATATAGGCATCGTTTTATAGTGAAACATCTTGTTGAAATATCAAACTTAATATAAAATATAAATTTTGATATAATTTTGATATAATGATTTTTAAAACGCGCGCGTATACGTGTTTGTGTGTGTGCGCGTGTGTGTGTGTGTGTGTTTTATGTGTGTGGGTGTACGTGTGGGTGTAGGTGTGGGTGCGTGTGTGTGAACGCGTGTGAGTGTATTAGCGATGGAGTTTTTTTTAAAACCAGAACAAATATGAAATCGCTGCATAATATCTATGTGCCATTCCGTCTATGCCTTGAATCCTGATTTGGTTCCTTGCATCTTATCAACAAATCTGCTTATACTCGTACGCGTTAATCCCTTATAACTTTAAAAATTTTCAAAGGTCACAATAATAAATCACAGAACGATTCTTCTCGAATGACCATGTTACTTTTTTATTATTTCTTTATTAAACCGGTCAATAAAAACCACAAAAGTCAATTTAACTTCAATAGTTGGCTACGAATAAATTGTATTACTTATTCGTAGCCAACTTAGTAGTTGTAGATAGTAAATAGTTGGTAATAAAATTGAGTACTAAAGACTAGTACTACTTAGATACGGTCATAAATATCTTGAACAAAAACAACATTCATAACAACACTTCCGAGTGGCAACAAATGAGATGAAAACGCTCCTGAAATACTTATTTATGAATACTTTTTGCAAATAACTTCCCTTCGCAGTGTTCCAGCTCGGAGCAATAAATTACATCTCTAATTAATTGTCAACGAACAAGAGGCTGAAAATATTGAAAATTCTATTAAAATGAACCGTTCTGGCATTATTTTGTCCCGATAGTGATAAACAGACGATCAAACTTGTTGTTTTTATATTGAAATAGAACTGTCGTCCATTAATAGGTAGTGACAGGATACAATATCTACCGAAGTCATAAACTGTATAAACTACGAACTGTCATAAACTCCGGCCTAAGTAACCGCCCTCCGCATTCGTCCGGAAGAGTGAACACACGACCTCGCGACACAGCTTAGGTAACTCTTCCGCGATAGCATCTTGAGGTGAATGCTGTGGAAATGTCACGTGGACACCCCTTTGGGCCACCCACCCTTAATGCTCTAGAGATGAGCGGCCAAAAGAGCAGGGCAGCCTCCGACTTTGAGGTAGGTTGTGCCGCAGAGAAGAGGTTATGAGGTGCTTCAGGAGTGAAGCCAATCGCTGACTGCCCGCTGTGAGAGAAGAGGCCTAGAATAGGCGGCCTGTGCCGCTTTGGTCGGGGCAGCGGACATGGGGTCGTCCGCCGTCATCACAACACCGGGCAACGAGGGGAGACGTGCCGTGTATTTCAGGCCTGTCTCTTCAAGGCGCGGAGGTCACACTCCACGCGTAATCGAGGCCTCGTCTGGTGGGGGGCATTCCTTAACGTCCCCAAACCCAAAAAAAACCCTGTCCATAAACGGTGCGAAGAAACACCGTGGATTTTAATAGGTAGAAGTTCCACATACCTCACCACATACTACATGGTCGGTGGGGATCTGGTTCGCAGATTTTCCCGCACGAAAAAATAAATAAAAGAGCCAAAAAAGGCCTAATAAATATAGCCAAAGAATTCAAAATCACTGAAGTAATTACAATATTATATTTTTTAAAAAAGGTCAACGCTTACAGAAAAATAATATAAAAGAGCTCTTCTCCGAGTAAATTAGGTCATTATAATGGCATTTGAATACAACTCGTCTCTCAGTTGAAAAGTGATTGAAGTTATGATAAAGAAATTAACAATGCAATATCGTGAAGACGTCTGATCGAAGGGCCCTTATTAAATGAATTCGTTTTCACAGACCCCATTATAACATCAATCATCCCTTAATAAAAATACTCCCCTATTTCATTTTAAAATTTAAATATTGACGGTTCTTATTGAGGCCAGAGATTTTTATTAAGTTTTCTATTATAGGAGAAATTAAGAGAGGAGAGAGGAAAAAAATGATGGCTCTAATTGAATAAATTTTTATTTGATTTAATGAATGGTGAGTTATGAAGTTTTTCAGAATATATTATTGAATTTTTTGGTACCGAATTTTAAAAAAATATTTTGCGTTGCAAATACATAGTTTGCAAGATAGTTGCAAAGTTTGCAATAGATACTTATACTTTATGATGATTATGTCTAATTTAAATGACAAGATATATATATCTTATAACAGCATTTATTATGAACCTAATCCTTATCAAACCAAATGAAAACTTTGAAAACATGAATTTTCTTATATTTTTAAACGAATAGTTAGTCCAAAAAAAATTGATAAAATATAAAGTAATTTTTAAAGGGTTACAAACTATAACACAGATTATAGATTCCATGTTGGATTTACAAAACATAAAACAGTTCAGTAGGTATTAACCACATAACGCGGTCTCACAAAATTGCATCTGGTATCATGGAATGTCATGAAAAATGCATAAATGCACACGACTCTCCCATCCGAAGCTTCGTGGCGAGTTCGAAACTATATATTATTTAATCTGTCCACAAGATAAAACACGTGTGAGAAATTTATAGCCGCACCAAATACACATTTCGATGTATCGAGAAATGTAATAAATAAATGAATAAAATAAATCTGGATTTATTGGAACCTGTCTAAAAGACATTAAATCTGAGTAAATTGATAGTAAGTCTTTATAAAGCTTGACGTTGGATAAGTGGTAAGGGTGCTTGCCTTTATGCTCTGTTCTATGGTTCCCGAGTTCGACTCTCGGCAGGATCAACTTAAACTTAAAATTAACTTTTCAAAAGTTGACTCTGGTCTGGATGTATAAAGTAATGAAAAGGTACTTTCCTCGCAAGTTTCGCAGTCATTTGGGCAGTCCGTCTGGTGGCAGTAACCAGAAATAACAGTATGTGTGCTGTTGTGTTCCGGTGCTAAAGGGTTTAACGGATTTAAAGGATAAAGGATTTAAAGTTAGGAGGGATAGACAATGACATTCCGTAAGGTACTGACAGTAGACATGCTCATTACTAGTATGCTTATTAGTATGCTCATGTAACTGTTCACATTTGCCACCAATAAGCATGCTAGTTTTAAGGATGCTTCTAAATAAACGTACTAGCCATACTAGCATTCCTATAAGCAAACCTGTTCAGACATGCTCTGAGCACGCCACCTTCCACCCGCGCCTCAGGTAGCATGCACGAAAATCAAACGTCGTTTGATTTTGCAGCATGCTAAAAATAAGCATGCTTATTACTAGCAACGTTGTGACACACATGCAACTTAGTAGCATTTGCAAAAGACTAGCATGCTTCCGTGCTAGTAATTAGCATGTCCGTCAGTGCCTTTACTCTCTCAAAAAAACCGAATGAGATTAATTGCCACTAAACGGACTACTCACTCAACTCATGGCTTCGGAACGCAGTATGTCTGTCACTAAACTTTTTTTCATATTTCCATAGAATATTTCTATTTTTCACCATAAAAATATATCTAGGGTCATGACCGAATGAATTTTCTATCAGTAAGTGAACACTGGCGTTATTAATCGAGAGACCCTCGAAAGTGGCGAGTCACTGTGCAAATAAATTCCGAACAAATAAAACCAGGTACCCCACGGAATATTTCCAAAATGGGTGAACCACTGTTCCGAATAATGTTAAACCTCATCGGTGACGGGTACAAGTTATAAGAGGAAGCGATTATGAGCTAAAATAAACCGCTAAAATAAATAAATAAATAATCCTTACATATTATACTATTCATGAAATTTTGCATACTCGTTGTCAGTGATATAGAAAAGGACGTAAGTATGGTTGCTTTCTCTGTTTCTCTCTTTTAGTAGTGAAAGTGGGTACCATCTTATAGATATATTCTTCCATGTTACAACTGGAATGGTTGTAACATGGAAGAATATATCTATAGTAACATGGACAAAAAATACTCACTGATCTAGTAGTAACGCGGGCAAAAATGTTACTACTAGTAACACATAACTACTAGTACTATTAGTAACAGTAGTAATAGTAAAATAAGGGGAATTAACGAGTTTTATAGCTAACGCCACCGTCTGTGATGTGTAGCCGTTATAAAACAGCAAGTCACGCCGTGTCGTGGCTTTTGAAATCTTTATTGATTAAAAAGCCGTACGTAGGTAATGTCATGTATTCTATGCATGTATGTATTTAATCTAGCTATCTATAAATGTACTAACCTATTTTATTTATAAGTATCGCAAAAATGTACATGTATGTACATTATAATAGTGAGATATCATTCGCTATTATCTTATTTCTGTTACATATCAACCCTGAACGGATATTGAACGAGAAGGCTGGAACTGAACTACTTTGAGCATATGACTGTTTTACTGTACTGTAGCTGATCATGCAGGGAAAAATATAGCGTAGATACAAGGCGGACAGGCTACGTACTCAAGAATCTCAGTAAATGGTACAACCGAAATATCAGGTAGTTATTTCAAGAGCCTCGAAGGTTCGGATAGCCATGATGATAGCCAACGATGGGTAGGGAACACGCGGCGCAATTGCGGAAGAGTGTTCGCCCGACCTCGCAACTTCACCTATAAGGGATGTGGCGTCCTAGAGGATTATATACCACCTCGGGGCAGGAGTTCGACAGCCTGGGGACAGACCAGTGGGTATCCATGATGGATTCCTCTTGTAAAAGGGTGATATGACACCAAGAGATGAACAACTTTCGATCAATAAAATTTAGATTTGAATTATGTTGGCAGGACAGTATTTTTTTTAATTAACCAATTATTTAGTTTTTATCCCAAAACTGACGAATGAAGCTGAATTTGAGTGGATAACATCGACTCATTCAACTTAACATGAACTTAACAAAGAAAACAACCAGACAAAGACTCATTAAAAATACATCCCACGTCCAAGGGTTGCTTTTAAAATATTTCGCTTCGAGGGAATATTTTATATTGAGGGAATGTACATGAAATTCTAAATTGTATTTTAAATTTAAATTTTGTATTTTTCAAAGCATTTCATTCCAAATAAGTAATTGACAGTTACAAGTTTAAGTTACAAGTTTAAGTTTTTCAAATAAAATTACAAAGGAATAATTAAAATTTATAAACTGACCCCCACTTTCTAATAAGCCCAAACATGTTATGTCTGCTGAGTTGCTGAGGAGTTGATTTTCCGCAGCAGCATCAAGTCAAGGTTACCATGTTGTGGAAATACCACATAAGTAACAGTATACCCACTTTTACATCAATCGAACCTATGGAACCCTTCGTTAACTATGAAATAGGCTGATGATCTTCAAACGTCTAAATAGATCTGCACAAATTATACCTAAGAACTATTTTCGACGAGGTCAGCTTTCAAACAAAAAAAAAACACTCTTCTTTTGCGTCGGGCGTCGTGATTTAAAAATGTTGTAATCATATTTACCCTAAATCACGATATAATTTGTACGAATGTTTAGGGATAGGTGACGTTACATTAGTTGGAGCGTGCAATGGTTCGAGTTTTGAGGAAACTCGGCATTACTCGGCAACAACTTTGGCAATAAAGTCCGCATAATGGGATGCGAGTTGAGGGCATAGCGTTACTGTTTGTTCTCGTATTTTTATCATTTTTTCATATAAAAATGTGCGAAATACAATAAAACAGTTCGTGTCAAGTATTTTTTTATTAATATTATAAAGGGTGGGTGATTGTTCCATTGACCTTGGCCTAAGAACACAAGCTAGTAAAAGTTCTGCCAACACCGCAGGACTTTGTTTACGGCTGGCTCTCTTGTAGTAACTCTTATTGTAGCTGGGTAGAAACACTATTAAACAGTGGAGAGGCACAGGTTGATAATGATTATGAGTATTACTTAAAAGCGCTTCAGTGCATAACCCATGTTAGGAGGGTTGCAGACCTACAGATTCCTTGAAGATGTCAATGTTGACGGTGAAATGGAACCACTTCACTCGGTGTTCTAAACAAAACCAGAATACAATTCGTGGGATAAAGATTTCACCCATCTTGTTACCATGTTCTTCGTCTGCTTATCCAAGTAATGAGATGACCAACGTATTCATTACTCGATACGGTTCTAGGAACAAGGCATTATTATTTGTATTTATTATTAAGAGGAAAAACTAACATGATTATTTGTTACAGTTGCTTATTCAAATAGAAGTACAGATGTGATCTTTTTTCACCATAATCGCTGTTTAAATTTGAAACAATGGTAGGTGCCTTTCCCATATGCGAGTTTTGAACCATTAAAATGTCATTGGTCTGACATCCAACTAACCTTGACGCAATTTCCAAGTTATGTAGCAATACTTAATTTAAGTTTTGTCAGCTTAATTTGAGTGGCATAAAAAGCTCCAAAGAAAATTGTAGTAGCGACGCACTGCTTAACCGCAGTCTTAAACCGGGCAGTCCGTTTAACTATACCTTACAGGATCTACTGTAAAGTTGGCATATAAAGTTTGGCTGTGCAAACTGCAACCCCTATGGCGTTCCTTGTGTTAATAGCTTCTGACACTTCACTTTTTATTTATTTATCCCCATTCGTATTATATACGTTTATATAAGTAATTTTTAAAAGGAGTAGATTACGGATATATAGCAAATTTCTCTCTCTCTCTATGTGCCTCTTCAGTTCTGAAGGTCAGCCGTCAACCCCCTGAACTGGTCCCTGTCAAGAGCCAACTGGAACAGCTGCGACCGAGGCAATTCCAGTCCTCTCTGATATTCCTGAGCCACGACTTTCTTCTTCGCGCAGCGCGTCTCTTTCAATAGCAAATTTATTTAAAAAAATAATAAGCTTATGGAAATTAAATGATAAACAATATTTATATTTATCATTTTTATCACACTAGACTCGGTAACTGAGCTTCTCTCGGGACAATGAAAGGTTTAAAGTTTTTTACATATAAGAAAGAAAGTCTATGATACTTTATAGAAAAAAAATCAAGAATAATTAATTTATTTATTTATGTATTCAAAATATTATAAAACTAACAAGCGGTATTACTTTTGTAACCGTTCCATTAAAAAAACTACCTAAAACTAATTTTTTCGAAGATAATAAGACCCTGGCAGATCGATTTCTAGACCTAAAAAACTCCTAACCCTAGATTTTCGTGAAAATTGTTAGAGCTGTTTGCGAGATCGTTGTGGCATACAAGATTTCCTTGTTTAGTATTATAAAATAAGATATAAGTCTGTTAATATTTATAAAATATTTTAGAAGGACTATTCTAGAAGCAATTCTTGAAACGAGGTATAAGGAGCTTAAAAAATAGCTAAAACTCCGTAAACAAATAAATTTTAAAATTAAATAAAATTGATTATGTATATATATATAACATTTTAAATTGTATATATTGTGTGGTGTTTTAAATATAAATATTGAAAAAGCTGTATAGAAACGCAATAAATGGACTCTCTCCTGCTGAATTGACATTTGAATTCATGTACGAAATCTGATGAAAAAAAGTTATAACTTACTGAGTGATCTCTCTCGTATTCTGAATCGAATTCATCGGCATCATTAACGCTCAAGCTGGAAGCATGCAGCCGTCCAGAACCAGCTGCATCACATGACAACAGATTCTGACTCGTGCCAGCAAATGTTATGATCCTGCTGCGGGGTTCGCAGTCGAGTGTTTATGCCTACGCAAACCTGCTTGAACCAACCGGAGCTGCTGTATTGCCCTACTTGCGGAGACAATAAACAATATAAAGGTCGCCGAGGACTCGCTATCCATACGTCGTACCGGCATGGCCCCCGTGGCGAGGCTATCGACCCTATACGACCTAGCGCTTCTCAACCTGCAGCATCTTCTTCGGCAGGGGGCTCTACACAACCACCACCACCGCCAGCGTCGCTTGCAGATAGACTTGGATTGTTCAAAATAAGTATACCAATAGTAAAGAGAATACCTCGTGGTGCGCGTATCACCGTCGCACGTTGTCTCACCGAGTGCGTGGCCAAGGCCGTCGCGGAAAACACTTTCAAAGCATGGGAGCGCTTGCTCACGTTTTCATTCACTGTTTTACACGCAGAAAAAACCATTAAAGCATCGCTTACCTCTCAAATTAAAAGTAACACATTTTCAATTTTCAATCTACCAGTCCTCCCCCAAAATCCTGACATAAGTACTCGTATGCCTAATAATTCACTTCATATGAAAATAAAATCAATCGAAAATAAACTCTCAGAGGGGAACGTGAGTGGAGCTGCCCGGCTTTTATTTTCTCGCGACGACTTGGCTGCACACTCGGACGAGACCTACGCCGCCTTGAAAGAAAAACACCCAGTTCCTTCCGCTTCTTCAATACTGCTAGATCCTCCCGACTCTAAAGATCCCTCTTTTACTGTTTCTGAAGATGCCGTTATTCAAGCTATTGCTTCGTTTCCCAACGGTTCCGCCGGCGGGATAGACGGATTGTCCCCTCAGCATCTCAAAGACCTGACCTCAAAGTCACTGGGCGAGACGAGATCATCTTTAGTAAAAGAAATAACGGCGTTGATCAACTTAATGCTATCGGGTCGCGTACACAAGGACATCGTCCCACTTTTATACGGCGCTAACTTAGTGGCCCTAGCCAAAAAGGATGGCGGTGTCCGCCCGATAGCAGTAGGGTGCACATTCAGACGATTAGCTTCAAAGCTCTCCTGCAGGAAATTTAACCAAAGGCTAACTAAGATCTTCAAGCCTCGGCAGCTGGGATTTGGCATCAAGGGCGGTTGTGAGGCAGCAGTGCACGCTGCGCGTACATTTTTGGAGCGTCCTGACTATCAAGTATTTTTAAAAATAGATGTCAAAAATGCTTTTAATTCGGTCGACCGTGGTGCTCTGTTAGCAGAAGTCAAAAAAGAACTCCCGGAACTTTTCAATTACCTATGGCAATGCTACGGAGCACCATCTAAATTATTCTTTGGTAATAAATCTATTTTATCAAGTATGGGCTGCCAACAAGGAGACCCGCTTGGGCCCGCAATTTTCGGACTAGTCATTCATCCCATAATCACTAGTCTAAATTCAAAATTCAATGTGTGGTATCTGGACGACGGATCACTTGGCGGAGATGCCATAACCGTCTTACAAGATGTACAATCTATCATTGATAAATTTTCGACAATCGGTCTTTCATTAAATTTTGCTAAATGCGAAATTTTTATACCAGACCACGTCCCATCGAATACCAAAATAGATATTTTAACAAATTTTGAAGCCATTTTACCTAATATTTCTATTCATTCCAAATCATCCCTCACCCTTTTAGGCTCACCAATTTTCGACGAATCAGTAACACCTGTCATCAACCACAAATTAAATTTATTCAAAGATACTTCAGATCTCCTATTTAAAATAAACCCTCATATGGCTCTGTTCATTATCCGTTTCTGCTTGTTTACACCCAAATTCATATATTTACTCCGCAGTTGCCCAATTTGGAAATTTCCATCTATCTTGTCTTCCATTGACTCCTCCCTTCAGTTAACCCTTTCAAAAATTCTCAACATTGATTTCGAAATTAGACCATGGACCCAAGCGGTTCTCCCCATTAGGCTTGGTGGACTGGGTTTTCGCACTTCGGTCAGTTCGGCTCTACCTGCTTTCTTGGCATCCGTATACAGTTCGCTATCTCTCGTCAGTATTATTTTAAACATTCCTCAGATACTCGACGATGAGATAGCGAGCTTGAAGGAGGCCAGGGAAGCCTGGTGCGAGTCGTGCCCGGGTGAGGGCATACCAGTCTCTCGACATATTCAACGGGCTTGGGACTCGCCCCGTCTTAAGGCAGCTCATACTTCTTTATTCGTTGATAGTCAGGACGATTTTGAACGTGCTCGTATCCTTGCAGTATCAGCGCCCGAATCAGGTCATTGGCTGCGAGCACTCCCGTCGAGGCAGTTGGGCACGGTTTTGGACCCGGGTAGCTTGAGGATAGCAATATGTTTAAGGCTCGGGTCCAAAATGTGTGTCCCTCACGCATGTGTCTGCGGTAAAAACGTAGACCAGCTCGGACGACATGGCCTTTCTTGTGCGAGGAGCGCTGGCCGCTTGTATCGACACAATACTATTAATGATTTGGTCCGTCGCTCGCTTGCCACCGTCTCTGTGCCTGCGATCCTTGAACCCGTGGGAATGGCGAGGGACGATGGCAAACGTCCCGACGGAGCCACATTAGTGCCATGGAATCTAGGAAAAGCTCTGGTGTGGGACGCAACATGCGTAGACACCTTCGCACAGTCCCACATCAAAGCGACCTGCACACAGGCCGGCGCTGCTGCTGATCAGGCCCAAATTCTCAAGCTCCGCAAATACTCATCCTTACTCAAGGACTACGAGTTTGCGGCGCTCGCAATAGAGACACTGGGCCCCTGGTCAGCAGATATGAAAAAATTTGTAAGGGCACTGTCGTCACGACTGGTCGAGTCTACAGGGGATCCCAGGGCTGGCACGTATTTCTGTCAGCGTATCGCTCTGGCAGTACAGAGGGGTAACGTCGCCAGCATAATGGGGTCCATGCCGCAGGAGGACCTGTTAGACGGGGTATTCTTTTTATAAATTGTTTGATATTTTAGGTTTAATGTTAAGTTTGTTTTTAATGTTTTATTTGTATATAGATAGGTATAATGTTATGTTATTATATTTTCTTATTATTAAAATAAACTTGGTGCTAATTTATTAAAAGAAATAGTAAGTTTATGGAGATTTTTTATCAAATTTAAATACGAAGAATTTATTTATAGAAAGGATGCTTACGACGCGGAAAGCTTTTAAAGTGGATTTTGAAGGTTATCATTCCAATTTAATCTAAATTTGTACTTAAAAAGCAAAGTTGAAGAGTTGGCCGATGATAATCGCATGAATTTCGCTATCGTAAATTTGAGGTGTGAAATTTTGTAAGCAACAATTTGAAGAGTACGTTTTAAATAGTTTTGAACCCAGGCATTAACTAAATAATGGATGTTAGGGTGCTACCAAAATAACTAGAATCAGTAATTAACATTGGATTTCCATTTAGCTTATAGCTCGATGGATGTGTAAAAAATAGAAATTTCTATTCCTGATTTTCGTAGAAATTAGCTCTGAAGTTAAAAATGAAGCGCGCATATGTGTGTTTGTTTAGAGACATATAATGTGTGTGTTGGTGTGAGTAGTTGAAAGTACATATTACACCGATCTTCTTCAATATTGCCCCGGAACAAAAGGAGCAGTTAGTATACATAATATAATACAATATGCTATGTCTGTCTGGAAAATTGTAACTATCCAATGGTTAAAGAATTTTTCATATAAGGGCCTCTTTCACCATACCTGATTAAAGTGTCAAGTAGGCTAACCGTTAAAGTCATCGGTAAGAAAGCGTACGAGTTTTCGAGTAGCATTACTCAAGGGTAATTTCAATGATAATTAAAAGCATATATAGATATTCTCTTATTAAAATAAATACACATATAAATATAATGTTGCCATTACACTTTTCTAAAAAATAATTTACCTTCAAAGAGACATATAAAATGTAGGGTCCTAAATATTTCCGCTTCGTTTTTTGAGCCGGATGTTTTTATCATGGGGATTTTTCGAACAATTACCCGCTGGTTGGGGATGCAGAGATAAAATTCAAACGAGAACTCGGAACGAGACAAAGAGCTTAGAAAACGAACTAATTTAACTTGCATAATTTTATTTAGTGGAGAAAATTAACCATTTGAAGGAGAATTCCGGAATTCCGTGTACTTTAAGTATTTATTTCGTTAGGAAGTTAATTTCATGGACACTTGATTAGTTTGTTTCTCATTGAAGGCTCTCCACTCTGTTGCTAAACATTTAATTAATTTTCTGCGTAACTTATCCCGTCGATATTTTAAGTTTGTTGGACACGTATTTATTTTGAAGTTATAAATCAAGAAATTAGGCAATCATAAATTCTTGAGGATGCTTGAGCAATACAATAGCAAGCAGCAGTAACCTAACAAGACTTTTTTATATTATTATATAGATTTTATGTTCACATGGTAACAGAGTTATTTCAATAAATATTTTGATTAAATTTTATCGACCATAGTTCAAGAAGCGTTTCGACAATAAAGCGTGTCGGCCTTTGAAAAATGATAAGTAATATTTTGTAACCTTTTTTGGAGGTATAGGTTTGTAACGATTTATTTATGACTTCAACTTATAACTTACTAGCTGGTGCCCGCGACTTCCTCCGCGTTCTGGATGAAAGGTTCTCTATGTCCTTTATGGTGTCCCAGACAACGTGTATGCAAAATTTCACGGTGATCAGTTCCGTAGTTTTTGCGTTAAAAAGTTACAAACATCCATACATCGATCCATCCATACATCCATACAAACTTTCGCATTTATAATATTAGTACGGATCTGAAAATATTCGTAACTCGTGAACACGGTCCATTCCTAAGCAAATATTTGCTTGACGTCGTGTGTTAATTTAAAACACTGACATGGCGGTAAAGCCCTTGATGGAAACGCGGATAAAGGCCAAGGATATTCCGAGCTTTATGCGCCAAAACAAAGTTGACGCATTTTCACTTCGGTCCTCATTCATTACCAAAAAAGTTTATACAATATATTTTTTATTCACTCAACTCATTTTCGCACTTTGTGAATTGGCTGCCGTTAATCTGTTTGGGGGAGAGATCATGACAATTAATAATAATAAAATCTTATTTTATTGAAATGAAAAATATTGTGTATTCTTGCATGAGATGTGTACATGGTCTACAATAAATAAAATAAAATGTACGGGTAGAGCCTCTGGAAATTCTAAGGCTGCGGTTACGAAAATAGCGGAGCGGGAGTGGAGCGGTCTTGCGCTAGCGGTACACTGTCTCCGATCGGGCGTCAGGCCGGAATAAGTCGCAAGCGACAATATTTCCGGTCAAAGCGTATTTAATGAAAAATATATGTATCCAAAGATTTTTAATCTACAAGCATACCCAGGTTACCTAATTAAATTAATTCTTTAACGTTATAAAAAGCGGTTTTACCGTTTTATATACCGTAGCCAATTAGTGGCATTTCTCTAAAGTATATGATTCAAAATACGAAGATCTGTCGGAGAACTTTCGACATCTCTGATCCCTGATTCTATTCCAAGAATCAGAAGCTTAATCCTAGAAACCTTGTTATGTTGCTGTGAGATTTTCAAAAAACAAGTCATGCTATATTAAAACCACAGAACACGAGAAATCTATATAAAGTTGAATAAAGTTTCCGACTTTATTCTGGCTTATTGATATAAACGTTAGGGATCAACGGATAGAGCTCGGATGCGGGCGATCTTTGTTCCAACCAGCTACATATTTGCTCAAACTTCACGTGAAACCGTATGAAAACATTAAATACTTACTTACGTTTTAGGAGACTAAAATAGGTTTTCAGCCGTTATAATTTTGCGGGTTCTAGCGGCCGATGTATTCGGTGTTGTACAAAGCGCAGCGGTGATTCTCTGCGGTAATAAAATAATGAATGTTGCATCTAAGTAACTAATATCAACTTGTAAAAGTTGTAGTTTTGTAATACAACGAAATAACGCAGCTTGGGATCCTGACTGAGAACTCCTGACCAAAGCTTAATATATTATTATTATATTATGTAAGTAACTAAGATTATTAATTGAATTATGGTAATAAGATTGACGTGTATGATTGTGTATCTTGAGAATTGTAGTTCCTAAAATGATGGAGTGATTTTGATCTGTTCTCTTTTACCAGATAGTCCATTACTACGATTTACACATAGATATCTTACTTTTAATCCTGAAAAAGTGTTAGTTTGCAGAGGGATCGTCTAAAAATATAAAAAAACTGACGGCGCCACCGTCAACAGAGCTATAATGATGCCAAGTGTCATATTACTGATATATTTTCTGTTTCTACGCGGACGAAGTTGCGGGCAACTGCTAGTAAAGAATAAGCAGAGAAAGGAGTATTGACTCTGACATCTCTTACCCACTCAATGAAACACAACATACTAGCTAGCTGTTTCTGGAAGATAACTGCAGTCTGAATTTATTACTGCGGAAGCAACATGTCCTGCCACTAGTAAATCTTCACTCAGGCCTTGCAAAGACTTGCAAAACCACCAGGTTTCTCAAAGCTTTTGCAGCTGAGTATGCTTTAATATGCAGCAGCTTATTATTCTTGAAGTTTTTTAAATAGCCTGCTCTGGTAGAGCTTGTAGCGCTTACAGTTCATTCTACTAATTAATTTATTCATGAACAATTACTTGGAGCGTCGGTGGCGCGTCTGTTGTCTACGACGGATATACATGATTTTTAAATATCTCGAGCCCGTGCTATGAAATTAGAAGGCCTTATGAGTATATAACCTTATAGAGAATTAATATTTGACTATCCAGGAGGTTTCCAGGATATCCAGACTTTTCTACGAAATAGGGGAGAACATTCGGTTAGAGTCATAGATATAGAATATCCAGTATAATAATGCTTTCAGGATGCTATTGAGGCTGACACGCTATTGTAGTGCTACAAAAATGTTTTTACGCCATAAGACGAAAGAGGGTGGCACAAGATACGTTTATTATTATTTTCATACTAGCTAATATGGATATTTATATAAATAAATGATGATAATAATTATTATTATAGATATCGGAATCCTGTAGCTGGAAGGTTCTCGAATGGAGGCCATGGATCGGCAAGCGCAGCGTAGAATGTCCACCTATCAAGGTAGACAGGCGATCTGATAAGGGCTTCGGTTCGTCGGTGGATCTGAGCTGCTTCTGATCTTTCCTATTGAAAAAAATATATGGGGGAAGCCTATGTTCAGCAGTGGACTTCCTATGGCTGAGATGATGATGATGATTAACATCTTTGATTACTAAATAGGCGCCGTAGGTATTCTATATTTAGCAGTGAGTTTAATGATATGATCACCTGTGAGGATAAAAAAATTGAGTTGAAATTTTTTGATGAAAAAACTTTATTAATTTTTTACACTAAGCTTTATTAAATACACAATTCACACACAATCTATTGTAAATTCTGAATTTTATCCAATTGCCGAAGCGCGTTAAAGGGTACAAACCACTCGTGCAAACTTCGAAATATCGCACATAACATAAACCCCTCAGCGTCAGTCTACGTTAATAAAACAGTCCCGAAATTTTGTTAAATTCCACCCAACCCGAGTTAATTAATCAAAATAAACTCTTGTACATGGAAACGACAGCAGACGAGTATAATTTTCATCTTTGCTATATCTAATGAAATACTTTATTCGCAAATGTTGCTAAGGCCAGGGTATAGGTATGTTGATAGTCACCCGGCACCCACTAGAAAATATTGAATTGCGGACAGCTGCTCTGGAGCTCCGACATAACATAGTACGGAAAGCTGACAGCGATAGAGCCGAAAGGCTTTTGAAAGGACTTTTGAAAGACCAGTAAGCGCAGCATATGACCTCCACCCAAAAGGTGGACGGACCATCTGAATCTGATGTTGGTTACTGTTTGCTTCAAATTTATAAATTTACAATCACAATTCAGTTATGATAGTATAATTAACGCCTGTTGGAACAAAGGGTTATTTAATTTTATTTATAAGAAATTTTCTCTACTTTAAACTACCAGAAAAGTTTCTAAGTAACCTGTTTTTTCACCCCCAAATGACTGTACTACTTACAATTAACGTGCTCATCTTGTACGGAAAAGGAAAACATATTGAGGAAACCTGTATGTGTGAGCTGGCAATCTCGAATACTCGAGAAATCCCACCAATTCGCAGGAAGAACTTATATTTCCTCACACTTTAAAGAAGCCTCTGCCCAGTAGTTGAACAATCATCATCATCAAAGTCGCACACACGCACACACACACAGAGTGGTCGTAGTCGTGTGGATGATGTACACGGAGAATGGTCGTGTTCGCCCTCCTTGGTGCGCATTGCCGCCCCTGCGATGTTTCTCCACTTTCTCCTATTTGTGACGTCACGAGCACACTGTACCACAGTAGATTGGGTTGCGCACTTTATTACGTCTGTCCAGCGGGTAGGCGATCTACCTCTTGGGCACTTACCCTGAACCACAAGCCGTTCCATTGAATTTTCCTTCCAGGAGATATGACCAAAAGAACTTCAGTATTCGTAATAGCACAATCGACGAAATAAGTTGAATAAGTTGAACAAAGATAATACTTAAATATATTTTTTACCTAAATAAAATTGTAGCATAAATATTTCGTCAGGTGATAAAAACACGAATCCGAATAGAAGACCACAGCTCAGACATATTTATGTAATAAATTACGGGGCTCGTTGTGTTTTTGGCCGATACATCAAAGTCTGCGTGAAGCTTTCAAATAATATTTCACGTTTAAGATAGTAGCAGCTATTATTTCCAACATCTTTCGGTGAAGTTTATTAAATATTATGTATGAGCTGTCTACATCGATATTAGAAATTATATAGAGGATTTTGTTGTGAGTTATAAAAGCGCTTATTTATGTACATTGTTATTTGTTAGGTCGTCGAAGTAAAAGCCATGAACATTTCTCGTTTATCAGTAAAGCTTTTAAACGTAAATATCCTTTCTTTTTCAAATAAAAATGTATTAATCTTGTTGATCATGTTTCATTTTACCGTGTTTTAATTTTATTTTATACTAGTTGGTGCTCGCGACTTCGTCCGCGTGGAATAGTTATTTTGGGAATAATTTGGTTATCTCGAACGGTTTTCGCAGCGCACGCAACGGAAGCCCTCAAAGATGAATAATTTTCCCCGTTTTTTTCCCCCACATTTTCGACTGTTTCTTCGCTCCTATTAGTCGCAACGTGATGTTATATAGCCTAAAGCCTTCCTCGATAAATGATCTATCCAACACAAAAAGAATTTTTCAATTCGAACCAGTAGTTCCTGAGATTACCGCGTTCAAACAAACAAACTAATAAACAAACAAACTCTTCAGCTTTATATAATATTAGTATAGATTTTAGACAGATGGTCGAGTGGCTAAAATGTTAAACCTCTCCTAAATTCACCAGGTTTGATTCCTGGTATGGTAAGATACAGAGCAAACAGATAAGAAAAAATATAATTTAACAAAATTAAATTAAAGAAAGCAAAAAAAAAGGTTAAAGAAAAGAGGAACAACAACAACAATGTTTTTAATGTATACTTTTATTTTCTTAAACAAAACAAAAAACAAAATGTAATTATATATTTATACTCTTATCTCAACTAAAGGCTTTATAATAATAAAAAAAAAGATACCTTGATCTGAAGTCCACGGCTATATATTGACAGGTTTAAGGATAAGATACTAAGGTTTAAGGTTAGCCACTTAGCCACGCGCTAAAATTCTATTATTCTGTAAGATGGTTACAGAATAATAGAAGGGGTTACAATGGGACATACAAGGACCTATAATCAATTGGATAACCTTTATATAAAAACTTTATAGTTTAAGAAGCATAATTATGTTATGAATTGAGCATATACTTACTTACTTTATTAATTTAAATTAATCATTGCTTAAGTTAATACTTGCATACTGAATAAATGGAGACGTATGTACGTATTATCCGTACTTATTATAAATGCGAAAGTTTGTACGGATGTATGGATGAATGGATGGATGGATGTTTGTAACTATTTCACGCTAAAACTACTGAACCGATCACCATGAAATTTTGCATACACGTTGTCTTGGACACCAGAAATGACATAGGATACCTTTCATCCAGAAAGCGGACGAAGTCGCGGGCACCAGCTAGTTTTTCATAATTTTATGCTGTTTTGTTTTCTTTGTCTAACGAAGTAATTCTACATATTTATTGATTACGTCCTTAAAGTTGTGAGCAAGTGCTTTGAATACTGAAACAAGAGTATAATTCTTAACTAATATTATAAAGAGAAAATAATTATTTGTATTTTAAAATTTTTGTTTGTAATTTATATACTGGACCGATTTTATAGAAAGCTACATTAATCGGTGAGTACATATTATTAGCTTTATTTTATAAAGTTACGCGAGCAAAGTCGCGTGCAACAGCTAGTATTGTATATATGTCCGGCGAACCTCCCTCATAAGGCGAGGCCGGTCAAAGTCGCCAAGCCCACCGCTCAAAGGACCCCGGAGTCGCAGGCGGGGAGTACAGCCGAACCAGGAGGGACCTGGTCGGAGGTAGTCCGGCGCAAAAAGCGCTCCCCCGCCGCTGCTCCCGCCCCGACTTCCGGGAGGAAAGAGAGTGCACCAAAGCTCCCAAAGGAGCACAAGAAGTTGGCCGTTGTGGTGGCCTTGAAACCGGAGGCGATCGCCAAAGGCGCCACGTACAACAAGGCCATCACCAAAACGAAGGCCACGGTCTCGCTGAGCGCCCTGGGCATTGGTCCAGCCCAGTTTCGCACAGGCGTTACGGGAGCTCGCATTTTGGAGCTCCCTAAAGAGACGACGTCAACGCAGGCGGATCAGTTGGCGGCCCAGATTAGCGCCGCCTTGGGCGATGAGGCGAAAGTGACGCGCCCAATCAAATCGGTCGACATCCGGGTCAATGGTCTGGATGACTCGGTGTCGGCCGAAGAGTTGTTGGCGGCACTGGCTCAGGCTACGGGCTGTCCCCCCGAGCACTTCAGGGTGGGGAAAGTCCACCCTGGAGTCAGAGGGGTGGGCTCGGCCTTTGCCTCATGCCCTGTAGAGGCCGCCAGAAAGCTGGCGACTGGTGGCAGACTGACCGTCGGATGGAGCTCCGCCTCCATCCAACTGCTAGAACAGCGCCCCATGCGCTGCTTCAGGTGCATGGGGCTCGGCCATCCTGTGGTCAGGTGTCCATCCAAAAAGGACCGAAGTGGTCTCTGTTACCTCTGCGGACTGGATGGGCACTCCGCCAACGAATGTGAGGCGGCGTACAGATGCGCCGTCTGTGCGGACGCTGGCCTTCCGGCCAGCCACCGCATGGGGGGGATAAACTGCTCCCCCCCAGCAGTAAAAGGCCGCCTCACAGCGGCTATCCCGCTGGTCAGGGCGGAGGCCACCCGTGCGTCTGGGGAGGAGCCAATGGAAACCGCCAATGCCCACTAGGCCCACCACCGAGATACTACAGGTGAACATCAACCACTGCGCCGGGGCACAGGATCTACTGTGCCAATCCATGGCGGAGTGGGGGGTTCATTTGGTGGTGGTAGCGGAGCCTTACGTGGTCCCCAATAATGCCAACTGGCTAGGGGACCTGGACGACTCCGCTGCTATTGCAGTGAGGCCGGGTGGCGGAGCTCCTCCCCTTTCCCTCAGGGAGAGAGGTTCGGGTTTTGTTGCAGCAGACTGGGGGAGAATGGTGGTCGTATCGACCTACTTCTCCCCTAACCGTAGCCGGGCGGATTTCGAGTCCTTCCTGGCTGCGGTGGAGGGTGTGGTGAGGCGTGCGGCCCCACTCCCAGTCTTGGTGGCGGGGGACTTCAACGCCAAATCAACGGCGTGGGGGTCGCCCCGTACGGATGTGAGAGGGGGTATCCTGGAGTCCTGGGCGCTAGGCCTGGGACTTCAGCTACTCAACCAAGGTACCACTCCCACGTGCGTACGGTGGCAAGGTACGTCCATAGTGGACGTATCGTTTGCCACTGCCGCCCTTGCTGCCAAAATCCGAAGCTGGCGGGTCGAGGAAGAAGTGGAGACCCTATCGGACCACCTCTACGTCCGATATGAGGTCTCCACACGGGCCCCCAGCGCGTCACAGCGTCGGGATCCTACGGCGAGTGCCGCCTTTCCTAGGTGGGCACTCGCCAAGCTCCGCCCGGATGTGGCGGAGGAGGCTGCGATGGTGAGGGAGTGGTCCCCTCTCCCTCCTCATCTCGCAGGGGATCCCGACGGCATGGCAGACCACTTTGCAGACGACCTTCGAGCCGTCTGCAATGCTGCCATGCCGCTGTGGCGCCCTCCCCCAAAGTGGAAGAGGGTATATTGGTGGGCGCAGGAGGTGGCCCTCCTGCGCACAACGTGCCTAGCCGCGAGACGCGCTCTCCTCCGTTGCCGGAGAAGGCGCTCCAGGAGGACGCCTGACGAAGAGGTTCTCCTTCGTCAGGCGTATAGGGAGGCTCATAAGGCCCTGCAGAAAGGGATCTGCAGGGCCAAGGAAGAAGCTCACAAGCGCTACCTAGACCTCCTGGACGCTGACCCCTGGGGCCGTCCGTACAGGGCAGTGAGGGGGAAGTTTGCTTCAAGCTCCCCCTCTACTGCCATCCTCGAACCGACGCTGCTCGAGGAGGTCGTGGGGTCTCTCTTTCCGACCCCCGGCCCATTCGAGCCCCCACCTATGGAGCCTCCGGAACCACTGCCGGAGGCTGCGCTGCAGGGCCCTCCCGTCTCTGACAGAGAGTTCGAGGCTTTGAGGGAGCGGATCGGGAGGAAAAAGACGGCCCCTGGACCTGATGGGGTTCCGGCTAAGGCCCTAGCAATAGCGCTGGGGCCTTTGGAGGAGAGGTTCCGGGCGCTTCTCGACACGAGTATAGCCCGGGGCAAGTTTCCGGCGAGGTGGAAGGTGGGGCGTCTCTGCCTGTTACGCAAGGAGGGGCGCCCTGCCGACTCGCCATCGGGGTACCGACCGGTGGTCCTACTCGACGATTCTGGCAAAGCCATGGAGAGGATCATGGCTCGTCGGATCGTCGAGCACCTAGAAACGGAGGGGCCGAACCTGGATGAACACCAGTTCGGCTTCCGCACCGGTCGGTCCACAGTTGACGCAGTGGGCCTCCTCAAGCGTTGGACTGAGGAGGCCACTGGAAGGGGGGAGGCTGTTGTTGCGGTGTCACTCGACATCCGCAACGCGTTCAACAGCCTCCCTCACGAATGTATCAGGGCGGCACTCAGATTCCATCGAGTGCCGTCCTACCTCTGCGCCCTCGTCAACGACTACCTCTCCGAACGGGTAGTGCTGTACGAGGGCGCAGATGGGAAAGTCCTACGCCGGCCAATGTTGGCTGGTGTACCTCAGGGGGCCGTTCTCGGCCCCCTTCTTTGGAATTTGGGGTATAATTGGGTCCTGCGAGGCAATCTCCTACCCAAAATGGAGATTGTCTGCTTTGCCGACGACACCCTTGTCGCGGCAAGAGCAAAGACGTGGGAAAAGGCAGAACGATTAGCGTCGGTCGGCACCTCGTTGGTCGTCCGGCGCATCCGTCTGCTCGGATTGGAGGTGGCCCTAGACAAAACTAGGGCCATGGGCTTCCATCCCCCACGCCGCAGGATCCAGCCGGGGCTCCGAGTCCGAGTGGATCCCGGTCCCGGTCGAGATGCATTTCAAGTATCTCGGCCTAACTCTGGACCCCCGCTGGAACTTTGAGGAGCATTTCAAGCTCCTCGTTCCACGGCTGATCACCACCGCAGCCGCACTCGGACGGCTCCTCCCGAACCTGGGAGGACCAAATTCGGCATGCCGTCGACTTTATCACGGGGTGGTAAGGTCGATGGCACTTTACGGAGCCCCGGTCTGGGCGGAGTGTCTCACTCCCCGCACCCGGGCCCTCCTGAGGAGGCCTCAAAGGGTCATGGCGACCCGGGCTGTGCGGGCTTATCGCACGGTCAGCCACGGGGCTGCCTGCGTGCTAGCGGGCATGCTTCCGTGGGATGTCGATGCCCTGGTTCTGTCCCAGGTGCATCGGCATCGGGTCGCCGCTAGGGCCCTAGGAGAAAGACCCGTTGCCGAGGACGTGCAACGGGTCCGTGCAGAGGCCTATGAGAGGGCCATTGACGATTGGAGTGAGGCACTACTCAACCCCACCGCCGGTCACCGGACGATCCTCGCGATTCGTCCGGTGTTGGAGGACTGGGTGAGGCGCCAAAAAGGCTGCCTCACCTTCCACATGGTGCAGATAATGACCGGACACGGGTGCTTCGGTCATTATCTGCACCGCATAAAAAGGGAGGAGTCGCCGCGATGCCACCACTGCGGCGACCCCGATGATACGGCCGAGCACACGCTCCAGGTGTGCCCGGCCTGGAGTCCCCAGCGCCGGGAGTTGGAAGTGGCGCTGGGTGGAGTGGACGTCACACTGCCAAACATGGTTGAAGCCATGCTTGGCAGTGTGGCCACCTGGAAAGCAGTTGCCGCCTTCTGCGGATATGTAATGTCGCAGAAGGAGGCAGCTGAGAGGGAGCGAGAGGAAGAGGCCGGTCTCGCTTCCCTCAGACGTAGGCGGCTGGGCAGGAGAAGGCGGGCATACCTAGCCCGTCTTTAAATGTCCCAGGGGACCTGCGCACATAGCTGGCCAGCTATGTGTGCCTGCACAAGGCCCCACCGTCTGGGGATTGCCTGGGTGTCTCCGGGCAATCCTCCGTTGGCGTTAGCCTAGCCAGCCGGCTAGGCTGCCCTGGGGTGGATCGGGGTTTGTTGCCTCGGCAGAACCCGGTCCGCCCCGTTCACAGGGCAAGGAGGCACCGGGGAGTTTTAGTGGGTATTCCCAGTGCCGCTATGATCAGGTGCTGGGCGACCCCCACATATCCTTACCGTCTAGCCAGCGGTAGGGAATCTGTAAGCGGATTACTCCTCGTAAAAAAAAAAAAAAAAAAAGTATTGTATATATGTAAGGGCATAATCCTTTTTTTTCTATACTACAGTCGCTGTCTATGTATAGGCTTCTGTACAGCACGATTTATTAATAGTCTGTCACCGAAGCTCTCAATATACATAATCGAGCACCCTCGCCTTTGATGCGTTTGAATTTTAAACTGCTCCGTGATGCTTCCTCTTTCGTATTTCGTTCGTTGTGTATGTATCGTGCCATGCCCGTCATAGATTTTTTTATTCAAGTAGTTTCGTACTATTATATTATTATAATTAATAAATAAATATACTTAAGTATATTAATATATCTACTTTTATATTACTATTGTTTCGTTTTAGTAAATTATTAGTTAAGGACATCATATCTATTCGAAAAATGACAATTGGCTTTAGATGATAGCGGGAATAAAATTCAAAATTCTCCCCATGGGAGTTTGAGTTTTCTCTATTTTGATTGAACCGAGTTGTAAATATAAATGTTTATTTTATATGGATGTGTTTTTGTTTGTAATGAATAAACGCAAAAACAATAGTAACTCGACTGATTTTAAATATTATTTATATTTTACAAAGTTACGCGGACGAAGTCGCGTTTGTAATTCATTCATTACAAACATACAAAAATACAAATCTTCTCTCTTTATAATATTAATATAGATTAAGTTAAGTTAAGATTAAGTTAGTAAGATGTTCTTTAAACAGACGGCATTTTCATCCACCTTATATGGGACGATAGCCACCTGTGATCAGTAAGCTTGCCTACCCTTTAACATAATATAAAAAAATGTGTAAAACTTTTATTATTTTTTTATTAATTTGAATTTATTTTACTAAATTTAACCTACTTTTCATGCTTATCGTTAAAAACTTGAAAGGATTTTTGCCTTTCATGTTAGACGTGATGATGCGCGGCCGAGTCTACTTTTTCCTGTTCCCAAAGATAAAGTGAAGTATGAAGTCAAGACGTTTCCTGGGCCCGTACTATCACCTCTTAAAGCGATGCAAAGACGATTGAGTGAGGGAGATGTCGTCTTACAACATGTATTGCGCCATCTCGTTTACTCACTCGTTTTTGCATCGTTTTAAGAGGTGATAGTAGGCCCTCTGATCATAGACAAGATAAAGATCGAATCACTAAAGGAATACTGTTTCGAAGAAAGGGAAAGCATAGGTAGAAGTGTATTTATACAACAGTGATTAAATTGATAGGGAGAGCAACTAGGAAAAATTATTGAGGGACCAGCGCATGCTCCTGACTTCGTCCGCGCTCATAAAATTTCGCGACAATTTCATAAAATTGTTCATGTGTTGTTTTTGGTATTTTTTTTATTACATTTAAGACGTTCCCGTAGGACACATTTAAATTTTTTATGATTTTTTTTTTTATAAAAGGTACCCTTTTTTATGTACTTTTCTGTAGCACACACAGTTTATGCAAAATTCCATAGTGATCTATAAAGTAAGTACTTTTGTAGGAGATTTGCAGTTTCACGGATTTTTTTAAATTATCCAGTGTATCCGTACTAATATTATAAATGCGAAAGTTTGTATGAATGTATGGATGGATGGATGGATGTATGTTTGTAACTCTTTCACGCAAAAGCTACTGAACCGATCACCATTAAATTTTGCATACACGTTGTCTGGGACACCAGAAAGGACATTAGCTTTCATCCAGAATGCGGACGAAGTCGCGGGCACCAGCTAGTACCATAACCATTTCATGTATAGATCTTCAATCATTTATAACTAATGGCAACCCTTAACAAGCAACGGATGGTGAGCTGGCTATACTCCAGGTCTTAGAAACTATATATAAAGAATTCGTTGAAACTGGTCCGACCAACTTTTGGCAACTTTGCAACGGTTTTGGGATTATTCTGAAATTTAGTTTTCTTGTAGATATTCCGATTCTATTCCACTTAGTTACAATATAACGTGACAAATGTTTATTTTGTATATTTTACACATATCTTCTATAATTAGTATGTGTGAATTGCCTATATGTGAACGGCCACTGTTGGCTTTGGTTGGTGGTTGGTTGCGTTGCTTGGTTACAGGCGCGGAAGTGGCCATGTCTGTCGACCATAAAATAATAAAAACAATATCAACAAGAAAATCGTATAAAAAGTAGCGATAGAACCCACCAGAATAGGGACGTTGTTTGCAGTTGTTTGGGTGCATATTTTAAAGTAGTTATCGACAAATTTTCTAACCGAGGTGTCAGCTGGTCGACGTTGTTGTAGTATTACTTATGTGTCCAACGTAGACAGTGTTTCGTGTTGGAATTTACCTACACATTTCACACAAATTTTATCGTCTTTCTTTTTTATTTGGAACTAGTTTTGGTCTACGCTTTTTTTTCTTAGATGTCAAAACATTCTATTATTAAAATAAGGGAGGAATCCTTAATTTTAAACTGGGAACACGCTGTTAATGGCGTGATTTTTAAACCCCAACGCCAGACGCAAAAACGGAGTTGTGTCTCTGTCTATCTGCATATCAGTGTATCTGTCCATCTGTGGAATTGTTGAATATCAGTGTATCTGTCCGATTGATATGTGAAATTTGGTAAAGAACTTCGACACTATTTCCATGACATGATAACCTTGACCTTGATTTTTTTTTCACACAACTGTCCACGGACCCCAGCTCCTGCGAGAATAGGAATACTAGGGTCCGGGAGTTACTTATTATTTATTAAGTCGCTTAACCTAATATAAAACGAATTCTTAAAACTAACTTTAATTCTAACAATATATCTAGAGCTTGACCTATTGAAGCTAAATTGAAGCTAAATAGAAGCTAAAGAATATGTAAAAATAAATTTATATTTTCTTTAATCTTTGAAAACGTACTTACGATCATATTTTTGACATCAAAGCATTATTCCTCAGAGACACTTATACTCAATAGAAGCTATGATTGAGTGAGTGAAGTATACCTAAATAACTCAAAGAAGTGCCACTTACACTTAATGTTCAACTTATTACTTTAGTAGACGATCAAGTAAAATCGCCTTGGTAACGATACTACGAGTATATCGCTCCGTCAATGTATTAATCAGACTCGAGATTGAATAAGACTTCGTGCTTGGAACCAAAATGGCGACCTCCGTCCTTAGTAAAGGGCACATTCATTTTATCATCATAACGCGAGAGACGTGAGAAATCTAATATTAAGTACGCGACGCACGTCACGAGGTAAGGGCGTGGTCACACTAGATAAAAAAAAATTCTATATCCTAATGTTGGATGTTTGTTGGTTAATCAAGCAAAAACGGCTGAACGGATTTGGTGAAATTTGGCACACACATAGTTCATCACCTGGATTATTTTTTATCATAGAAAAATTTTTTAACATGGAATTTTGAGGCTTTATAATATTTAACTTTATATTTACTGAATATGCTAATTCTTGAATATGCTAATGATCTTTGCTAATTAAAAATAATAATAAAAATTGTTTGCGTAGTGATAAAAGTCGAATCATTGCGATATTTACTCCACAGGAACCAGTCACAACATTATAAAATTCCACCAAAAGATTGACTCGCCTAAAGACAAATTGTATTCCAGGAAATAAATTTCAAAAACTGGATAGCTAACTGTAGCCATACCCTATCGAATTTCGGCCACTCATATGGTATGTAGAGCGGGTCAGATTCGGATTGTTTAATCGCCTTCAACATTACTCACTGCCTGAAACTGTCCAAAATTAAATAACGCTTATATTTCACGCAGCTTGTGGCCATACAGCATTCTTGCCTGTTTAGCTTTTTTCCACTTTGGTACCTACTTGTGTATTGGATTTTTTTTAGCGATTTTAGATTATTTACAGAATAAAAAGTAGACTATAGATATTTCTAAATCTAAGTCTAATCTTCAGTCTGAGTGTCCGAGAACCATAAAAGCATTACCGCTTAGTCGGAAGTTTGTAAAGCGCTCATCATAGACAAAATTCGTAGTATGTATGTACTGTAAGTTAACTCAGCTTATGTAACTCGCGTTAGGAACCGTTTCTAGGCACCGTAAGTACCTAGGTGTTAAGTTAGGTGTTAGGTGTTACTTAGTAACCTAAGTGTTGTTGTAGGAAGTGAAAAGTAATAGCGAAAGGAAAATATAATTTGTATCCTCGAAGGCTGGAACTACATTTCGCTCGGGCAAATGAAATTTTCCTTTTCACCTCTAAGCGTCACCTTGCAGAATGCATATAATATAATAACTATGTGTAGGTCTGTCTAAATGTAGAGCTGTCTAAATGTAGAGTTTTGTAATTGGGATGTGTTTTTAAAATACATTCCTTACATTTTTTCTAAGGTAAACGTGGTTAGTCGGTTAGGAATAGACGATAGTAGACGACCAAAAGTGACTTGATAGTAAAATTTATGAAAATATGAGTCGTGCAAGAAAATATTTCACATTATATAATATAAACAATTATTTTTAATTTTTTATTGCAACAAAAAATAGAAATTGAATTTTACTGTGCTATCCTGTTCCATTTTTTGTTTTGATTTTTTCTTACATTAATCAAAATCTTGTTCAGAAATTCGTACAAGATGAAATTCGTACAACGTTCAAAGGCGCTCAATAAAATGTTATAAATTATTATAATTTTACTAATTTTATTTTCTAATTGTTTCCACAGCTTCCGCAATTTTAATTCTATAAATATTACATGCTTAATATTTATAGAATTAAAATTAAAATAAAAAAATAATAATTAAATAACCAAAGAACAATAGACTTCTATCCAATATTAATAATGACACTTGCTACTTCAGTTCCGATTATTTGTTTGATCGATAGGAAATTAAATGTCAACAACAGATTAACAGGTTTGATATAAATTTTAAGGAAAGTTGTCGAGGTGTTGGTTTCTATTAATTTCTCAACAAGTTACCTAAACTCATCATTGGCTTTCATTTACAAGGTATAGAAAATTTATTTGAAGTAATATTTTCAGTAGGAATACAAGGTGAATGCTTTTCTTTAAGGGTGCTCATCTGTAAGGAGGTGACATTGCCGCCAGAGGGACGTTTTACGACCTTTCACCTTTGTAACTTTGTTTCACAACTAGCGAGGGAAAATAATTAATAAACTAGAGAAAACATTTCCACTGTCATAAATTGTTTTTATAATCAAGAAGATATTTATTTGTCATTATTATATTATTTTATTTAGGTATATTTAATTTAGGAAATTTATCTATTTTAAAACTATGTACAAATTCTTAATAGTAAATTAATGTTAAGGTTGTTGCAAAAGCGATAACAGATGGCCCCACTAGATGTAATTAGCAATTCCGCTAACAGATGGCGCCACACATGTAAATTAACACGCTCTAACGTTGCGTCTCCGCTTATTTTTATGAACTTTGTGTAGAAAATAAATGATCGTTTATTCCTACATTCAAAAATATATCCCAACATACAAGGTTGTTTGATTGACTGACCCGTTCTCCCTTGGACAAATACTGAGCGATCGGTATACATAATTTATACAAACTATTTAAAATAAAATTGTTTAATTTCAACCCGGACGAAGTCTAAGGTAGACGACGTCGCTGTGTTTTCTTTCACTACAAAATCACACTTATAATCCTCCAAATCGACACCTATACTTGAAGCTAATAGCGAAAAAGTTCTATGCTATCAATCTTTAGTGTATAATAATGGAGGGAAGAAAAATGTCGTTTGTATCAACGACCCGTTCAGTTTTCCGTTCATAATTCTTGTTGGGTTCTGACACACGGACTCCAAGAACGACATACAAATATTTGGGTTATGGGAAGTATTGAAATATTTAATTTCTAGTAAATGATATTATTTAACTAGCGACCTACTCCCGGCTTTGCTCGGGTTGAATTTTTTATGTATAAGAAAAAATATTCCCGCTTATCTTTCTTTCTATATGTGAAAACCCAATGAAAATCAGTCTATACCCATTCTCGAGTTTTTGAATGATATAAAAGCTAACATAACATTTTTATTTACCTGTATATGTACATAATAGATAAGTTACTATTTAATTTAGCAGAATGGTGTGTTCGCACTGAACTAACTCTAAATCAGGTGGCTACTTGACGGTAAACAAATAAGAGTGTCACTTGTACTACCAGTAGTACTAGTGATACAACGTTGTGGCATTTGTACTACCAGTAGTACTTCTTGGTAGTTCTACTGTAACAGAGCGATATTAACTTGTCAATTCAGACTTTTCTTTGATCTTGCTAGCATTAATTATGCTAACAATGACAGCATCTATTTATGTTTATCTATGTAATATTTAATAGAAAAAAATATATTTATTTCTTTATTTAATGAAAAATTTATTCATTGCTATTTTTATAAATGACACTGGAAAAAATCACCGGAGAGGATCTTATGGAGCCAAGACATTAAAAGAGAAGAAGAAGAATGTTTCCTCTTCGGCTGAAAGATTCGCCAATCAAATTTACAATGTTACTCCGCCACCAAATGTTCCGTTTTTATTATAAATCGCCCCCTTCTCATTTCGCGATCGATCAAGCTTCAAGAGACGTTCCCATCTCAATGGATTGAGATAAATGTGGAGAGCTTTATTCAGAATCTTGACGGTGTAGAGGTACAGAAGCTAGATATGGGCATGAAATATAAGCGCCTTACAAAGCATCATTGACTACACCATTCATAAATCTTCTTTCGGGTTTGAATTTTACTTAATCTTAAACTCACAGGATCATTTATTGTGAGATTCATTCACTTGGAAGACGATATTTTCTAAAAAATAATCATAAGTTGGTTTTTGTAAGTCTTAAGCCATTTTTGTCGTGTTATTTTTTGAACTGATGAAAATTACTAAAAAAACATTGCAACCTCGAAGAAGAAGACAAGAATTAGTAGTGACAGGGAACATTGCGTTTCGAAGTCATTTGGGTAGCCCGTCTGGTGACAGAAACCACTGTTTACAGAAAACTACCGTGAAACTGTACTGTTGTGTTTCACGTGTACTGTTGTTTTTCGGTGAGTGAGTAAGAGATGCCAGAGTCCATTTTCTTAACCTTTCCTAATCCCTTATCCCATTATGTGGGGTTTTTGTGTTCTAGGCGATGATATCAACATACAAAAATGAACCTTAAATGTTTTTAATTACATAACATTTTAAGACTTTTTTTATCACTTATCAGATTTCTTTGCAAGTTATACCTACTTATCTTTAAAATGTTTATTGTTATTTACTGTTGTATACCTTTTAATTTCCAATATGACAATTAAAAGTATTGACGGACTAGACGCATAATGACTTAAACGTATAATGTCTTAAACGCATAATGACTTAAACGCAATACAACCTAATTCACAATGACCCTAATTACAATTCGATAATTAATAGAACCCTATAGATTAAATAAGATGCACAGAAAAATACACACTTTGTGTATAAAAAATATTTATTGACAACAAATACACCCACTGGACAAAACAAAGAACACTTTTCTGGTCCATTGGGAAAATGACGAAGTTCAGTTGTAACCCATCTAGTGCCGACTTAAGTACTATGTTCTTTGGAAGCGTCAATTATTCAAAAATTTTGTCACCTTCCACGTACAAACTTGATCTGATTAATAGCCTAAGATTACGTAATTGAGACTCTTTGAAAATTTTACTTCGTTAAAATAATGAATAAATATCAACTGATTGAATAAATATAAATCTCAAAACTTCGTGTTCTGATACAACAAATTTACTATTAATTATAATTTAAAAAATATTGCTTTTATTTGAATTTAATATTTTTAATCGTTATATTGTAACATAGACCTTTAAGGTCTTTTACCTTTAAGTTTAATAAGGTGTGGGACAATGTAAGCGGTAGTCCTTTCGCCGTCAGTGAGCTATATTAGTGAGCTATATTAGTGAGCTATATTAGTGAGCTATACAGTGAGCTATATTAGTGAGCTATATTAGTGAGCTATACAGTGAGCTATATTAGTGAGCTATACAGTGAGCTACGTTAGTACATATTATTTCAACGTTCGCCGTACGTATTATTGGAGCGCTGTGTACGCAACCGTTTTTTAGAAATAGCTCTAGTGCATAAAAACCGTTATGCACTAGAGCTATTTCGTAGTAGATGCTCTAGTGCAGCAGATTATTTGTTACATAATACATTAATTAATTACATAATATTATGCTGTGATATTATCATGTATTATATACATATCTGTAATTATTCTTAGCACACTCATAGCTCTCAGTTGAGAGATAAAGCAGCTGGAAGAGGCTTAAAACTTCTGTACAGAATAAATTAGGGGTCAAAATAAAAAACAGTATCGTATCTAGAATTCGCCTTTGTTATTATTCTACAAAAACTTAAATAAATGAAAAATTTGCTCTTCGATGAATTAGTCTTGGGCACAAGCGACCATAAATTTCACCGTAGACCATTCGAAAGAGTAAAAAATTCTTAGTAAGATATGTATTCATTACTCATTTTGGAGCAGTGTCGCTTATCATTTTTCATTCTTTTTTTTTCCTGGGCGAAGCCGGGAGCGGAGCGCTAGTTAGACATAATAATAATAATAATAATAATAATAATAATAATAATAGGGCGTAGGGATGTGACGACCCCATCGCCCAACGGTGAGGCAACTAATGTGACATAGCTGCCTTACCGTTGCAATTAGTCAACCTTACTCGTCCTAGGGTTAGGGACTCCTCCGCTCACAGATGTTGGAACCGTGTCTGTGGGTTTCCAACTAGACAGTTTCAAACGGTCCCATCGGGGAAATGGGCGCCCCCCGATGTATACAGCCCAAAAACATGGTGATGAATAACAATGAAGCACGTATAGGGTCGCTACCCGGGGGTCGCCGGGGCACGTCCAGGACAAACACTGGCACTGGACGTGGCAGAGGGCGAGCCAGTGTGTTGAGAGGTGTGGGCAGTCCACCTAGCCTGCCCTCGAATTCATCATCACCACCAGACGGCTTGGTGCCGATAGAGCCTTCCTTGGCTCAGAATTCGGCATCCGCTGCTGGTGGTCAAAGAAGGCGCATGGCGTGGACCAATATGATGAACAGTAACGCCATGCGCGCCTTTTATAGGGCGACAATGGGCGAAGCTGGCGGGACGGGCTATCGAGCACGCATGCATCGCGAGTTTCAGCAGTTGGAGCCTGGGGTGACCGTCACGGAACAGAACCTGTCGGACAGGGTTCGGTACATACAGCGCTCAGGACTTTTTAGCGCTACCGAACTCGAGCAACTAAGACTAGAGGTTGTTCCTGACCCGAATGCTGCATCTGTTGTGGGGGCCTCCGCACCGTTGCGCGATCGCGCGGACGTCCTCGTGCGGCCGCGTAGTGGTGCGGAGACCAGTGATCGACCGCATCATATGCAGGGTGACGGTGAAGGAATAACCGCCCAGGAAATAGAGCGTATGAGAAGCATACTGGGAGAGGCGATTTTGGAGTACCGCCAAACTCCTTTTGAACTGAGACCACGCTTACCCCGAGTACCTCTTAGCGTCAATGTTCGGGATGTCGTTGGGGCCATAAACAACATGCTGCCCTCTTACTTGGAGGGCAGCGCGGGCCTCTCTGATACGGATTCGGTCCTATTTGGCGCGGCTATAGCTGTTTGCCGAATAGTGGGCGCCAATGCACGTTTGCCGGGTCGTGCCACCCAATACAATGGGGTGCCGGCCTGGCGGAGAAGGATCGAAAGCCGTATCACTGCGGCCCGAGTCCTCATCGGCAAACTGACCAGCTTCAGGTCGGGTAACACCAGACCTAGAGTAATGCGCTTCGTGAGGGAGGCCTTTTCGGGTGAGAGAATGGATCTTTCTCACCCGGATACGCACCGAAAACTCACGGAGCGCATCGATGACCTGAAGCAAAAGATCGCTGCTTGGGGTAAGCGTATACGGCGGTACTCGGAAAGGGTGAAGAGGTACCGTCAAAATCGCCTCTTCATGAGTGACCAGAAGAAGTTTTATAAAAACTTAGAGCGTCCCGATAGTAGGGTGACTGGTCCCAGACCTAATCAGACTGAAACTGTTGCCTTCTGGCGAAACCTGTGGTCGGAACCAGTTGCTCACGAAGAGGGCCCTTGGATGAGGGCAGTGGAAGAGGCATGTGCTATAATCACGCCGATGAGCCCCATTACAATAACTGAAGATGATGTGGTCGCTGCGGTCCGTAGGGCTCCGAACTGGAAAAGTCCGGGACCGGACGGGCTGCACGGCTACTGGTTGAAGGGGTTCTGGCGCAGCCATGCCACTCTCGCTGCTCAATTTCAAGAGGCTCTTGAAAACGGGGCACTCCCAAACTTCTTAACTACAGGGGTCACTCATTTAGCTCCTAAAGACAGTGCTACCGCAGATCCATCTAAATACCGCCCAATAACGTGTCTTTGTACAATATACAAAACACTCACATCCATTCTGAGCTCAAAAATTTATCGTCACGTGACCGATAACAACATCTTATCGGAGGCTCAGAATGGATGTAAGGGCGGTAGTCGCGGTAGCAAGGAGCTGCTTCTCATTGACACGGCTGTTTGCAGACTGGTTAAACGCAACCGTCGAAACTTCTCCGCTGCCTGGATTGACTATAAAAAAGCGTTTGACTCGGTTCCCCATACGTGGCTTTTGAGGGTCCTCGAGTTGTATAAAGTGGATGGTACAGCTCGACACTTTCTTGGGACATGTGTGGGGCAATAGAGTACGATGCTTAGTCTTTCCGGTGAGCGGATGACGGATGCGGCTGATCGGATAAGGATCTGTAGGGGTATTTTCCAGGGTGATTGTCTGAGTCCACTTTGGTTTTGCCTGGCGTTGAATCCTCTGAGTACTGTCTTAGAGGATTCGGCGATGGGATTTCAGTTTCGGAGGGAAGGCCATCAGATGTCACACCTTCTTTACATGGACGATCTCAAGTTGTTCGCCCCGAACGCTCATCGTCTGGAGGAGCTGCTGAAATTAACTGAAAATTTCAGCAGATCTATCAGGATGGAGTTCGGGCTCGACAAATGCGCGGTAATCCATGTGGAGAGGGGTCGGGTTATTCGTTCGACAAGTGTCGAAGTTGGCCCGGGGCAGATGAGGTCACTCTCCGGGACTGAATCGTACCGATATCTGGGCATGTCGGAATCATTGGGTGTGAGGGAGACGGTTGTGAAACAGTCGGTTCGCGAGGAATTTTGGGAGCGCCTGACAAAAGTTCTTAGGAGCTATTTGTCCGGGGGTAACAAGATACGAGCTTTTAACGGCTGGGTCATGCCCGTTCTCCTTTATACGTTCGGCGTGCTCAGATGGTCTCAGACAGAGCTTGACGCTCTGGACAGAAGGGTCCGCACAACTATGATCGCTCACAGAGTGCGTCACCCGAAATCATCGGTTGAAAGGATGTACATCCCGCGGAAGTGTGGTGGTCGAGGCTTATTAAGTGCCAAGACCATGCACAACCGCGAGATGTGCAACCTTAGACATTTTTTCCTGACTGATTCGGGTGGCGGGCTCCGTAGGGCAATCGTAGAATGTGACAACGGACTCACCCCTCTATCTCTGTCTGATCAGCAATGGCGGGATCCGGTGGTAATGAGCGCCTCTGCCAGGGAGGCCGTATGGAAGGAGAAAGAGCTGCACGGGCGGTTTTACAAGGCTCTTCATGAGCCTCATATTGACCGTAAAGCCTCCGTGCACTGGCTGCGCTTCGGTGATCTCTTCGGAGAGACCGAGGGTTTTGTCTGTGCGATACAAGATCAGGTGGTCAAGACGCGGAATTATCGGAGGTACATCATAAAGGATGGCACAGAGGACATATGTCGAGCCTGTCGCCGTCCCGGAGAGACTCTCCGACATGTTACCTCCGGTTGTTCGGCGCTTGCCAACACTGAGTATCTGCACAGGCACAACCAAGCGGATGGTTGAAAATTTTTTGGAGATTTCTGAGTTCTTGTTGCTTTTGGACGCTTTGGAGGTTCCTCTTTGTGTTCTACGTGGTGGATTGACGGACTGACGTGATTGAAGCCTTTTTCAAGGCTTCTTTTGTTTCAGTCCCGAAATTTCATTTCGTCGTCACTTCGTTATTTGTTGACCGATTTTGCTGCGGTCTGCTTTGCACGCAGCCTTTTTCAAGGCTCTTCAGGGTAGCCTGCAGTAATTTTTGGTTTTCGTTGTTATTGTTATTGTTTTTGCTGTTATTGTTATTTTCATAAAATTTTTAAACTCGATTTTGAAAATTTTATAAAAAAATCTCTGTTATTGGTGTTTTCTGACCCGTTAGAGGTCATAGGTGGTACCCTATCAATTTGAGTGGTGGACTGATTTGAATGAAGCTTTTATCAAAGCTTTTCAGTATCAGTCACGATACTTAAATTGACTGGTGTTCTGTCATTTGTTGGCAGATTTTGTTGCGGATTGCGTTGTATGCAGCCTTTCTAAAGGCTCTACAGGGTGATTCACAACAGTCGTTGTTATTGCTTGTTATTTGTTTGTTATTTGTTGTTTTTCGAGTTTTCATGAAATTTTGTTGTTTATTTCATTGTCTATCCGACTGAACTCGTTGTTTTGCCCCCCCTCTAGTAGGGGTGGACTCTCCTACGAGCTCGGAGGTCGGCAGGGCCATTAACTGGCCCATGTCGGACTCCACAGAGGCCAGTGGGCCTAACCAAAAGGAGACTGGAGGGCGCAATTTGCTGTACTCCAATGTGTTGACGCGGTCGGCTGCTCGCAAGCGATCAGCAATGGAGGCACATACCAAGAAGCAGCCCGAAGCCAGCAAGTTCTTTGCTGTGGTATCAGGGTCGGAGGAGACGGAGGAGTTCGCCGAACCAGCCGTACCGCCGAAATACGTCAAAGGGCGTAAGGGCCGTGGCGGTAAAGCGTCCGGCCACGACGTAGGCGTTTCGCGGGCTCGCCGCGAACTGAGAGAAATGGAGTCGGACTCCGACTCCGACAAGTCCGCGACGACCTACCGGTCAGCTAAGTCGTCGGCCGGCTCCGTTGAGGAGCTGACGCAAAAGGCGGAGGCCAGCGCCTCAACGATTCTGGAGGTTGTCCGAAAGTCGGGCAGCCTCAAGGGCACCTCCCAAAGGGAGATAAAGGAGGCCACCCACTCCATACTCGGAGTGGTCGAGGCGGTGGCGGCGCGCAAGTCGTCGAATGAAATTCGACGACTACGAGCGGACAACAAGCGCCTCCGCGGGCAAATAGACGCCCTAATCGAGGAGGTGACGGCGCTGCGCAGGGCTTTTTCTGAAAGGCCCGTAACTAAGAGGACCCCGGCCGAGCATCAGGCCGCAGAACCGCCCATGACAGTGGCTGAAGCCCAGCCACTATCTAGAGCGGAGTTTTTGGAGGCCTTATCGGCCCTTCAGGCGGAACTGACTGCCCACGTAGGGGGGGTAGTCAATGCCCACCTAGACGGGCTGGAGGTGGATGGGAGGCTACTCCCGGCTCGCCAGCTTCGTCCGCCGCTAATGGCGGATAAGAAGCGGGAGGAGCGCGTTGCGGCATCCCAGTGCGAGACAGGGTCAACTCTGGCCCCACAGGCTAACCTGCCTAAAAAGGCAAGGCCGGTAAAGGTGGCCAAACCCCCTGCTGACAAGGCTCCTGAGCCGCAGGCGGGAAGCTCGACTGAGCCAGGCGAGACCTGGTCGGAGGTAGTCCGGCGCAAAAAGCGCGCCCCTGCCGCTGCTCCCGCCCCGACTTCCGGGAGGAAAGAGAGTGCACCAAAGCTCCCAAAGGAGCATAAGAAGTTGGCGGTAGTCGTGGCCCTCAAGCCGGAGGCTATTGAAAAGGGGGCCACGTATAACAAAGCGATAGCGAAGACCAAGGCATCGGTCTCGCTTGACGCCCTCGGAATTGGACCGGCCCAATTCCGCACGGGGGTCACGGGAGCTCGTATACTCGAACTCCCGAAGGAGACTACGCCAACGCAGGCAGACCAATTGGCGGCGCAAATTAGCGCGGTGCTGGGGGATGAGGCGAAGGTCACGCGCCCTGTCAAATCGGTTGACATACGAGTCAACGGACTCGACGACTCTGTGTCGGCCGAGGAGGTGCAGGCCGCGCTGGCCTTAAGCACGGGCTGCCCCCCCGAGCACTTCAAGGTTGGCAAGGTTCACCCTGGGGTCAGAGGGGTGGGCTCGGCATTCGCCTCATGCCCGGTGGAAGCCGCAAGAAAGCTTGCGACCTGTGGCCGATTGACGGTTGGATGGAGTTCTGCCTCCGTCCAACTGTTGGAACAGCGTCCCATGCGCTGTTATAGGTGCATGGGGCTCGGCCATCCGGTCGTGAGATGCCCGTCGAAAAAAGACCGCAGTGGTCTTTGCTACCGTTGCGGATTAGACGGGCATTCTGCGCATGAATGCGAGGCCGCATACAAGTGTGCAGTCTGTGCGGACGCCGGGCTCGCGGCCAACCATCGCATGGGGGGGATGAACTGCTCCCCCCCAGCCATCAGGGGCCGCCTCACAGCGGCTAAACCGCAGCCAAGCACAGGGGCCATTCGTGCTGTAAGGGAGGAGCAAATGGAAACCACCAATGCCCAGTAGGCTCACTGCAAATATCCTCCAGGCGAACATCAACCACTGCGCCGGGGCACAGTATCTACTGTGCCAGTCCATGGCGGAGTGGGAGATTCACCTGGCGGTGGTGGCGGAGCCATACGCGGTCCCCCATAATGCCAACTGGTTAGGGGACCTGGATGACTCCGCTGCTATTGCAGTGAGGGCTGGTGGTGGGGCTCCTCCCCTTTCTCTCAGGGAGAGAGGTCCGGGTTTCGTGGCAGCGAACTGGGGAAGAATGGTGGTCGTGTCGACCTACTTCTCCCCTAACCGCAGTCGGGCGGACTTCGAGTTCTTCCTGGCTGCGGTGGAGGGTGTGGTGAGGCGTGCGGCCCCACTCCCAGTCTTGGTGGCGGGGGATCTCAACGCCAAATCCGTGGCGTGGGGGTCCCCTAGTACGGACGTGAGGGGGGGTATTCTGGAGTCCTGGGCGTTGGGCCTGGGACTCCAGGTACTCAACCGTGGTACCTCTCCCACGTGCGTAAGGTGGCAAGGTACATCCATTGTGGACGTATCCTTCGCCACTGCCGCCCTTGCTGCCCAAATCCGGAGCTGGCGGGTCGAGGAAGAAGTGGAGACCCTATCGGACCACCTTTATGTTCGATACGAGGTCTCCACGCGGGCCCCCAGCGCGTCACAGCGCCGGGATCCTACGGCGAGTGTCGCCTTTCCCAGGTGGGCACTCGCCAAGCTCCGCCCGGAAGTGGCGGAGGAGGCAGCGATGGTGAGGGAGTGGTCGTCTCTCCCCCCTCACCTCGCAGGGGATCCTGACGGCATGGCCGACCACTTTGCGGACGACCTTCGGGTCGTCTGCAATGCCGCCATGCCGCTGTGGCGCCCTCCTCCCCGATGGAAGAGGGTGTACTGGTGGGCGCAGGAAATTGCCACCCTGCGCACCACGTGTTTGGCTGCGAGGCGTGCTCTCCTCCGATGCCGGAGAAGGCGCTCCAGGAGGACGCCTGACGAAGAGGTCCTTCTTCGTCAGGCATACAGGGAGGCTCACAAGGCCCTGCAGAAAGGTATCTGCAGGGCCAAGGAAGAAGCACATGAGCGCTTCCTGGCCCTCCTGGACGCTGACCCCCGGGGTCGTCCATATAGGGCTGTGAGGGGAAAGTTTGCATCAAGCTCCCCCTCCACAGCCAACCTCGAACCGACGCTGCTCGAAAATGTTGTGGGGTCTCTTTTCCCGACCCCCGGCCCATTCGAGCCCCCATCTATGGAGCCTCCGGAACCTGCGGAGGCTGCGCTGCAGGGCCCTCCCGTCTCTGACGTAGAGTTTGAGGCGGTGAGGGAGCGGATCGGGAGGAAGAAGACGGCCCCGGGACCAGATGGGGTCCCGGCCAAGGCCCTGGCGATAGCGCTGGGGCCTTTGGAGGAGAGGTTCCGGGCGGTACTCGATGCGTGTATCGCCCGGAGCAAATTTCCGGCGAGGTGGAAGGTGGGGCGACTCTGCCTTCTCCGTAAGGAGGGCCGCCCTGCCGACTCACCGGCGGGGTACCGACCGGTGGTCCTGCTCGACGACTCCGGCAAGGCTATGGAAAGAATCATAGTCCGCCGGATAGTCGAGCACCTAGAGACTGAGGGGCCGAACTTGGACGAGCACCAGTTCGGCTTCCGAACCGGTCGGTCCACAATGGACGCAGTGGGCCTCCTCAAGCGGTGGACTGAGGAGGCCACGGGCAGGGGGGAGGCTGTTGTTGCGGTGTCGCTCGACATCCGCAACGCTTTCAACAGCCTCCCTCATGAATGCATAAGGGCGGCACTTAAATTCCACAGGGTGCCGCCCTACCTCCGCGCCCTCGTCTTCGACTACCTTTCTGATCGGGTAGTGTTGTACGAGGGCGCAGACGGATGCGTCCGTCGACGCCCAATGGCGGCTGGTGTACCCCAGGGAGCCGTCCTCGGCCCATTATTGTGGAACCTGGGGTACAACTGGGTCCTGCGAGGCAACCTCCTTCCCAAGATGGAGGTTGTCTGCTTCGCCGATGACACTCTAGTCGCGGCGAGAGCGCAGACGTGGGAGGACGCAGTGCGGTTAGCGTCGGTCGGCACCTCTTTGGTCGTCCGGCGCATCCACCTGCTAGGATTGGAGGTGGCCCTAGATAAAACTAGGGCCATGGGCTTCCATCCCCCACGCCGCAGGATCCCTCCGGGGCTCCATGTCCGAGTGGAGGGGGTCCGGATTCCGGTCGGGATGCACATCAAGTATCTCGGCCTAACACTGGATCCCCGATGGAGTTTCGAGGAGCATTTCAAGCTCCTCGCTCCACGGCTGACAGCAGCCGCAGCCGCACTCGGACGGCTCCTCCCGAACCTGGGAGGACCAAATTCGGCGTGCCGTCGACTTTACCACGGGGTGGTAAGGTCGATGGCACTTTACGGAGCCCCGGTCTGGGCGGAGTGTCTCACTCCCCGCACCCGGGCCCTCCTGAGGAGGCCTCAAAGGGTCATGGCGATCCGGGCCGTGCGGGCTTACCGCACGGTCAGCCACGGGGCCGCCTGCGTGCTGGCAGGCACGCTACCGTGGGATGTCGATGCCCTGGTTCTGTCTCAGGTGCATCGGCATCGGGTCGCCGCAAGGGCCCTTGGAGAAAGACCCGTTGCCGAGGACGTGCAGCGGGTCCGTGCAGAGGCACAAGAGAGGGCCATGGATGATTGGGGTGAGGCACTCCTCAACCCCACCGCTGGTCACCGGACGATCCTCGCGGTTCGTCCGGTGCTGGAGGAATGGGTGAGGCGCCGACGAGGTGGCCTCACCTTCCACGTGGTGCAGATAATGACCGGACACGGGTGCTTTGGTCATTATCTGCACCGTATAAAAAGGGAGGAGTCGCCGCGGTGCCACCACTGCGGCGACCCTGACGACACGGCCGAGCACACACTCCAAGTGTGCCCGGCCTGGAGTCCCCAGCGCCGGGAGCTGGAGGTGGCGCTGGGTGGTGGAGACGTCTCACTGCCAAGCATGGTTGAAGCCATGATTGACAGTGAGACCACCTGGAAAGCGGTTGCCTCCTTCTGCGAATCTGTAATGTCGCAGAAGGAGGCAGCTGAGAGGGAGCGAGAGGAAGAGGCAGGTCTCGCTTCCCTCAGACGCAGGCGGCCGGGCAGGAGAAGGCGGGCATATCTAGCCCGTTTTCAAATGTCCTAGGGGACCTGCGCACATGGTTGGCCAACTGTGTGTGCCTGCACAAGGTCCCACCGTCTGGGGATTGCCTGGGTGTCTCCGGGCAATCCTCCGTTGGCGTTAGTCTAGCCAGCAATGGCTAGGCTGCTCTGGGGTGGATCGGAGTTGGTGCCTTGGCAGAGCCCGGTTCACCCCGCTCACAGGGCAAGGAGGCACCGGGGAGTTTTAGTGGGTATTCCCAGTGCCGCTATGATCAGGTGCTGGGCGACCCCCACATATCCCTTCCGTCTAGCCAGCGGTAGGGAATCTGTAAGCGGATTACTCCTCGTCAAAAAAAAAAAAAAAAAAAAAAAAGGCACAACCAAGCAGCCAGGATCCTGCATCAGGAGCTCGCTCTGAAATACGGCTTCCTTGAGCAGAGGATGCCTTATTATCGGTACTCGCCAGAGCCAGTTCTTGAGAACGGCCGTGCCAAGCTCTACTGGGACCGGCCCATCATCACAGACAGGACTGTTCTAGCGAATAGACCTGATATTGTGTTGATGGACCGGGAGCAGTCGCGGGTGTTTTTGGTGGATGTCACTATCCCGCATGACGATGGTCTCGTGAGAGCTGAAACTGAGAAGAAGAGGAAGTACCTCGACTTGGCCCACGAGATTGTCGACATGTGGGCTGTGGCCTCCGCTGAAATCATCCCAGTTGTTCTGTCCGTCAATGGTTTGATCCCAACCAGCCTCAGTGACAATCTGAAGCGGTTGGGATTCCGTGGCGGTTCCCTCCCGGCCCAAATGCAGAAAGCGGTGCTGCTCGATACAGCCAGGATCGTGCGTCGGTTTCTGTCGTTGTCGTCCTAAACCCCGATCGACTGTGCTTCTGTCGGGGGTAACACCGTCTCCCCCTCATTTTGGCTTTTGGAGGGGGAGACGAGATAAATGGAAATATAAATAATAATAATTTATTTATTTGCCGAACATAGGTTACAATAGTTATAATAATGCTGCCCTACATTCCACCCTATAAGGGCATGCAAATATTCATATCACGTAATATTAATCCACATCACTTCTTCAAAATCTGCTATCCATGAATAGCAGATTTTTTTTGTAAGCTCTTTTTTATAAGCTTGATATTATTAATTTTTTTAGAGATCTATATACTTTTCTTTAATATTTTTGAATACTTTGCATATGTATTTTTTGTATTTGTCTCTTTATGTGTGTAGTATTTATATCGTAGTAATCTTTTTGTTTTACAACTGATTCTTAAACCTTTGCTTATCCATTTCGCTTTCGTGAAGCTATTATTTATTTTTATTTTAACTTTAGGAAAGCATAGTTTGTAGAAGAGGCAAAATAGATTATGAAATTATGTGAATGCTGTATTTAGATTCGTCTCCCGCAAGACATCACTAAACGACAAACTGCTGAGACAGACATTGAATTTATCAACATTGTCATTGTTGTAATCCCTTTTGTATATAAAAAATGCTTCCGGCTTTCTCTTAATTGACTTTACAGGGATTTTCAGTAATTGTGCAGTTTCATGATCAGATAGTTGAAGTGGCAAGATGGCGGAGGTTGCATTTTTGATATTACTCAATATATGGTCTATACATGAACTGTTTCTTGTGGCTGTTGTTATGTGAAGAGTTAAATTATAGTTCAATGCAATGTCGTTCATCAGCTTTGTAGTTTTATCAACTTTTAATGTATTAATATTAAAATCGCCTGCCAATACCATCTTTTTCTTGTAGCCATATTTTATAGTTAACTCGGCTAATAAATAATCTAGCTTATTCAGAAATATGACAGCTTCGCTTTTAGGAGTTCTATACAAACAAAGAATAATAATATTATTTCCGGGAATTTCTATTCCGCAGCATTCAAATTGTCTCGGTATAGCGTGATGATCTAAAATCGCAATTTTTTTATAAATAAATTTTTTTTTTACTAATATGCACGTTCCTCCCCTCTGTTGATCTCTGCAGAAGGATGAAGCCAATACATACCCATTTATTTTTAAATACCCTTCTGATCCTTTCTTTAAAAAAGTTTCCGATAAGCAAATTACATCAGGTTCATTGTTTTTATAAACAAGCTCGAGCAATGTCATTTCCAGAATCTCTTTTTTGGACAATATACTGGCTATGTTCTGGTGAAGAATATTTATATATATCTGCGAATGGCCTTGAGGGTTCCGTTTATGATCGAAAAAACGAAATTTTTTTCTTTATTGGAAAATAGTAAGGTATAGTGCCTTTTCCTGTCAAAATTGAACCCTTAGTCGAATTTATAGGCGTTTTTATACATGTGTCATTAATACCCATATTATGTTGATCGATTATCTGAGAGACAGGTTTTTGCTTAGAAAGTTGTGCATCATTCAAATTCCTAACCAAGGTAATGGTTCGAGATATAGAATGGAATAATGTTTCCATTCCATAACTGTTAAGATTTCCCGTATATTTGTCAAACATAGCATAATCATAATTAAGATCCAAATTAGAATCTACGAGGTAAGCATATTCATATTTATTAATATCACGGTATAACAAATCATTAAAATGCTCCACTCTCCAGTTGAATATGTTAGCGAAATTACTATAATTATATGTTGGTACACAAATAATTAAATTTGTATTAGTAATTTGACTTAATATTTTTCGAATATATGTTACTAGAGCATTACAATTTCTGGATGCCTTAAAATCTTGATCTCCCAACATTATTATGCAATAATCATTCATAGTATAGCTTTTTACTTTAGTCTTTATATCCTTTAGCAGGTATTCCTAAGAATCGATTGACTTGTTTTTGTCTTGCAACTCTAGAATGGCTAGACCTATTGTGATTCGGCTTTCATTTAAGGAAATCGGGATAAACAGGGAAGGTGTTGTTAGTCTGCTATTTATGTCGACTGAAGTTGATTGATTAGGGCGGAAAGTATAGTAAAAAGTGCTCTGTGACGTTGCAAAAAGAGATGCTCATTCACCAGATTCATTCGGAGGTATGATATTAAAAAGGTATCAAACAGTTGAACGATTGCGTTCGCGAAGAGAGGTCGTCTGCGTTGTCCTTACATTTTATAGTTGGAATTATAGTTCTGATATATCGGTAGGACGATAAAAGTATTTGCACTAAACATAATATGGTTTAATTAATGTACCCGAAGTAGAGGGCGCTAACAGTGTGTATGTATAAAAATTGCACTCCGGGCGAAGCCGGGAGCTGGTATTAGCACAGCATACTTTACTTATTTCGTACAGTAGGCCGACGGAGACGTCTAGACAGGGCAATCGTGCGGGGCGTGAGAGGTGAGGCGCGAGTGGGACGTGCCCAAGCTGCATACTTCGTCGTTCTTAGTAGCTTGGGATAAATATTCTAGGGCTATCGCGTCTTTCAGATTTTAATTTATTATATAAATCAAAATGGTGCATACGGCATGTGCTGTAAGTGCGTGCTAATCTATATCTCGCATAAATAAAGAACTAAGCTTTCATCAATTTCCGCACGATGAAGAAAGGTACTTAAGCACATTTTATATTACTTAATTTGTGTCAACCCTTCCGTAATTTTTAAATACCTACACAGGCGGCGGTATCGCCCAACATCAAAGGCGTCGGCCTACTGTAGGAAATAAGTATGCTGTGGTATTAGTATAAATTTATTAACACAATTAAAAACAAGTTACAGTACTGTTTTCGTCTGTTGCTCCATAGTTTCTTTTATCCTGGGAAATAGGGTTCGCACTCGGAGTTTGGCTTCACTTCACAGTTGAAAAGTCGAGGGTTTAATATTAATAAGTTGGCAAGAGTTAATGAAATTGGTCATTTGCTGAGAAGTTTTCAATATGTTGCTGGCTGCTTTCAATTAAGTATGACACGCTTGTATTTTATGTAACCAATTTAAACTTCGTAATATTTAATCCACTGTGATCCAAGTTTTAGTAGGTATGTAGGCCGTTTATAGTAAAAGCTAGCCTTTGCACGCGACTTCGTTCGCGTAACTTTTATAAAATATAGCCTATGTTACCCATGTGTTACCCTCTGATAATGCATCTGTCTATTTTAAAATAGAAGAGAAAATTAAAATAAAATTAAAATTAAAGTTTTTAAATCGGTCAAGAAGTTTTTGAGTTTAATTATTAAAAACAATAATAAAAATATTTTTTCTTTATAATATTAGTTGATATAATATATATTACTAGCTGGTGCTCGCGACTTCGTCCGCGTGGAATAGTTATTTTGGGAATCATTTGGGTATCTCGAACGGTTTTCGCAGCGCACGCAACGGAAGCCCTCAAAGATGAATAATTTTCCCCGCTTTTTCCACATTTTCGACTGTTTCTTCGCTCCTATTAGTCGCAACGTGATATTATATAGCCTAAAGCCTTCCTCGATAAATGATCTATCCTACACAAACAGAATTTTTCAACCAACCGATTTCGAACCAGTAGTTCCTGAGATTAGCGCGTTCAAACAAACAAACAAACAAACAAACAAACTCTTCAGCTTTATAATATTAGTATACTTAGATAATGTAGACTCTTTATAACATAGACGTTGCACGCGACTTCGTCCACGTAATGTTATAAAATATGGCCGAATGATACTCGCTGATAATGAAGGAAGTCGCGTACAACAGTTAGCATTGAATAATTATAATAAGCGATAAAGTTGTTTGTTACTGAATTTCCAAATATCGTGTTTTCTTCTTAAAAGCTACTACCGCACATTCTAAACCTTCAAATACGTCCAAATATGCCGCAAGCGTAAAACACAATTGTTCTTGAAATTTAATTGTTGAACTCCATCACAAATTCGTTAAGGAACAAAATTTTACAACTCCTTAATGCAATAATCTTATAACAGGCGTTTTCGTAATACAATTGCACAGTTTCGCTGTGATCTCGCTGTGGAATAAAATATTAAAATTTATATATTTTCTTGTTTTATAATAATTATTTTGTTGAAAATTGAATATGGCAGCAGTAATGACTAGGTTTTAAATTAATTGTAAAACGACAAAATATGAAACACCGATGTTCCGACCGATGGTCGATTTTTCGGCGTGATTTATCGCCATTTTTAGTTTAGAATAAGCAAGCTTAGTCATCTGCATCAACATTAAAAACCCCATGACGATCCACTGAGAATTCTAAACAAAAAAGATGATAATGTAAACAAGGGCCGAGCGTTCGAGATACCGTGTGCTCTGTCTACTAATAGTCCAAGTTATTTAGCTCAAAAATGGGTTCGATCCGCAAAAAATTCTGCTATTTGATTTTTTGATTGGATTATGTCAGAGACCGTCTCCTAAGTATAAATCCAAGCGTTAGCCGCCATCTTGAAAACGTCTTTTTACAAATATCTCGGCAACGGTGACTTTTATTAAAAATTGCAAAAAAATCTTTTTTGTAGAGGATAAAATTTCCCATCTTTTTTATTTCAAACGTTTTTCTCTATTGTTAATATTTGCCGATATATAGTCTATTAAATCAGTACAGTCAGATTTGTGGCATCAGTATAGTCTATTATATTACTTGTCTTTTAGTTAATGAAAGGTTTATCCATATTTCGCATTTACATAAAGATAATAAGACATTTTAGTTGATGTGTTCAAAGTTATAGACTACGCAACAAGATTACGTTTTGGTGATCTCTGCATTCTGCGGCAAGACAATCTCTCGGGGATTACGCGTGTATGGTTCAAGAGACATTCTGTTATTAGATTAGGAAAATTATTTTTTCATATTAATTCAGTCTTATGTCCAGTCTTTTGTATTTGTTTTTACTTAATACATGCTAAGTTAGCCTATAAGTAAGTGGAGTATTAAATATTATAAAGGATTTTTTAATGTGAATGTGTAAAGATGGTTGTATACTACGTTGGCTTCCTAATAAGTAAATAATTTAATAAATAAACAAAAAATAAATAAATTAATTAATTAATAAATGAATAAATAAATAAATAATCGTCCTTGTATCACTTGATTGTATTTGATGTTCCATTGTTTGTTTGTAGACACGATCGCCCATTAATACAAGCAACGCTATATGCTTAAAAATGAGCTGGCGACTTTAATAGGACCACGGGTAAAGAGTAAAGATAGGATAGTAGTATAACTTTCCTTACTAACTCACCGAAACGCAATAGTATGTGGGGCGAAGAGGAATAACTCCACATATTTATAATTATACAATTGAACATAATCACATATTTACCAATTAACAAATGGTGATGAGTGGCGAGAAAGCGCGTGCTTTCTGAAGCTGTGTTGAAGGCCGACTGACTGGTTTCCGTGCCCCTTCTTTTAAATGAAGAATGATACGGAAATTCCAAATAGGTCACATTAAAAGAAGGTCGCCACAAGTATAAGTGTCATCTCATCATGATCTCAACTATGGGACGTTCTTTGCTGGACATAATATGCCTCCCTTATAATTTTCCAAAAGGGTCGGTCAGCATCAGCTTGGATCAACAGGCTACCCGCGCCCCTTATTAGATTGTCTGACCACCGTAGTTTTTGATTTTATTCATTACTAGCTGCTGCTCGCGACTTCGCCCGCGTAACTTTGTAAATTATATACTAAAACCTCCCTCGAGAACCACTCTATCTATTAGTGAAAACCGCATTAAAATCCGTTGCGAAGTTTTAAAGATCTAAGCATACATAGGAACAGACAGTCAGCGGGAAGCGACTTTGTTTTATACTATGTAGTGACAAATAAAAATACAAATCTTTTTTTATATATTATCATTTAGTATAGATAGGCACAGACTAGATCTGTGACCTGTCATTTTTGGTTTCCCGTTATGGGGACATTGTTAGACACATGGCTTCTTATTGTTAGGAGTTATGGCCACGATATTCCGAAGCCTATGTGTATATGAGTAAGTAAGTTAAGAATAAAATCTACTATTTCCCGCTTATCGCTTTTCAATTGCAAAGGTTTTAGAAGTCCAACTAGTGGATTTGCGTTATTGTTTCCACAGTTGTATTCTAGTTAGATGGTAATTAAATATGGCCGGATTCCATCGACTCATGAGAGAGGGTTAGGAATGTAATAATTTAATTTGTTATTATATTATATACTAGCTGCTGCACGCGACTTCGCCCGCATAACTTTATAAAATATACCCTATGTCCTTTCTGGTATCCCAGACAACGTGTATGAAAAATTTCATTAAAATCCATTCAGTAGTTTTTGCGTGAAAGGGTTACAAACATCCATACATACATCCATACATCCAAACAAACTTTCGCATTTATAATATTAGTAGGACTAGTAGGATTAGTAGGATAGGATAATGATATTATAAAAATATTTCAATTTGAACAGCTGTATCTCAGGAAATATCATGTCTATGTAACAGTAGACTTAGTTTATCTTATTTTATAGATCTATGTGTCTGTGTGTATGTCTGTCACATCTTAGCTTCCAAGCAGAGGGATCGATTTTGAGGGTCCGTGGCTTAGGCCCCCAGTGGTCGACGCATGACTCGTTTTTTTTTATCCAGCTGGACATGATCGAAATGGTTCTTAGTTATAATTTACTAGCTGGTCCCCGCGACTTCGTCCGCGTTGAAAAAGCAATATATCGGCTTACATCGTTATTGCTATTATACTTAGCCAGGAGTTACTTTCCTTAATTTTAGATAAACCCCCGAAAAAAAGCAGTACTTTTTTTCTGGATGAAAGGTACCCTTGTCCTTTCTGGTGTCCCAGACAACGTGTATGAAAAATTCTATGGTGATTGGTTCAGTAGTTTTTGCGTGAATGAGTTACAAACATCCATACATACATCCATACAAACTTTCGCATTTATAATACGGATGAAGAACTGTTCAGACGTTCGAAGATTATTGATGAAAGTATCACACAGGTTCGATTTATGTGAAATATGGTATACTGCTATTTCAGTGGTATATTGGGCTCAATAGAAAGTCAGGGATTAGATAACTTTTAATTATACTTAGCTTTTTTCATATGTCAATTGAGAAACTAAGCCGATACGAGAATATACAAAGGCCGGTGTGAATCAGTAAGCAATAAACAAGAAAGTGGGAGAATACGCACGTATAGATAACACTGAAGCCCAAATCCTCAGTCAACGGGCGAAAATGCAATCTCGTGTCTCTGATTCGTTTCACTGGCTTATAGTGCTGCCAAATGAAATTGGAACTTGCTTTTTGTATTAAAAGTCAAGCAAACTGACAACCCGCTTAACGGAATTGGAACTTCCTACTGTCATCTGCAATGAGTACCGAGGTCATGTAAGTACCTATTATAAACTAGCTGGTGCCCGCGTCTTAGTTCGCGTTGAAAAATGAAAAATATAACACATGACAAAATATCTGACATATTTATTTTAATTTTTAATACTTTAGATATTACTTAGAACTTTCACTGGTGCAGGCTGTGCCTAATTTGAAAGTTGATGATTTTGCTTGAAGCCCGCCTCGTTGGAGACCTTGTATAATAAATTTATAAATCAATAAATATATAAATACATAAATTTATAAATAAATAAATATTAAAAATAAAATAAAATAAATAAATAATAAAGAAATAAATAAATAAATAATAAAATAAATAAATAAATTAATTAATTTAAAAAAAATCTTTATCGATCTGACGACGGTGACGCTTACATTTTTAAACGATCTTTAAAATGCAACCCATACATACTCAATTGTCAGTGGACATTATATCACTAGTTTAAAATTCCAATTTTGTCAATGCACGCAAACAGTACTGTAGAATAGGAAAGAATTGGGGTAAAGATAGCTGATAACAAAGGAATGTCCCATTTATCTGACCCGTTTAGTTTGAAACGAGTGTTTAAGGAGATTTGTTGTAATAGATATCGCGTTTGTGTTTCGATGCTTTTATGTTACCTTGGCGTATCCTTTTCCATTCAATAGTTGTGCTTTTGTTCAATAAAAAAGCATGAAAATGTAAAAAGTTAACAAATCGGAAAATTAACGGTCGGCAGACAGGCTGAAAGTCCACTTGTTGAGAGGCTTTCTCTTTTAGTAACTTTTTAGTTTCAAAAGTTACTAAGAGTCGACGACTAAATAAAGGAATTAATTTGAAAATTGACGAAGTATCCCAACTGTACTTGGTAGCTCAATTTTTAAAATTAAACAAAAGAATTCATCGATTATTTATTTACTAAATATCTCCAATAAATTCCAATAAATACCAATAATTGTCCAGTTATGGAACCGAGTGTATTATTAGCAATTCAATCACTGTATGTTTTGTTGTCTTAAAACATGATCAATAATGACATCTGTGCCATTAACTATAATAATATTTTTACCGTCAGTAGTATTTATAAATATAGTGTTGCTTGTATTCTTAAACATAGATTCTAAAGCTTTTTCTAGTTCTTCTGCCTTTTCTTTCATATACTCTTCAAATTCCTCCCAAAAGTCATCCATAAAGCAACGAGCTTGAAATGAATCACAAGGCCCAGTTCTGACTAATTTCACTATGTCCGTACTATTATGTCTAGTACTATTAATGTTGGCGCAGTGCATATGGCATTCGTTGATGTAAGTCACGTTGTCGTTACCACAGACAGGCAAATATGTCCTAGGGCATTCCTTGCAGCCTTCGGTAACTTTTATCGAAACAAGGTCCAGACTTGCACTTGAAAGACTTGGCCAGTCTTTCACCTGAGAACCGAACCATTCTTTGAAACTTAACGTAACCCAATCTTTGCCGTCTGTGACTTGAGTGTTCACTGTTGTTAGGAAGGTTGTTACGTCTAAAAAAAAATATTCAAAAACGTTACATACTTCATGATATTATGCAACTCTTATGATTATACATTAGTCATTTACAATCAAGTGGGTCTGCCATTGAGTACACAAATAAGTAGCTAGCTCCTGCATGAGCGCATTTATAGTATGAACTAATTTCACTAGGTTTTAACTGCGACTTCGTTCGCGGCCTTTTTATTATGTACGTGAACTACACTTTTCATACAAGATTTCTCTCTAAGCGTCACTGGACGTCACTGAGCGTCACTGAGCATCACTGAGCGTCACTGAGCGTCACTGAGCGTTACTGAGCGCCACTGGAGTGTTACTGAGCGTCACTGGAGCGTCACTGAGTTGCGCTGAGCGTCGCTGAGGGTGACGCTCATGGTCAGTGAATGGTCACTCCGAATTTACCCCCAGGGTGTATTTTTGGTAGGGCAAATTCCCCGCCCAATAAAAAGTTTTTACTTCTAAACATTATAAATCACCAAATACAAGGAGGATTAAACCAGTAGTGAAATTAAACCCCGAACCTGCATATCTATCGATTGCGTGTTACTAGAACCAATAACCGATGTTTATTGGTTACTAGTAAAAAATTCCGTTCTATTGTGTATGAATTGCGTTGAATGCAAGAAATATTCAACTACGATTCAATAAAGGATTTTCATAGCTATCATACGCATATTTTTTCCAAAAAAAGCTGACGTAAACACTAGATTGAACCGACTGTCAGACAATCTCTATGACGTAGGCGGAAAAAGATTTACTCCCGTCGGCCGTGTCCATCGACATCGCAAAATAAAAAAAAAAGTCACTGTACTGGTACATACGTCACTATAGTAAAATTTCCTTTGAGCGTATAAGATATTTTCGGATTAATTATTGTTACCTAAAGTAACATATTATTATAGGAAATTTTTTACCCAGAAAAAATATTAGGTGGCCGAGGGATTGTCTAAAATATTAAAAAAAACGGCAAGAGTGGCAAGACCCGATTAAAGAACTGTATTATTATTATTCATTTATTTATTTTATTTCTTAATATTAAATTTTTAAATTATAAAAAATATTATAAAAAAATTAAGATTAGATTGCCGCAAGAAGATACCTTGGGCTTTATTATTATTATGACATTGCATAACACCTACACTTCATTTTTATTATGATATTCTTTGAAAATACTATTCAAATGGGATGCCAGTAACGCCCGGAAACGACTTGCTCCTTGATGTCCACCTATTACACCGATGCGTACCTTCTACATCATAATCTCAGCCGCAGGGCGTCCACTGCTGAACATAGGCCTCCCCCATAATTTTCCAATAGGCCCGGGTCAGAAACAGCCTAGATCAAACGACAACCCGCGGTCTTTATCAACTCGTCCACCTTTTGTGTGGACGTGGCTTCAAGTCGAGAACCTTCCGACACCAGCGGCCGTCAGCTCTCCATATTATGTGTCCACTTCAACTTATTTAATCTTTGGCTTATGTCGGCAACTTTCGTAGATCATTCCTGATTCGATCTCACAGTATAACTCCGAGCATAGCTCTCTCCTGAGCTTGTTGAATTCAAGTTCAAAGCTCAACGTCGTTCAACGAACCACCTTCTACATAGATGCATGCAAAATATCAATTTTTCATTTAGTTTATTGTTGAGACTTGAGAACAGCTTGACAAATTCAGCTAATTTTTTTTTTTCAAATATTCGTTTAACCCCGAGAAAGATTCTTATGAAGAGAAAAAATGGAAAAATTGTCTGTAAAAAAACTCCGTTTGTTTCAATTGTAGCTACTTGATGGTAGCTGTACCACCAGTCAGACTGCCTGCCGTCCATATCTTTAAATAAAAAACATAATAATAATAAAAGCCTTTATTACTGTTAATAATAACAGTAATAAATCTACTTATATTTAATCTAATTTCTTAACTCATTTCACTTCGCAGTAACGTCAAAATCTTATCTTCCTTTTTATTTATTACTTTTTCCTTTTTTTGTTAACCATTTGTCTTTCGACACATAATTACCGCATTTACCGCTGAAGGACAAAAAGAAAGTATTCACATAAAAAATATACTTCACTTTTAATTAATTTATATTATTTTCACACTACGGTGTCATTAAAACTTCCGAATAATAAGTAACCAAACTCCGTATGCCAAGAATCCCTTTAACCTTTTTGCCTTTGACCCTTCTGACCTTACAGGCGGGTCAACGCATAATGCCTCTACGGTTCCGCTGCCATTTAAGTCACGCTACACACTGCTCGTTTTCAAAAATTAGGCCATCATTTATGTATGTGGGCCTTCCGATTACGACGGGCACATTCGACTGTGGTTTTGATCTCCATTACAATGCGCGGAGAGTTCGTTTTAATACCAACCTTTTCGCAAGATATATTATAGGTGTTCTCAGAATGTAATGATAGCGTAGAATAATTAAGACATGTTCTACGTTCCCCGTGCGGGTATAATTGATGAATCATGGCAGGCAGGTAATAGAATGTGCGGGGTTGTCTTTATGAGTTCTTTTTTATGGAAGTTAGACAAATGGGCCTTAAAGGAAAATCAGAAATGTAAATGAGATTAGATACCTCTATATATTTTGAAAATAATAATAATAATAATAAGGAGCTACACAATCTATATACTTATATAATTTTGTTGTGTTGGTTTGTGTATAACGCAAAAACTCGAAAACTAGGCGATGGATAGACTTGAAATTTTTACACAATATGCAATCCGTACCAAGGATTGATATTTTTAGATATTTTGCGTAATAACATAATTTCGATCCGCGAAAAAAAAAAAGAGTTTTTTACGGCGCCATCTGCCGAAAGCGAGAAGAATTAACTCGCCATCGAGGACCGCTGTCGCATTTAAAGTGGCAGTTAGCCGTTGTCATGGCAGCCGCTGACCGTTGAACGTCAAAGAAAACCAGAGCGAAGCGTGGCCGGGCCTGAGCCAGGCCTGAACGGACTCCAAAATTAAATGATTATAATTTATAAATGGGTAAGTATATAAGTAGCAATAATGTTGTTGATTGTCCTTTAATTCTTTTTGCTTTGAAGTAATTAAAATAGGTACATTATACGTATGCATTCATCATAATAAGTATAATACATAATACATTTCACTTAAGGAAAAGAAACATAATTATAACTGCGCTAATCTTAATGAGAAATGCAATTAACCTTTTATGAATCAATTAATTATTTAAGTCATAACATTACCATTATGATTGGATTCATGAAACAACAATACAGTACTTAATTTTTTTTATCACCCGACGACGCCCGACGCTCGACGCAAAATAGGGGTGTTATATATGTTTGACCTGTGTATCAGTAGGTATGTCTGTCTTTTCTTTATGTTAAGGTCGACAGATAGGCTGACGGTCCCTGGTAGGTCAAAGAAGGGACAAGACAGACTTACCAATGATTTAAACAGGTTCGCCTGCTCCTTCAGCGCTGGTTCGATTCCACCATAATCCACGAAAGTTTTTTGTTTATTAGCGTTCTTCTTAAGAGTTATCACATACAACACACACGCGTACAGAGTTTAATCTTTGCGCATAGATGCGAGCGCGGCGACAACTTGTAATCGTCTGTCTTGATTTGAAGGTAGGAAAAGGGAATAAAAATATATATAAATATGTGGGTAGGTGTATATGCGTGTGATGCGTTTCTTTGTATGTGTGCTATGTGCGTTTGTTGTATGTGTATTGTTGTATGGATATATAGGTAAAACGGCGTCAACATTGATGATGGCTTGATTGGAACAACTTGATGTAGGCCACCGTCGCGTCGCCTATAGCACAAGCAATGCCACCGCTGCTGCAAATGTGCTGGAGAGATTTAGTAATATAGTAACTTTCTCTAGTAGTAGTAAGTAAATAGGCTATAGTAGGATTAAGGATAGGGGATAGGGAAATGGGCTCTAATATGCGTTACACATCTAAAAATGATTAAATTAATAGACAACGTCATTTTAAAAGCCTTAGTGTGAAATAAATAGTAGATCAGTTTTAAACGCACATTCATAACTCATACTAATTCGCCTGCACGCGAGTACCCTTGAGGCTTTGAGGGATGGCGAACTTGCGGAAAAACCTAATGTGGACTTAAGTCATAAGCTTTCCAGATTCAGAAAATTACTATTTAATGATTTTACAAATTAAACCGTTTCAGCTGTTTCAACGAGAAAGAAACAAAGTGAACTGTTCCAGGCTGATCGCCAACCTTCTCTAGTTGGATAGGCAGTGCATGGTTTACTCTCTTTTCAAGGGCGGACCCCATTGTCACGGATGTCGTGACACAATTTTCCTGTGACGCCGCCCATCTATGGCCGTGCTATTATAAAGTCGTTGGGTTTTAGCTAGCATGAATCCGACATAAAGGACGCTGAGTAATTATTATTTAATCTGTGGCTGAAGCCCGTATGCCGCCAGGGCCCTAATTTTCTAACACCACTTGGCGATTCCTTACTTCGAAACCGATATCTACTAATCGATAATCTTCGTAAATTGTTACGATATCTACTAGATTCTGCTAAAAAGTTATTCTCTTATATATATATAAATGCAATGATAAGACTAGGATAAGACATTGATGTGTTTTGGCAAGGTCACAAAAGCGTGAAATCATAATTTGCCATACAGCATCAGGGCCGTATACGCTTCTGGGAATCGAATCCGGGAAACATGGAACAGAACGTTAAGGCAAGCACCCCCTTTTTTTAACTGGAAATCTTCATGGATTCCAGTTTCATGAAAGGGGCAGCTGCGGGGTTATTTGTTTTCTCTCGTCCTTTTCTTTTTCAGTTTCACTATATAAGGTAAAAGCACCTATTACCGCGGTATTTCGGGGAATTTTGACTTTAGAGTGAAATATTTTGTAATCAGGTCTATCCTCGGCAAGTAAGCATTTTTTTAAACATTTTAGGGACTCTTTATTATTGATTTCTCTCACTTCTTTTTATTTATTTTGAAGCGTAGTATTTATAATTATTTTTTTAAAACAGGAAGTCGACATCCCCTATTACCGAGGCATGCTCAAAGGCTTTTTCTATTACCGCGGTATGTGGCTCCTATTTCCGAGTATAGAAGAAAAATAATACTTGTTGTCCTGATGGTTCCGTATAAAATAAAATATATTTAAAAAATACAAAAAACATTGCGATCGACTTTATTATTATCATAATTAAGAAACTGAACAGATGTAGAAGAAGACTATCACAGTTACCTTCCACCTATATTAACAACAAAATTTATAATATTTTGCTTATTATAACTAATCTACAGTCTATACAGGGTTAAATTTTATTCACTTGTAGTACTTAATAAACTGCATTAAATCTAAAGATATATTTATTTATGTATGTTGGGTATAATGAGAAAAATAACAATAATAATTACACAAATAACTAAAATTGAATCAATAAAATCAATTTTTCGTATATTCTCGATTATAAGCACGTATATAAACGCTACCTCTTTTTACTAAAACTTACGTTTGAGTCTTTTGTGGTTTGATTTCTACTCAATGTCGGATGTCGTTTCAAAAAACCCAATAACTTTTCCATAATTACAGCGAAATTTGATTTAATTACAGTTATTTCTTGTAGGGACTAGCCAACTTATACTTGTGGCAAAGTCTTTGACGTAGTGGAAAGCAGTGGGGTGAGAGCAGACCTGACATCAAAACTGAATGTCCTCGATTATGATGTCATGAATTAATGATCAATAAATCAAAATCACAGCAGAGTAACATGATAAAACCGACTTTGTTATGAAACATTATTTGCAAATATTTTTATCAAGAATAATTCATTAACGGAACCCTAAATTTGGACACTGGTTACTACAACACGATACGAATACGAATACTGGTTGCCTTATCACTCGGTGATAGATTTTATATGAAAACTGTAATTCCGAGTACTCTGCACTCGTTAATAGATTCTCATATAATCTATTACCGAGGTATGCCGCGGTAATGGGAGTAGTATACAATATTATTAAATATAATTCCGACCCTTAAAAAAAGAATACCAGAAAGATTTTTTGGTGTCACTTCGAAAAAATAGAGATAAATCTTCATGAAAAACAGTATTTTGAATCACAAGATATGCCGTATTATCATTCTTTTCTCAAATGAATATTGCATATATTTTATGACGTTTTTGACACCCAGTACAAAATTATTCTTTAAGTGCTATGAGTTTTTATAAAAATAATGAGTTTTAATGGATTTTGCATACATCGGAAATATATTTTTCGTTTATAGAATACATGAGGACTGGAAGATTGATCAATTTTTACTAATGAGATAATAAATAATTGAAATATAATAAGCAAAATAGGAACCTCAATATTTCCATTACCGAGTGTACCCTCGGTATTAGAAGCTGCCTCCAATTTTAGGCATCTATCACCGCGAGTTTTATTTCTTAAAGTTATTATGTGTTTATTGAAAATTTCACCATGAAAAGTAAAAGATAATACTCACGATAATTAGCACGAAAGCGAATTAAAATTAAAGATTTTTATCAAATTAAATAAATAGCTATCTCACTTATGACTTGGACTCTATATAAGCTTACTTTCAACACAACCGGGTCACCTGTGTTGTTTATAAATCAAAAGGTGTCCCTCTTACGACCCTCTCGACAGTGTCAAATGTTAAAATAATAACTATGTAACGTTATATGTTAGCGGAATTGAGGTTGAAACCGGTAATTTTATAATATAAAAAGCCATTGTGTCGCCATTTGCGATTTTAATAAATACAGACTTTTCTTTACGATTGTTTATACCTCAAGTTTAAATTGTGAAATTAAACAGATTACACTAAAAGACAGCTGGTAAACAAGTTTAACAAAATAACGGGTGATTTTTTAAGAGTTAAGTTTTTCAGGTTGGCCGCAGTGGTTGGTAATGGCGTCCAAACGTCATCTAAGAAAGTGAAAAGTTTTCAGTATACTCTGCCATTTCATCATGGAAAGACTTGCAAACGAGCAACGATTGCAAATTGTTGAAATTTACTATCAAAATTCGTGCTCTGTGAAAAATGAAAATCCGCTGTTTTATCGAAAAATTGTGTTCAGCGATGAGGCTCATTTCTGGCTCAACGGATACGTAAATAAGCAAAACTGTCGCATCTGGAGTGATGAACAGCCACATGCCATACAAGAATTACCGATGCATCCCGAAGAAACGACAGTTTGGTGTGGTTTATGGGCTGGTGGCATCATCGGTCCATTTTTCTTCAAAGACGACCGTGGAAGAAACGTTACCGTCAACGGCGAACGATATCGAGCTATGATACGCGACTTTTTTTTACCCCAGTTGGCTGAGTTGATCTTGGTTGACATGTGGTTTCATCAAGACGGTGCCACATGCCACACAGCTCGTGAAACAATGGACATGTTGAAGGATGAATTTGGTGACCAGCTTATCTCTCGAAATGGCCCTGTGAGTTGGCCGCCAAGATCATGCTATTTAACGCCTCTTGATTATTTCTTGTGGGTTTACGTAAAGTCGTTAGTCTATGTGAACAAGCCAAACACGATTGAAGCCTTACAGGATAACATAAGACGCATAATTCGTGGAATACAGGCCGAAATGCTCGAAAAAGTGATGAAAATTGGACCTTCCGAATGGACCATTTGAAACGGAGCCGCGGACAACATTTACATGAAGTTATCTTTAAAACGTAAATGGCAAAGGCCAATTTATCGATTCCAATAAAAATTTTGAATATATGATGCAAATTTGAGTGTTTTATTCGATTTTTAAAAAAAACTACGCTTAAAAAATCACCCGTTATAAAAAAGCAAAGTACCTACACAAATATTCACTTCGAACAAGCATAAAGTTGTTGTAAGTGAAAATTTGATAAAAAAATAGCAAATTTATTGTAATAAATAGTTTTAATCTATACTTTATTAATATTATAAAGAGGAAAGATTTGATTGTTTGTTTGTTTGTATTGAGTAGGCTCCGAAATTACTGGAGCGATTTGAACTGTAGGGAAGCTATATTATCAGCGCGTAACATAGACTATATTTTATAAAGTTACGCGGACGAAGTCGCGTGTAACAGCTAGTTGTTTATAATTTTATAAATTTCTGTGTATATTATGGTTATTGATACATACGCTTCAGTAATATTAGATATATTATTGTCAACTAGCTGGTGTCCGCAGTAACTTCGTGCGCGCTGTAGTTTCTCTTTGATAATCCCAAAGGAATTATTTCCCCTGATTTTATTAGACTAGAAGTATATTAGATTTCAATGTTATCCATTAAACCGGACATCCTGTATAGTATGTATCTTCATTGGCAAAATGGGAAGCTTTTTGGCGACATTAACATTTGGATAATTACCTACCTATATTCATTTTTATTCTTATCATAACTAGTATTTTTTTTAATATTATTGCTTTTATTTTTACAGATATAAGTAATTATCCGAATTATAACAAATTTTATTTAAATTACTAATAACTTTTTAAGAATGTTGATTTTGAACTTGATAAATATTCACCTAAATTTGTCACCTAAATCATTTAAATAACTGTACGTCCTAACAAATTCGTGGGTGCCGAGATGGGAAGGTGCCGAGATGGGAATAAACCACCCTTTTACAGTAAATCACCGTTGAATGTCAGTATTGTGTTTTGTTTTGTTACAGTAAGCTACTAAGAATTGACAGGTACACAAATCTATCACATTTTTTAAGCAAAACACTTGAGTTCTCTCTCGATAATACTTTTATTTTAGATGACAGAGCCATCTTTGTATAAAAAAAACCTACAGCTCGAACTTTTGTTTTAACAAATAAAAAACATTTATTAAATTGTAACACAAAGTTACTTTTAAAGCTCTCCGGGAAATACGGACAAAAAGGAAAAGTCATTTCCATGAAACCTTCTAGACGGATCGCAAAAGATCGAATTAAGACTCGAATACAAATAAAATTTCCAAACACAAAGGGAAGTTTAGACGGAGTAAGCAATATACAACGTTTCTTAAAAGCAAATGCCAAAATCATTCAAGGACTAATTCATAATGTGGAAAATTGACGAGACGTTTGTTTTCGTCGCCGAGTCCATCGAAAAGTTACCACATTAATCTCGGTGAAGTCGATTCAAATTTATCTTTGTTTTAGCAACTTCCAAATTTCACTCGGAGCTAACTTGAGTTGGCACAGTTTCCGAAGATAGCGCAGACGAGCAACTTTCTTCCAATCACTCTTAAAACACTCCGAACAAATGTGAGATATTTGCATGATGGGTAATATAGAGTACGAGCAAAGTTATTTCAGTGGCACTCGGCAAACATAGTTCTGTATTTCATAAAATTATCGGTATTCACATTTTCATTATTATTTTGATTTCATTTCGCAGCCTTAAACATTTATAAAATAAAAGATCAAGAAATAAAAAAAAAAGTGTGTGTGTGTCAGCTACGACAGCTACTCCTTACGAACGATTATAATATAAATACCATACACAATAAATATTATAAAAACATACAGAAAATAATTTGTGTAGTTAATCTGTAAATAGTACATTTTTGTATCCTTTTATGGAAGCAAACAAGTTCGGAAGTAAAGAGGTAATGTAACAAACTGCAAACCTATAGAATTTCTAACAATATATTAAATAAACAACAAAAAATACACACCCTATCTACTCGTGCCTCATGAAAGGAATGAATTCGAAATAGAGGCCACACTCTGGCTAAGCATCGCAGACGTTTTGAATGCACCGTTTTGCACAATGCGTGGTAACTTCAGCCAGTAATGTGGAATTTCAATGCACAATAGCTACTCATGCAAACTTACTGCGCATCGACTCGTCTGCTACGAGCTTGAAATCTAAAATAGAAAGGAAATAAATTGCTTAGAGAGAGTTTACTACAGTTAAAAATCGATTTATTAGCATTTTATGTACTTTCTCATTTGGTACACTTTTTAAATACTTCATACATCCAATAGCAAATTAGTAACGAATGTACTCTGCCTTATTTTTATTCGCACAATTTCTTTATTTTTTAATATTTACTATATTCATTAGCAAAAATGTAACTTTTATAACCATTAGTAGAAAGTATCGCATACATTCTACTTCTGTACAGTCCAGTAAATAATGAATAAGCCGCCATCTAAAAATGTATATAACATGTCGAGCCTTCAGCAACTTGAGGAAAATTTATCTTATCAAAACAATATTTTGGTAACTTATAACAGAAAAGGTGGGAATAAAATCAAAATTTTTGACGAAAGATTAAAAAAGACGATTATCTTAAGGGTTCCATCGAGGTCAATGTTTGATTGGATAGACTAAGTAAAGTAAAGTTTATGTAGCAACATAGATAAGTGTCTTTGAATGTACATACATTATATACTTAGAGAATTAGTATAGTATTAGTGAAGCGACTATCATAATTTTTGTTATTTTAAAATAATAAAAAATGAATTTCCGGTCCTTGCTTTTTATTAAAAAAAAATGGTCTAGGTGTTGATTGTTAAATGTGTTTGACTTTACTGAACGTGTACTAATTACAAAAATTTACAAGGGCAAATGACATTTTATACAATCTGATAACTCTTACTTATAAAGGTATAAAAGTGTATATATAGTGTTAGATAGTTTATAATAGTTAATAATTTGCGAATGGATGTAATTAGTATTTAAAAAGTGTACCAAATGAGAAAGTACATAAAATGCTAATAAATCTAAAAATCTTTACCTGGTAAAAATTATTTATGGAAGATTTTTGACGAGTTTTTGACATTTTTTTTTTTTTTTTTTATAACCCTAATCTTTTCAAGGTTCGAGTGAATATAGACATCTTCTGGGTGAGCTCGCTCCATCTTAGGCCTCATCCTTGCCACAATGGCTGGTTTTTGGCCAAGAGCTAACCCATCTCTAATAAAAAAAAAATTTTTGATGAACCATTTGAACGAGTGGTAAGGATCCTTAACGTTCCGTCTTAAGGGTTCCAGGTTCGATTTTGATTAACATTGGAAATGAACTTTTCAAAATTTACTCTGCTCTGGTCAGTAGTGGCAGGTCAGACTGCGTTTCGCAGTCGGTTACTGACGGACGGTTACAGACGCCAGACAGGACGCTCAAAGCCAGAGAGGTCCGCTAAATCTATAATTCTAATTCCTAATCTATTATATTACTAATTTTCAAAACTCCCGTAAACTTTCCAGGTAACCTATTTTATCAACAGAAAATGGCTGTAAAGAAAACAATATCATAATTGAGATCAATAAAAAGTAGTGAATGTCTAAGTGAAATAACCAATTTATAAAGTGAATAACAAGTGTTTGAAATAACAAAACCTAAAAATATGCATAGATACACAAAATTACATTATAGAAAAATATTAATAATATAGAAAATAGAAGAAGATTAAGTAGAAAAGAATAATACAGTGAACAAGAACATTTACGAATATATCGTAGCTTTAGAATACAATTATCTGCTACTGGAATTGAGTAACAGGATTTTTCTCTGAAGGGTAGCGAATTTCTATGTATCCTTTTCAATGATCGTAACACAGCTTTTTTGTCTTCGAAAACTTTTAATAGGGAATGGCTTTGTGAAAAATATTCAATTGGAAATAAATGTGAACTTTCAATGGAAACCGATAGTTAAAATGCCCGTCTACTTTTCAAACATTCCCATTTTAAAAATTGCAAAGTTTGCAAAAGTTTAAGTTTAGAAGGTTTGTGACGCTCAGGGCCATAAGTTTCAAGCAAAAATTATTTGTTTTTATATTTTTCCCACTTAGGGCCTCTTTCACCAAATACAAGTAAGGTGTTGATTAGTTACTTTTAGAAATAGTTTTATGTGTTTTTTTATTATTTTCTTTTTAATGTTTGGGACTTTTACCGTATAAATAAAGGTAGGTATATCAGCTCCATCATCCCCGGTGAACGGTGACTTTAAATGGCGGTTAGCCTAATTGACAGATGGTGAAAGAGGCCCTTAAAGACTTATGTTAACTTAAAGTTAGTTTTTAGTTAACTTGACTGTTGCAGCTGATAGGTTTGACAACGTCAAGCAAGGACAACGACATGCCGCTAACAAGACACAATGGCGTCTGATAATAATCTAGGACTGACGTGACACCGAGATCGTTCCGATCCGACATAATCAGGATTAATTTACCAGGCCACATCTGAGTTAACAATTTGTCTGCGTCATCCATTGATAAATGGTCCTTTGAACGCATTAACGTATAAGCTGTAACCACGGATTATTTTACACTTTGTGTGATTCTTCCTCTGGGTTAATTAATGAAACCATAGCTTGAAAAGAAACGCGTTTCGAAATAAGCCAACTTATTTTCATGTCCTAATTGTATAACGAAGAATATAACAATCAATACTTATACTAATATTATAAAGAGGAATCTTTTGTTTGTTTGCATTGAATAGGCTTCGAAACTACTGGACCGATTTGAAAAATTCATTCACTATATTTTATAAAAAAAAAAGTTACGCGGACGAAGTCGCGTGCAACAGCTAGTGTATAATAAGTATAAAAGTATAACTAATTGTATATAACGTACGTGCTGTATAGTTAGTTTAATGAATCCACAGAAACCTAATTTTTTCCAGGAGAGGTAATAAACTCTGCCAAATTTCATCCGTATCTGAGAAACCAATTTTCCGTGAAAGGTCAGAAACATATACATCCTCACGAACATTCGCATATCTTTTTTATAAATACAAACATTACGCTTCAAAAACTCGAGGATGGGTAAGCCGATTTTAATTCGGTTTTATTATATGTGGAAGTTGCAAGCCGGGAACAGGTCGCTAGTATTGTTATAATAGAATTAAGGTCAAATTTCTACTGGGAAACGACTATAGTGTAAATATTTCACGCACTAAAACACGCCTATTCGTCTTCATACTTCAGAACGCCAACTGATGGCCAACTTCAGAACGCAGTAACTATTCCGTTTCTTAGAATACATCATCCAAAACAGACTAGATAGGATTATAGGTTACGTAAAACGTATTTGCCTACTACATGTATAATAGTGCCTAACTTCCACTTACAGTCGATAGCCTCCGGGATTTCATTAAGCAAATTATTGACGCTTGAACGGAGATTCAGCAATGCTTCGGCATAAAGGACTTCGTGTAATGAGACTATTTGAGATACGTACGTGAAGACGAAATGAGCATTTAGAAGTCTATTTCTATGTGAAAAAACACACAGAGTTCTTCAGTTATATGCTAGACAGCTCGTCTGGTGGCAGTAACCCTCATACACGTTTTCAATAACGAAAAGAACAATAAAGGAGGTAGGTTCGTGTAATTGTAATTGAAGTAATTCAAGTAATTTCATTTAATCTGTAGAAAAAAATTGCATCCATGCCAAAATTTAAGATGTATTATACGTATATATCTGTCATAAAAAATGATGACTATAAATACATAGATAGATAGGTACAAAATTTCTATCTCGTAAACACCAGTTGAATCGTCCTTCAAACATTTCAATCTCGTCTTCTCATGACAATGGAGGCCAGTATTTTAATACTAGGCATTGTCTTTCAAAGAACTTCTATGGAACAGATGGATTGTTACAATTCCTTTGTTTTATTTCTATACAAACTTTATTTATGCATTTTGCGTTAAGGGGGTACCGAGCTTCTTCCGCGTTTTGATTTTAGGTAGTGTATGTGTGCGTGAGGCACAACGCAGGAGCGGGAGAGCGGTGCGCCGAGTGGCTAGAGTCGTGCGCCAATCGCCTACTAATAAAACAATAGAAACGGTCTCAAAAACTTTTATTAAATTAAAAATATTATACGGTTGGAAACTTCACAGATTTCACACATTTATTTTTTATAACTTACTGTCGATAGGTGGGTAGGTTGGCATATGTTTTACGAGCGTAATTGAATAAAAACTTTTATCGATAAACACGACTCGTAAGATCATGTATTAACTTATATATTTATAAATTATATGTGTACATATAATATCGACATATATACATATTATAATAAATTAATTCGTTTCAAAATCGGCGATTTAAAAATATTTTAATTTATTAAAGTAAGTAGTTTATATAAAGTAAGTAAAATTCTTATGTCTCTAAATAGTAATCCAGTAACTTTAGACGAAAAATGGGCATGACTTCGGAAAAATTCCAAGCAAGCTGAAAATTTGTATACATAAACTTTATATCACCGTTTTTCTAGAGAATTTTCCATTCTTTCTTTTTTATAAGTATACCTCATAGCGGTAAGATCGAAAGGAACGAAGATATAGGCAAATAGGCTGAAAAAAGGTAACTTTTTCACCGTTTTTTGGCTGTCAAAAGTTACCGGTTCATCAGATGACTTTGTTTTGTAGTGAAACGCCAACAACTGGTACATTTATTCTATAAATAGAAAAAGATAAATAATTATAATAACATAATATATAGACGAGCCCGTCGGAGGAGGTTCGATTCCAGGTGTCAACTTTGAAAAGTTTTCAAAGTTGGTTTTACTATGGTCGTTAGCGCACTTGCTACACCTGTGGCGTTGCTTGTGTTATAGGCGACAATAGTTACTTACCATCAAGTGGACTGTCAGCCTGTCCGTAGAGATCTTATTTTCAAATAATCATCCTATTAGATTGTTAGAATCAGTTTTTTCTAAACAGTAATAATAAATACCTATACTGGGCACCAAAGAAAGCGGGCCGGTTATAAAAACAAAATATTGAGCACCATAAAGTCTTATGTAACAGAAATATGTTTTTTTCTTGTCATTCACTTTTTTTTACTTTTGAACTGGGGACAGCCATCGAAATAGTATATCTCTGCGAGCTGGGGACAGCCTTGAGCTTTTAGTAGCCAGCAAGTAGGTAGGCAAGTATGAGTATACTTATGAAGCAACAGGAGTATTCTCTTTGTCTTCAAAATTCGCGGCCAGTATTCATCTTGCTCTAGAAAGATAAATTTATTTTGTATTACAATTAATTTTTTTGTTGTATTGATTTTTTTATAATAAACATTGTGGCGACCTCCTTCATCAAACAAATAAGAAACGCAAAAACAGAGACAGAGTATACACATCTGTCATTCTGCTGCAGAAATTTTGTATGTAAAGCAGACAAGAAAATAGTCCATTGAAATGTTACATTTTTTTGGCTTTAGAGCGCGTTTATCAGAGGATGCAATTTTATTTTTTAGATATGAAGGGGGGGTTATTGTAAAGTTAAATCCGAGGTTTTGGGGTTGCAACCCTTGCTCCCACAACCTCGACCGCCATCTTGGAAAAAGGGGTTAAATGGTTTTTACCGTTTATCTGCCAAGCTATATGTCTCACAAAAAAAATTATTTTACATTTTTTGTTGCAAATAAAATTATTTACAACTTTTGTTTAGTAACTTTTAGTTGTAGAACCGTAAATAAAAAAGTTATAAGCGAAAATCCATAAAAATTTGTGTTTCTATATGTCGGTATAACTTTTTTTCTAATCATTTACAAAAAAATGATATCATACCATTTTTATAGATGGTGTTTTAAGGAACAATGATTTGCCATAATTTTTAATCATCTTGATTTTTTTTTTAAGATAATCTTTTTAATTATTAATAATTTAATATTGTTATTCTACCTCAGACTCTACCTAGTAGAACGTGGGGAAAAGAGCCAATAATTAAGCAATAACAATATTGCATTATCAATAATTAAAAAAATTATCATAAAAAAAAATAACAATGATTAAAAATTATGGCAAATCATTAATATTTATGTATAGTTAATAATAGTTATGAATACTGAAGAATAGTATTCGTTTCGCAGCGCTGTAAAACTTAACTAATGAATAAATTCAAAAATGTTGAAAATTGTTCCTTAAAACACCATCCATAAAAATGGTCTGATATAATTTTTTTGTAAAATGATTAGAAAAAAAGTTATATCGACAAATAGAAACTCAAATTTTTATGGATTTTCGCTTATAACTTTTTTATTTACGGTTCTACGACTAAAAGTTACTAAACAAAAGTTGTAGATAATTTTATTTGCAACAAAAAATTTTGAACAATTTTTTTTGTGAGACCTATAGCTTGGCAGATAAACCGTAAAAACCATTTAGCCCCTTTTTCCAAGATGGCGGCCGAGGTTGTGGTGGCAAGGGTTGCAACCCCACAACCTCGGATTTAACTTTACAATAACCCCCCCTTCATATCTAAAAAATAAAATAAAAAATAACCACTCTAAAGCCAAAAAAATTTAACATTTCAATGGACTAAAAGTGCTTTATCAGTTTCGATTAGAAATTCCATTCATTTCAAAATTCGCTGGCTTAGATTTGAAAAAAGTATTGATTACTGATTGACATAATTTGTCATCGCTAATAAAGATAGCAATAGAAATTGTCACTTTGAATTTTCAAAGGAAAACAGACCTTATCATTCTACAACATAGAAAGAATGTTCAATCCATAGATGAATGATTGGTCTCGCTGCGCTCGACTAGATACCGCCGTCGTACTTGTAAAATGCGGCATAAAGTAGTACGCCGAATTCGGCGTACCCGAGCCAGTCACACCTGTCTGTGATGTGTACGTGCCGAATGTTTTATAAAATTTTAGGCATAATAAAATACCAGTTTGCGTAGTGAAACTATGTAAAAATATAATAAAACTTTGTAAAAAGTGATAAATTTTTTACGCACACTACAATAAAATGTTGCCACATTTTCGGAGCTATTGCTTTTGTATAGCGCTCTATCTAGTCAAGCGCAGCGAGACCAATCAATTATCTTTGGTTCAATCTTAGGGTGATAACGCACTTTATTTGTCGAGTTTACATACTGCACGTGTAATTATTATATATATTTTTAGCAATTGTAAATCTTCTCTGTAAATATATCGTGTACATAGAAATATGTGGAGTTATTACTACTCGCCCCACAACATAATAATATTTATTTTATTTATATAAGCCTAACAGCATATAATAATCCACTAATTCATAAAATAAAAATAGATATATGAATTTAATTGTAAAACGTATGTAAAATATATTATGTAAAATTAAATGTAAAAATTTAAAAATATAAAATTTATATAAAATATATATTATAATTTATATGTACAAAAAGAATTAAAAAATAATAACAATATAACTACATACATATACATTATGTAATATGTAATATACATATATTATACATATACTATACATTTTGGTATTAATTTAAATTTCATAGAAGAAAAAATAATAGTTATTGTATAGGTACGAGTTTTACTTACTTTATTTCTTCTTGCAAGCGTTTACCATTGTTTTTTTGCCAACCCCTTCTTTTCTTTGATTTGTTTACTTTATTCCCCATAGTAAATTAACACTTACGAAGCGCTTACGTTTTAAAAATATGCGTTAGCACAAGCGACACAACCTCCCCGTCCGACGGCCGAAGCAATACTAAAGCGGATAGGGGGGAAGCTTGGCGGCTCTAGCTAATATAGGCCGAATGCACGGGAATTTAGGTATTTCCTTCGTATTAAAAAACAAATATACATTTTGAAAATGTGAAGAGTGTACGTTATAGAAAACATGTTGTTTTGCTATTATTCACAAACTGATAACCTTACGTGAAGTATTTATGCCGTACTAACGGTTTATTTATTTTTTTAGAGGTAACTTTGGATTTTTTTTCTATCGAGAAAATTATAAGTAATCGTGTTTCTAAAGAGTGTGATTTATAGAATGTATCCTTAAATATCTTACATACTAATTGCATAATTAAAACTTTAGTAATAACGATACAGCAAGGGATCAAAATATAAACGCAATTATTTCACATTTTCACGACACAGGCTTAAACATCAGTACTTACAAAAATAGGTTGAGTATTTTTTTTTTTTTACTAGCTGGTGCCTGCGACTTCGTCCGCGTTGAAAAAGCAATATATCGCCCGACATCGTTATTGCTATTACACTTAGTCAGGAGTTAGTTTCTTTAATTTTAGATGATCCTTCGGGAGCACTACTTTTTTCTGGATGAAAGGTAACGTATATGCAAAATTTCATGGTGATCGGTTCAGTAGTTTTTGCGTGATAGAGTTACAAACATCCATACATCCATACAAACTTTCGCATTTATAATATTAGTATAATTAAAGATTTTGCTCTTGGCCAGCATCTAAGCCGTGCAGCCAAGATGAGGCCTATGATGGAGCGAGCACACCCAGAAGATGCCTATTCACTCGAAATTTGAAAACAATTGAGTTATATGAGTTCGGAAAGACAGACGCCGGCAGGGAGTTCCAAACCTTGGAAGTGGGCATTTTTAAGCATGTTTTAAAGCGCTTTTTAATCCGAAAAAGAGGGATTTCATTAATTTTTACATGCTCGGATGATGTAAATTTTGGTATACTGTTACTTAGGTGATATATCTATGACGTGGTAGCCCTGACCTGATGTTGCAGCATCCAGTAATCTGCGGGATAACCAACTCCTTAGCAATAGTATGTAAAGAGTTAGTTTATAATTTTTATTATAGTAGAAATTGCATTAAAATAATTTTTATTATAGTGGAAACTTTTTATATGTAAAAGGCGATGTGTGTATGTATGTAAAATAAAATAAAATAAAAAAATATGATGTGTGTCTCCTATAGACTCCAAAACCGCTGAACCGATTTTGATGAAACTTTCAGACAATGATCTTTAGATTAGTGCAGCGGGTGTTTCTGTGAAGTTTGGTAGCGATCGGATGCGGACGAAGTCGCGGGCAAAACACTAATATTTAATACCAACAATTTCTTTGTTTAGTTTTCTATTGACTATCACTGTTTTACTATATAATATTGGAATATCGAATTACTACTAAGAGATCCACTCTAGCTCACTGCAAAATGAAATCTAAAAATAACCGATAGTTCTTCGAATTTTCTGGCACCATAAACAAATTTTATTTGAGTTCTTCGTTGAAAACACTTGTGCAGGGCTATCGCGTTTCTTTATTATTTTTCTAAATATATTATTCTATTTTTATTTAAAATCTAGCCCGACTAGAAATATAAATTTAATTTATATTTCTGAGCCATACTTTCCAAGTGCTGATAGGAGAATTGACTTGCCATTAACGTGTTTTTATAATTTATATAGTAATTTTAGGCAAACTGTTTGGCGTCAGTACCTATCCATCCACCCTAAAGGTAGAACCTTCCAAAAGTTAAGGTTAAGGCCATCTTAAAATGAAAACACTTGTGCCGAAGAATTAACCAGGCAGGTATTATGAATTAAACAATTTATTCAATGAAATTAATCAAATCGTTTCCAAGGAAAACACGATTGAATCAGCGGCGAAGGTTGGGGTAAGGTAAGTTGTGAATAATTCAATAGACCGGCCGCGGTGAGACGCAAGTTGAGTGGAGCGCGTCTTGAGTAAGTACGACACGTTTGAGAGACGCCCGTACAAATACACTTCAATTAAGATAAACACGTCTGCTCCTTACATCTGCTTAGACAGAACATTTTTGTAAGATTTTAATACAATGAAAAATCCATTGTAATGGGTACTTAGTTTATTATAATTTCTTTTTAATGACGAATGTCAGGTTTATACTGTTCGTCTTAGGACTTTAGTTTTCGAAGCATTGAATGGCATGTACTTGTGGACGCTGCAAGAATTCTGCAGCAGCTCCCTTGAATAGACGCTGGCATTGAGCTAGTAAGAAGTGCTAGTGCTAGATCAAATGTAACCAATTATGTCCATGTAAAGTAATGTAACTCTAATTTTTTTTTGTCTCCTTTAAAAAGTTGCAATCTGTATCAACAGATATTCAGCAACAGTAGTGAACTCGCTGTATCATAAGTCAGGATCATCCAGCGATGACTCCTGATTTAAGCCATTACAAAAGCAAGTATTCTGAACACTCAAAATATCCTGAGGCAGCTTTTTCTTAAGTCTACGGATGTCCATACCTAATCACTACATAGTATAAAACAAAGTCGCTTTTTCTGTCCCTATGTCCCTTTGTATGCTTAGATCTTTAAAACTACGCAACGGATTTTAATGCGGTTTTCACTAATGGGTAGAGTGGTTCTCGAGGAAGGTTTAAGTACATAATTTACTAAGTTACGCGGGCGAAGTCGCGGGCAGCAGCTTTAATTTTATTAACACGTAACGTAATTTTATAAACTATAACTAACATGTAGTGCCATCTGTTAACAGACTTTTTCCATTATTCGAAGTGAGATTAGATGAATTAGAGTACTACATTGCTTCAAACAGAATTCCCTAGATGGCGTTGTAAATTTTGCATACACGTTGTCTGGGACTCCAAAAAGGACATAGGGTACCTTTCATCCAGAACGCGGACGAAGTCGCGGGCACCAGCTAGTACTCTAATATAGAAACATAATTTTTCAACTGTATTTTTCAAATGTTTTCATTTCCCTCTACATATAAATAATTACAAAGTGACTTCGTCTTTATAATGATAGCATGGATTACCAATAAAACGAAGAAAGAAAGAGGCTCGTTGAATGTCAAACATCAATAATGCATTCTCAGACATGCCGAGTGGCTGATGGTTAATTTAAGACTACTCAATAATGGCTTACTTTACTGCTCTGCGGCTTATAACTGGAGCAAATCAGAATAGCACTTGTTCAGACAATGCAATGTTGCTTGTTGCAATGTTCAGACGGATTCGAGAGAATTCTATAGAAATCCAACATTACACCGTTTATTTAAAAAAATATATATATTTACAAAAAAGTTTGCTCATTAAATAATAGAAGAAGAAAAAAAATTTTTTTCTGCTAAGCGAATGGGAAAAAATGTATTTTAATCATTTGAACATTTACCAGCTCGGAGTACGACCAAATCAAAACTAAAAAGCGAATTAAAGAGAGAAAAAATGTATGCGTCAGTCCAAAACTAACAGCGTCAAAAGTGAAACTTTTTATGTAATTCAAAAACTGTCAATGAGTGTACAAAAAAATACATTGCAGCAAAGAAAAATTGACTGGAAATTATAATAAAAATGATTTATAATAAAAATCAAGAAAAATCTACAGACTATCCCGAATTAATTACTACGGAAGTTTCACTTGTACGTATATGTATATAGTTTTATGTATATGTAAATAATAGTACGTACGAGTGAAACTTCCGTAGTAATTAATTCGGGATAGTCTGTAGATTTTTCTTGATTTTTATTATAAATCATTTTTATTATAATTTCCAGTCAATTTTTCTTTGCTGCAATGTATTTTTTTGTACACTCATTGACAGTTTTTGAATTACATAAAAAGTTTCACTTTTGACGCTGTTAGTTTTGGACTGACGCATACATTTTTTGTATCTTCATTGACAATAACTGAGAATAAAAACAATATTAAAAAATTTTTAATATGAAATAATTTAATAGACATATACATATATATATATATATATATATTACATATACATAAACATTCTACATTAAGAAAAGAACTATATAAGTAATTAATATGACTTATGTTAATGAATCACAGATTCAAATATCTTTATCTGCACTGTCATTTTTATTTGGCAAAATAGAAATAATTGGCTTATGATAGCTAAAGTAGGATGCAAATACTTCAGATCTCAATGAATTCAAGTGTCTTGAAAAAACAGCATCCAAGCAAGTTCCATATCTTGTTGTTGAAATATGAATGTCATTGTTTATTTTTAATTGTAATTTATCATATAAAAATGAAATAAGTGGTTCTGAACTTTTGTCACTAAAATTTACATTAAAATCTCCAGTTGGAACTTCAAACTTGGAACATGGACTGGAACACATTTTTTCCGCCTCTCTCACTCTGCTAGAGTAAATGGTAATAAGAAAGAGACAAGGAGTTTAACAGTTTTGTTAGCTCGACGAGTTAACTCTCATGACAATAGTGTCCCATAAAAGTTTCACTTCAATTAATATGACTTATGTTAATGAATCACAGATTCAAATATCTCATGACAAAACGCTAGTGTCCCATAAAAAGTTTCACTTCAAAAAAGATAAAATGGAATATTAATTAGTTGAGTATATAAGAAGTATAAGCATCAACATTTGACAAAAAAAATAATTAAATTTTGAATACATATCTCAAAAAGCGCCATCTGCCGCATTAGTGTCGAACTACAACGAATCGTGTCAAAGGTTATCGATTATTTATTTATTTATTTTTAAAGCGCCCTCTGCCGTATTGGAATTGAACTAGAACAAATCCTGTCAAAGATCAAGTTAAGTAAAGGTCGGATGCAATGTGTATGTATTCTGCAGTTATGTATTGTGAGACAAGATAACGATGCAATTCATTGAAAAATTCATGCAATTCATGCAATTATTCATGCTTTGTACGGGGATGAAATTTTTAAATTTATCAATTTGTAAACAAACAATCAAATATTCTGTCTAACGAGTGAGAGAGAGAGAGTTGCTAGAGTAAATGGTAATAAGAAAGAGACAAGGAGTTTAACAGTTTTGTTAGCTCGACGAGTTAACTCTCATGACAAAACGCTAGTGTCCCATAAAAAGTTTCACTTCAATAATTAAATTTTGAATACATATCTCAAAAAGCGCCATCTGCCGCATTAGTGTCGAACTACAACGAACGAATCACGAATCGAGTGAGAGAGAGAGAGTTGCTAGAGTAAATGGTAATAAGAAAGAGACAAGGAGTTTAACAGTTTTGTTAGCTCGACGAGTTAACTCTCATGACAAAACGCTAGTGTCCCATAAAAAGTTTCACTTCAATAACTAATTATTATTCTGAGGGTTGGCGGTTAGCGTGAATTGAAAAAAATCTTTGTTTGGCAAGGATCTTATTAATTATTTTATAAAATTTCACTTATTTATATTTTGTCTTAAAATCATTTCTATAACTATAAAAAAAGTACTACAGGCTTGAGGCTCAGAATAATAACTAAAGCTACAGGGTAGCCGTAGCATATAGAGAATGAACTATGTCTGTGTAGTACTCATTTTATTCCATAATATTAATTAGTTGTTCTGTATTTATCCAATTTATCCGACACAGACTGTCAATGTCAACAGTGTCACTGTCAGTCAACATCAACAATTTTCTTTGTTTGGAACTTCAAACTTGGAACATGGACTGGAACACATTTTTTCCGCCTCTCTCACTCTGCTAGAGTAAATGGTAATAAGAAAGAGACAAGGAGTTTAACAGTTTTGTTAGCTCGACGAGTTAACTCTCATGACAATAGTGTCCCATAAAAAGTTTCACTTCAATTAATATGACTTATGTTAATGAATCACAGATTCAAATATCTCATGACAAAACGCTAGTGTCCCATAAAAAGTTTCACTTCAAAAAAGATAAAATGGAATATTAATTAGTTGAGTATATAAGAAGTATAAGCATCAACATTTGACAAAAAAAATAATTAAATTTTGAATACATATCTCAAAAAGCGCCATCTGCCGCATTAGTGTCGAACTACAACGAATCGTGTCAAAGGTTATCGATTATTTATTTATTTATTTTTAAAGCGCCCTCTGCCGTATTGGAATTGAACTAGAACAAATCCTGTCAAAGATCAAGTTAAGTAAAGGTCGGATGCAATGTGTATGTATTCTGCAGTTATGTATTGTGAGACAAGATAACGATGCAATTCATTGAAAAATTCATGCAATTCATGCAATTATTCATGCTTTGTACGGGGATGAAATTTTTAAATTTATCAATTTGTAAACAAACAATCAAATATTCTGTCTAACGAGTGAGAGAGAGAGAGTTGCTAGAGTAAATGGTAATAAGAAAGAGACAAGGAGTTTAACAGTTTTGTTAGCTCGACGAGTTAACTCTCATGACAAAACGCTAGTGTCCCATAAAAAGTTTCACTTCAATAATTAAATTTTGAATACATATCTCAAAAAGCGCCATCTGCCGCATTAGTGTCGAACTACAACGAACGAATCACGAATCGAGTGAGAGAGAGAGTTGCTAGAGTAAATGGTAATAAGAAAGAGACAAGGAGTTTAACAGTTTTGTTAGCTAGGAGTTTAACAGTTTTGTTAGCTAGGAGTTTAACAGTTTTGTTAGCTCGACGAGTTAACTCTCATGACAATAGTGTCCCATAAAAAGTTTCACTTCAAAAAGTTTTATCTAAGTAGTTATATACCTACATAAAAATTTTAGATTTCCGTTGATTTTTAAAGAAAAAAATTACTTTGTAGCACTGATTCCCAAAAGTTATAATAATATTGACCCTAAATAACTTTCAAACATTTTTTATTGAGTTGTCCTCTTTCGCTTGACATTTAAAGGCAGATAAGTATTATCTATACTAATATTATAAAGCTGAACAGTTTGTTTGTTTGTTTGTTTGTTTGAACGCGCTAATCTCAGGAACTACTGGTTCGAATTGAAAAATTCTTTTTGTATTGGATAGATCATTTATCGAGGAAGGCTTTAGGCTATATAACATCACGTTGCGACTAATAGGAGCGAAGAAACAGTCGAAAATGTGGAAAAAACGGGGAAAACTATTCATCTTTGAGGGCTTCCGTTGCGTGCGCTGCGAAAACCGTTCGAGATACCCAAATGATTCCCAAAATAACTATTCCACGCGGACGAAGTCGCGAGCACCAGCTAGTTATTGATATTTAGCGGATTGGTAATTACTGAAAAAACTAATAGTTCATAACCGCGCCATCGAAATTAAATTTAGAGATGAGAGATATGTAAGCTTTTGTTTTGTCCCCCGATTTTGTTTCATTGGTAAAGACGTAAAGACGTCAGAAAAAGCTAAAATGAATTATTCCAGAAACAATGGTCTCTTGTTTTGTATTTCATGTGTAATTTTAAATTCTTTAGTATGTTTACGAATGAATAGTTAAAGATAAACTTCGTCCAGCGAATTGAGTTAATAAATAATCTGATGGGTTAAACAATACCGGCACGAAAATCGCGCTGTCTTCAGGTAAATTGAACAAAACATTTTCAACATTAAACACCTAGCAGAAGGGTTCACATTTCAACGGTGTGAGAAGACCGAATACATTTATGAACCACGCCTCTTACATACACGTAACTTAATAATTTAGAAGGTATCTTCTGACTTCTGTTTCGCTAAGTTTGTATGATAGTCCCACGTTGTACTGAGGTGAATAAATTTACAACTTTACCACAAGGTGTTTCTTCAAGGGAATGTACTGTACATGCCTTGCAATAGTAATTCATGGATGGATTTTCTATAATTTGAAAATCGGAGCAAGCAAGACGCCATTAGCTGTTTTTTTTACCCCCGACGCCCTACGCGAAAATTGTTATGTGTGTCTGTGTATGTAACATTGATTGTTTAAACACGGACAGACTTTTGTATATTGATAATGTAACAAAATATGTTAACTTTGATTTAATTATGCATAAATGTAAAAAGTAAAAAACTAATAATTTTTGATATTATCCATTACAAACATAAAAAATAGGTACAAAAATTCAAATCTTTCCTCTTTACATTGTTAGTACAGATACATTAGGTATCATGTTAACAATGTGGCCAGTCAGCCACTAAGTCCATTAGTCTTTGACAAGAACGAACAAAAGCCAGAAAAGGACTTGGTTGAAAATGTTGGATTTTTCCTGTTCCATTCATAATGAAATGGACTCATGACTAGCTGAGATCCTGTCCTTGTCAGGGCTTCGGTAATTTTTAATGACCAACATGAATGTTGGAAGCAATTTTTTGTGCATTTAATTTAGGGACCTGTCTTTTTAAATGTCTCATTAGTTCCTTATTTAAGGATAAGTAAGTAGGAACAGTGTGTCTTAGTGTAAGTATGTAGGAATAATAACTGCAAATAATAAGATTTTTCCTGCAGAGTCGGCAGTGAACTTGTGAGTTATCCAACGAATAACTCAGAAGTTCTGGTGTGTGGAAACTCACAGAAAAAAATTTCATTTAGTAACATAAACACGTAATTGTTTGCACATTAGAAAGCTTCTAGGAAAATGTGTAAAACTACACAAGCGTCTCTGTTTCTTTGCACATGTACCCTTGAAACGATTCAAAGAGGAACCGTTACTTCCGCTTCCGCTGGCGATCAAATGTATGAAACAAACGCGTTCCTACGGACACAGTATAAGCTCGTGTAGATGAACGCGTACCATGCTTGTGTGAGTGAGATAAGACATGCTAGGGTTGCCGCTATTTTGCCTTAATTTTTTCGTATTGCGTTCGCGAATCGGGAACGCAATGTACGGCAATATGAGATGACTTTGTAATAGGGCACCGCGTCGTCGCGTCCTTACCACCCGGTAACTGTGAGGTATCTGAGCGCGGGTGGGCGGAACTTTCAACGGGAGGCAGGGAGTGACCATACTGTACGCTAGTACTCTTTATTATACCACAGCATACTTATTCCCTACAGTAGGCCGGACGCCTTTGATGTTGGGCGATACTGCCGCCTGTGTAGGTATTTAAAAATTACGGAAGGGTTGACACAAATTAAGTAATATAAAATGTGCTTAAGTACCTTTCTTCATTGTGCAGAAATTGATGAAAGCTTAGTTCATTATTTATGCGAGATAAAGATTTGCACTTACAGCACAGCCCTGGAATATTTATCCCAAGCTACTAAGAACGACGAAGTATGCAGCTTGGGCACGTCCCACTCGCGCCTCACCCCTCGATTGCCCTGTCTAGACGTCTCCGTCGGCCTACTGTATGAAATAAGTATGCTGTGATTATACTGTGCTTCCGTAGTCGACTTTGTAGACGCACAAAAAAGTCAAGATACAGAGCGGCCTGGTGTGTGCGTACAGCGTACTTTAACAAATGAACGCTTACTCCAAAGAAAAAGGGAGGCCTTTTAAATAATTGCAGGCCCAACAATGGGATAACGGAGCATTTTTTATACGCCCGAAAGTGTAAAAAGCCTTGAATTAAATAAAGAGAAACGCGAAAGTGTAGAAAAGCCATCCTATAAGTATTTAAAGAGGAAAATAATTTCAAAACTTAAAATATTAACTCAAAAATATTCATGTAATGTTTTGTTGGTTTAAACTTTAAGTTAAGTACACTTGAGATAAACTGTAATTTCTATTATAATGTAAAAGTTGTTTTTAAAAGTAAAAACTTGTTCAGGTTTTTAGTCATATAGGTATTGTGTATTTTTAAGTACAAAATATATTTTTATTATAAAGATAACAACAAGAATTGTACATTATTTACTAACTAATATCTAATCTAAAGTGTATAAAGTATAAATAGGATTAAAACTTCTTCAGGTTGGTTGGACACTTTTGTTTTTGAGAAAATACACTGCATTGTTTTTATGAAACATTTTTATTATGTAAAGCTAAGTTTTGAACTTTTGACATGCATTTCTAATATGTACCAATATTTTACCAAAATATAAAATTAATGTCTTTTTAACTATAGCTATAGGTTTTGGAACCTAGCTTTTATAACGTCTTTATTGTAAGGTATTTGTAAGGTTTTCATCATTCGCTTTGGTTCACATTAGTTCATATTTTTTTTTACTTTTCATTTTTATTGTTAAGTTTTTTGTAGTGTTAATAAATATAAATAAATAGAAATATAAATATAAATATTCACACATTCCACACAGCACCATCTAGTTCCAAAGTAAGCAACTTTATGCTTGTATTATGGATACCAAACAGTTGATATACTACATACAATACTTTTTTTTATAAATACATACATATTATTATAAATACAAAACATCCATGACTCAGGTACAAAGGTAAAATGTTAACACATAAACATTTGCCCCTAGCGGGATTAGAACCCGCAATCGCTTGGTTGACAGCTAGAGTTACTAGCCACTAGACCAAACGTGTCCCCATGGTTTCCCATGGTTTTCCAAAATTTCATATTATATTTTAACTCGTAAATTCGCGTTCGAGTTGAAGGTTTTGCAAATCTACACTGACATATTAAATTTACCGAATAACACGGGATACTAATTAAATTCGTCAAATAACTCGGATGCTCTCAACTTGTTGAAAGTGCATTTTCAAGTTTAAATATAAGTGGCTCTGTTGAAATAAAATGAATTTTATTCATTTTAATGCATTTCATTCCCCGCAAAAACGGGGTGTTATAACTTTTACCTGTGTACCTGTGTGTCTGTTTGTGGAATATTTGCTCCTAAACGGATGAACCGATTTTATATCTGTTGGGGCGTTTGCATACCATTAGCCTATTTGCTAGTTGATGGAAGGACTATTCACGAGGGACACAGACGAAGTCGCGGGTAAAAGTTCGTCTCTCATACAAGTAATTTCTTATACTAAAGACACGTTGTGTTAGTAATGAATAAAAATAAAATACTTAATTTAATAATAATTTTAATTTAGTAATAATTACGATTTTGTACATACCTATGAGAAAAGTTACGTTACGTTATGTTACTGCCTCTTTATTAATCTTCACCGTCTAATTTTGAACTGTATTCTTCGATTGGCTGTTACATTGAACCCATGATCACAACAATTAATTGATACTGGCTGTTACTAAAACGAACCAGTTTGGACACCCCTGCCGGCTTCCCAAACGCTTTAAATCATAAGCGGTAGCGATTGTTAAGATTTTTAATCCCCGAGGACAAACGCAATCGGGGTGTTATAAGTTTGAAGTGTAAGTCTGTGTATGTGTGATCAATAAGTTGAATTGGCAGTGGGCAGGACACATAGTACGGTTAATCCACCGGAGAAGGCTCGGGAGCAGGCGAGTGTCTTGGGGAAGACTGTCGCCCGTCGTAAGGTCACCCGAATAGGCCTCCACTTTGGGGTACGCCGAGGTTCTGACAGGGAGCAAAGGCCTCCTCGCGTGGGATAGCCGTGGCGGGACGTGTAATAACGTCCCCACGACCTCGCCCATTAAGGGCCGCCATAGAAAGAAAGTCGTTGGGTATTAGCCGGCAGGAATCCGGCATAACCCCGCAGTGTCCCCTTCACTGCCGGGTATCTAAGAGGATTTCCCAACGTTAAAAAAAAGGACACATAGTACGGAGAGCCTATGGCCGCTGGGGCCGGAAGATTCTCTATTTTCTATTAGAAAATTAAGGTCCAGCAGTGAGCGTCCTACTGCGGCTGAGATGATGCTGATGAAAAAGGAACATGTATAGTCCTGAGTTTTATAAAAAGGTAGCTGATTTCTTTCACAGAACGCTCATAATTTAGAGCAAACAACAGCCTGTTACCGAACTTGGGACGTCCATTAGCCTTAATTGGGCCAACCCTTTATTATGATGATTCGGAAAAAAGTTCCTCCAGGTTTGTTCTACTAGTAACTGCGCGCTAATAAGACACCGGCGATTTTAAAGACAAATATTACCAGAAACTTATTGTTCTGCGATGCTGGATAATGTTACATTTTTAATTCGTCTCGTGATAATATTTTAGAAAAATCTAAAAAAAATTGGAAAAGGGACATAATATATTATATAACATTACCTGATTACATATACCTATATACATATAGGTATTGTAAGGACACGTAAGTACATTCTCCACATACTAATTTAAAAAAAGAAAATCGTAGTGGCAGGCACACAGGCTTTATCGCATTTGGGCATCCCACCTTACGGGGGGTTACCTTACCTTAGGGCTGACGGTACACCTTATTGTAGGTGGCTACCGTTGGCTATATATTGACGACACGTTTGGTCTAGTAGCTGTTAACCAAATGGTCGCGGGTTCGAATCCCGCTAGGGGCAAATGTTTATGTGTTAACATTTTACCTTTGTACCTGAGCCATTGATGTTTTTTTATTTATAATAATGTATGTATTTACTAAAAAAAGTAATCTATCTAGTTACCAACTGTCTGGCATCCATAATACAAACATTAAAGCATTGTGTGGAATGTGTGAAGATATTTATTTATTTATTTATTTATTAGTAAATAAAAATATTAAGTATCTCTTGCATTTAATGGAGCTATAAAGTTTTTTAACAAAATCTATTTCTATGTTAATAGTTTCATCATTATTATATAGGTCATTAAACTAATGGACATTTCCTGTTCAAATTTTATACATTTTTTTATTCGTAGCATTTTCCAAATAAATAATTTCGTTGATAATAGACAGACGTTGAGTAAACACGAGTCTGATTTGTAATGTAATGTGATTGTCCATTCTCGGATTACCTTAAATAGGTTTAGCCTACAAATTAGCTGCGGAACCTGTTTATCCAGGATTATGGGGTTAATGTTTCTGAGCTGGATACGACATAGTTGCGATTTATCGTTGAACAGATCATTGAACCGATTTTATTACCGCCAGTCCTGCATGTGTGAATTTTTTTAAATTTAATTTGAAGTTTATTTAAATTTCAATTTTTCGGTTTTTATTTTCAGCCCCAAAACAGATATTATTCATTATTATCATTAATATCATTAACGTCACATCCTCACATCTATCATTCGATCAATTTATAATTACTTTATAAATTAATTAATTAACAATTACCAACTAACCAACCAAACCCAAAATCAACCAGCAAAATCGTGTACGTGTAAGTCAAAAAAATCTAAAAACTATTTTTTTGACCTTGGGAACATAATTATTTACAACGTGTACAAGTTGTTTATTTAAAAAAAAAGTGTACATTTATTATGGAAAATTGTCAATTGACAATGTCAAATTGACAATTTTCCTTAAATATTTTACGCTCTCGCTAGCGAGTACGGTCATTGTAAAGTAAAGTAAGTCATTGTAAGTAAGTCATACATAATATGCCCAACGCGCCTAAAGAAGTTTTCACTTAAGAACTAATTTTAAAACTACTTATATACATGTAACAGTCTCTACTTATATATAATGTCTACATTAGAGGATAGCGAAACAAACAATACCGCAATCCAAACATTTGCCGAAACATGTGTTGGCACAATTGCTAACGATAGCTTGAATTGAATACAAGTTAGCAACAAGTACTTTGCACGGAGACGGCAAACAAGCCTCACAATAGACAATATACCTATGAAAACTTTGTGTTTCACAAATAGAACTGCTGCGAGTAGATCTGTTATAGGCGTTTGGCTCTTATTTTGAGGTCTGAGAACTCAGTATCTAATTTTGGGCCATAATATTCTATAGTATGGAACCTTTTTAATGATAGGTTAACTTAGTGGCAACTCACTATATGTGGTAACTAACACACCCGCTCCCAGCTCACGCGTTGCCGGCGTGCGTCCCACCACACGATGAGCACGAGACAATTTATATAACTATGATTTAGTTATATATATTTAGTTATATATTTACTACAGGTAATAAAAAAGCGCCATGAAGTACGCTTTTAGGAAATAAGCTGCAAAGCCCTTTTTACGTGGGGAAAATCTGCGAACCAGATCTCCACCGCGCGGCAAATACAAATTAAAGAAAACACTATGGCTGAAATAGTGATGTTCTTTACACATATATAAAAAAAACGTAAAAAATATAAACAAACGCACATTCTTTGAAATTTCTCTCAATGACTTTTATATAGAGAACAGTGTCCTCTCAAGTATACATATTGTTGTTCACAGTTGGTGGAATGAGGGTTTCTTTATTTGTGTTGCATCACTCTTGTTTGTTCCAGCAGAGTGCTGTTAGGGTTAATGAAAAATAGCACAGCGCAACACTCGGAGCGTCCTATTTCTTATTTCTCTCCAATTTCAAATGTTCAAGAGGGCAAATGAATCCACTGCTTTTTTTTATTTTATTTGTATACGATTTTCCACTTGAGAATATTAAATTTATTTCGTGCCTTCTTATTTTACGGTCTGCAGAATTGCTCGAATTATATTTTTCTTCTTTTTATTAACTTCCGACATGATGGATGTTGGATTTTGTGGATGGATTTTGTGGTACGTGGATGGTTGAGTTTTTTTTGTCTGAATTTAGGCAAATGTTCAGGCGTTTGAAGATCATCAGCCCATTTCCCAGTTGACGAAGGGACATTGTGGCTTTCATCCAAATAAAAAAAAAAACTGTTCCCTAGGCATCACCTAGGAAAAGAAAAAAAAAACAACGAAGAAAAAGAATAAAAATTGGGAGAAAATAAGTTTTATTTTATTTTAATCAAATTAAATTAAATTTTAAGTGCGCTGCCAACCGCAGTAAGAGTAAGGATGAGGCACTGGGAAGAAATAAGGAAAATGGACTCTGACAACCCTTATTCACTCACAGAAACACAACTGCACACGTGTGTGTGTGTGTGTGTGTGTGTGTGTGGTTACTGTGCTTACAAATGACTGCAAAACGCAGTGTACCCTGCCACTACATTCCGCACCAGAGCTAACTTCATTTATTCATTGGAACTTTGGTCAACATTTCCAAAGTTGACCCTGCCGGTAATCGAACCTGGAACCTCTGAGACAGAGCGTTAAAGAAAAAACTCTTCATTTAACCGTGCATCCAACGGGTCGTCATTATGTAAGCATATTTATAACACCTATAGGTAGGTATATTATCAAATTAGTTCTATGTACTTAAAATAACATAATATTTAGAATAATAATTTAAAAAATTCAAGTACCTACGATCTAAACTATCAAAATTACATTTGAAACATGTTCAATAGCCCATAATACCCTATTTATCAGACTTCTAAGTATGTAATCATACAAGCTTTGAAAGATCTTATAGATATAATAACGTCTTCGAGCTCACGAGCTGGGGTTTACATTTAATTAGTGATATTATTGTATAGGTAATTAACAAGTAAGTTCCCGGGAAAACTGTTACGTTAATTACATCGTACTTACGTCTACTTAATTAGCGCAGGCATTAAGTTGTCGGTAAACAACTTAGAAGTTCCAGGCAGCATTATTATTATGGAGCATTTATTTTAGCGAAAAACAATCTAACAATATTATCAATCTGTATATTATATATTGTTTTATTTTTCAACGCGGAATAAGTCGCGGGCACCAGCTAGTATCCATATTCCATCCATACTTCCATACTACTAGTCCATACTAATCCGCAGGTACTAATATTATAAATGCGAAAGTTTGTATCGGTGTATGGATGAATGGATGTATGGATGTTTGTAACTCTTTCACACAAAAACTACTGAACCGATCACCATAAAATTTTACATACACGTTGTCTGGGACACCAGAAAGGAAATAGACCTAATATGCAGAAAAAAGGAATGTTCCCAAGGGATCATTTAAAAATAGAAATCCAACAATAGAAGCAATGAATATGTCAGGAGTTATTTTGCTTATATTTTTGGTCAGTAGTAACTCGGACGAAATCGCGGGCACCAGCTAGTATAGGTACTATTATATATAATTACTAGCTGTTGCAGGCGACTTTGTCCGCGTAACTTTATAAAATATAGCCTATATGTTACTCGTTGATAATATAGCTTCCCAACAGTGAAAGAATTTTTCAAATCGGTCCAGTAGTTTCGGAGCCTATTCAATGCAAACAAACAAACAAACAAACAAATGTTTCCTCTTATTATATTATTATTAATATAATAGATACGAGCTTTGTGCTTCGATATTAGGGGTGCGAATGACATATTTGTACCTCATCTTGGTGTTGCTTGTCTTTATAGACGACGGAGCTACTTGCTATGAAATGGACCGTCAACCTGTTATCTTTATCATTCTATAAAACTACACGGTTTTGCCTGTTTTGACATTGCAAGTTTACTTTCTGTAGAATATCCACATGTAGATATAACCCCAGGCGTGAACTAACAAGTTGTATTCGCACTTGCTTTGATCTTGGTATGCCCCTCGTATTCCCTCGCGCTGGCAAGTTCGTCTCCATTTTTGTAAATTTTTAACAGAATTGTTCTGCTCGTTAAATGTTGAAAAGAATGTATGTTTGTTTGTAATGTTTCAGTGAAGTCAGTAAATATAAGATTTCTAGTAGATTATTATCGTAGGAGGGCCTCGTAAAACAACTTCGTTAGATACACTTACATGCTACGGTCAGCAGAAAACATTTAGGGTGATCAGCAGAAAAGTTAAAATGCTTTTTGTCTTTTAAATTTTTACTTTAATTAATTTTTCTATTCGCCCATGTTATATTCCCATGTATATAATATGTTGCTAGGGCGAAAAAACTTTTCTTTTTTTTAATGTTGGGAAATCCTCAGCCGGCAGTGAAGGGGACACGAAAAAGCAAAAAAAAGAAAAAAAAAAGGGACGAAAAAACTTAAATTTGTTGTTTCTATGTTGTAAATATAGAATTGTTGTTACTATTAAGGTAACTTTAAAATATTAAAGGAAACTTATTAATCTAGTTTTATTTCCTATTACAACTTGTCTTTTATAAAGAATCTAGCGACCCGCTCTTGGCGGGTCGCTTCGCCCGGAGTACAAATCTTCGCCCGGAGTACAAATTTTATAAATAAAAATTATTCCCGTTTATCCCGTTTCATATGTGTTAAAACCAAATTAAAATCGGACCGATTCCCCCATTCTGGAGACTTTGAAGCGGAGCACACAAACCCATTTAACATTTTATGTATAAAAAAAATTATAATATTCAACATTGTATATTTTATACATTTGAATTAAAATGTATGCGTCAGTCCAAAACTAACAGCGTCAAAAGTGAAACTTTTTATGTAATTCAAAAACTGTCAATAAGTGTACAAAAAAATACATTGCAGCAAAGAAAAATTGACTGGAAATTATAATAAAAATGATTTATAATAAAAATCAAGAAAAATCTACAGACTATCCCGAATTAATTACTACGGAAGTTTCACTCGTACGTACTATTATTTACATATACATAAAACTATATACATATACGTACAAGTGAAACTTCCATAGTAATTAATTCGGGATAGTCTGTAGATTTTTCTTGATTTTTATTATAAATCATTTTTATTATAATTTCCAGTCAATTTTTCTTTGCTGCAATGTATTTTTTTGTACACTTATTGACAGTTTTTGAATTACATAAAAAGTTTCACTTTTGACGCTGTTAGTTTTGGACTGACGCATACATTTTTTGTATCTTCATTGACAATAACTGAGAATAAAAACAATATTAAAAATTTTTTAATATGAAATAATTTAATAGACATATACATATATATATATATATATATATATATATATATATATATATATATATATATATTACATATACATAAACATTCTACATTAAGAAAAGAACTATATAAGTAATTAATATGACTTATGTTAACGAGTTAACTCTCATGACAAAACGCTAGTGTCCCATAAAAAGTTTCACTTCAATAAACTCACCAATGTCATGATATCATTTGCCAAATCTCTTGCTAGATCATGAGATATGAAACAACTCAGTCCACTGAGTGCTAATCCTGCTTCATATTGATTCTGAGCATTTAAATCTTTCCTTATCATATTTGTAGTGAGCATAAGTAACTCTGAGTCTGCATGGAATGATTGACTAGCTGCTAAGTACCCGATTCTTTTGTAAGTGAATTTGTTTGAACTCATCACCTCAATAATATTGAATATAGCCCATGATATGTCATATCCTAACATTTGAAGCTAAAATAAATGTCAATTTAATTAATAATTACAACAGTTACACTTACAAATTCGATCTACTTAAGACCTAAGTACTTACGTATGTCAGCTTAGCGACAGCGTTAGCTTTCTTATGTTATGTTATCTTGTCGTAGTTCCACTTTAATTTCTTCCATACATTGTGCTATGTACTTGGCCTAAAATCGAATATTATATAAAAAAATATAACATTCAAAACTTATTTACATGTTTATTAAGTAAATAGTAACAATTTCTGATGTGTACCTACCTCGTTATCTTTATTATTCCTTATACCACGCACTAAATCGGTGAGATTTTTATCGAACATTCTTTCGAAGTTCCCCTTTACTTTCTTTAGTGCCATTTTATTGAATTATTTTCCATAAACATATAATTAAAAAATAAGGACGTTGAACACTTGAAGCATGACTGTATTATCTTAAAGAAGATAAGTTTTACACAACACTAAATTAAAAATAAAATTCAGGATTCGCCAGGCAGTCATAAAACCAAACTTTGTCATTTGTGATTTGTTAGTTAAACGTCAGACAGATGGATGACAGTAATGTCATCCATCTGTATATAGTATGATAAGATCATACTCTATAATCCGTAGCATATAGAGAATGAACTATGTCTGTGTAGTACTCATTTTTTCCATAATATTAATTAGTTGTTCTGTATTTATCCAATTTATCCGACACAGACTGTCAATGTCAACAGTGTCACTGTCAGTCAACATCAACAATTTTCTTTCCGCCTCTCTCACTCTGCTAGAGTGAGAGAGGCGGTAATAAGAAAGAGACAAGGAGTTTAACATCTGTGAGTTTAACAGTTTAACACTTAACAGTTTGTTAGCTCGACGAGTTCACTCTCATGACAAAAAGTTTCACTTCAATAGTGTCCCATAAAAAGTTTCACTTCAATAATTCAATGACTGTATCGTTAAACAAATGACTTGCACAATAAAAAACCACGAACGCTGATTTAAAACCAGCATTCGTTCGCAGAACGTAGTACGAAACAAATCTACGGTCAAATAGGTCACGCCCTGTTGCAATTGTAATGAAAGTTTAACGCTGCTCCCATGTAGATAAAGCTGTGTTGCAGTGACTATATCAACTTTTAAAATAATTACTCAATATAATACTGTTGCACGCGACTTCGCCCGCGTAACTTTATGAAATACAGCGTATGTAACTCGCTGATAACATAGCTTTGTATAGGTGCAAGAATTTTCATAATCGGTCCAGTAGTTTTTGAGTTAATTCATTGCAAACATACAAATCTTATGTCTTTATAAATAAATAGCTGCTGCCCGCGACTTCGCCCGCGTAACTTTGTAAATTATATACTAAAACCTTCCTCGAGAACCACTCTATCCATTGGTTAAAACAGCATGAAAATCGGTCCAGTAGTTTTGGAGTTTATCGCGAACAGACAGATAGACAGACGCAGGGGAGGACTTCGTTTTATAATATGTAAGGATATTAAAGTATATTTATGTAGATATAAATTTATACCGAGATTTTTTTTGTGAAGTAGTAGTACCTAAGGAAATATTTTTTTTAACGTATTTTATGTTTTTTTTTTTCTAATATGTCCAGAAAATTTAAATATTTTTGTATGTTAAGGTCAACAGACAAGCTGACGTTTCAATTGATGTTAGGTGGTTATCATCGCCTAATAACACAAGCAACACCATCATTTGACGACACGTTTGGTCTAGTGGCTTGTAACCCAAGCTGTTAACCAAGCGGTCGTAGGTTCGAATCCCGCTAGGGGCAAATGTTTATGTGTTAACACTTTGTACCTGTGTCATGGATGTTTTGTATTTATAATATGTATGTATTTACAGAAAAAATGTATTGTATATAGTATATCAACTGTCTGGTATCCATAATACAAGCATTAAGTTGTTTACTTTGGAACTAGATGGTGCTGTGTGGAATGTGTGAATATAAAACAAATAGGTAGGTACTACAAGTGCGCTGTTATATTAGTAGAATGAAAGATAAGGATGAAGATAAATTTCTTACCAAAACTCATATTCTATTATTCAAAAGTGGTTACTGTCGCCAGACGGGCTACCCAAATAACTGCGAATTGCAAATAGTATTAGGAATTAAATAATATTTACAAATACCCTCTAAATCCTTAGTCAGTTGTTGAACTAATTTGTTATTATGATGTTTCTTTCATACACCTCATTAGATAAGGATCACAGTAATTTCTAGCGTGTTACAGTTTTGTAAGGGTTGTAAATAACAAAGGTGACATTATCGTAACGAATCGACTGGAGGGTGGCCACGGTACGACAATAAATAAATGAAAATTACACGCAATCTGATAAATGTTTCGCTAATGATACCCATGTTTTCGGGTAGTTTAAAGTAATAGACATAAATACTGGTACAGAAAATTGAAAGTTTTGTAAAATTATAGGATTTTAAATCACTATCTAAACTTATGAATGCAACAAAAAAATTAACGAGCCCGCTGGATGAGTAGTTAGGATACTTGCTTTATTGCTCTCACTCAGGTTCTGGATTCAAGCGCAATCCGTTTGCGTGGACTCCGTTCCGTTTCCGTTTCCGTCCGCATTCGTCCAGTGTTGGACGAGTGGCTCCAGAGGAGACGCGGAGCTATCACATTCCTGTAGCAACCACACCCTTATAGAAGACTGTTGTAATTCATTAAGAGAGTATGGTATCTTAGAGCCCATTTCCTTATCCCTTCCTAAAATCTTACACTTATAAAAGGAGGTGATGTCGCGAGCGAAACCTGGTTAAATTTATAATCATAAATTAGTTAACCAGTTTCTATGTTCGTATAAAAAATGCGTACTCTACTTTCGTTACATACTGTGAAGTCATGACATTGATATTATTAATTTATCAAAATAATAAATTGTTCCGACAAACCTGCTGGAGCTATGCTATTTGGGGCTTTACCAATTCGTCCGCGTCGACCGAGATACACGAGGCTACAAATAATATTGATCTACATTGTCTCCCTACTACATAGCTTGTTTGAATAGTAAACAAGGGTTCAGTAACTTTTAGTATATATTTTTAACATTGTTTTTATGAGAGGGAAAGAGCACGTTTCTTACTATTAATAAGGATTCAGATATAACTGAATCAACCTTGCGATCCTATCCATTAAGCGGACAAATTGAATAAACAGGAGTGCGTAGTGCGAGTTTAACTCAACAACGCGCAAACGTGAATTTTTATGGGAATGAAGCCGCGCCACCTAGTGGCTAACTTGGAGCGCTGCTTCATTCCCATACAAATTCACGTTTACGCGTTCAATGCGTTTGATCAAACTCGCACTACACACTCAATTATGTAGTGAGTTATACGCTTTCACGCCATACGCTTCATTCACATACCTACACATTGAGCTTTCTTACGAGGCCCTTATATGTAGCTAGAGATCACTTTTTAGCTCCATAAATGTCATCACTGGTAACACACATTGGTCGAAAACTATTGTTTTGAGACGCTGAGGAATTATGGACGAGAAGATGTCCCGGAGCTTCCGTAATCCATCCGAGCTGGATTCGACGAATTTTTGAATTTCGAAATTCGACGAATTTCATACCTTTTAACTGCTCTTTAACTGCTTGGTTTTGTAGGACTTGTCGTCGGATAAATCTTGAAATAATTGTCGGATAAATATGGCGACTCTGGCGACTAAAGGAATACTGTTAATTATGCTCTTAATATTATAAACTAATAATTATTATATTGTGTACTAAATTAGCTACGAGTATATAATTATTATACTCGTATTAATTATTATGATAATTTGCTTGAGTATATTATCGAGGTGCACTGTGATCGAAACAGCATTATTATAATCCATTAGAACGATTAATTGTTGCGAATGCTTGTTCGGTAACTGACGTCACTTGATTTACTACGTCATGACCTGTGTAAATGTGTACCAATATAATATGTACCTATTGTACACAAAATGTAGTATGGATTGGTGTACCTATAGGTAGGTACTGTATTCAGAACTCCATCGAAGAATGAATTTACAAGTAAGTTTGTGTTATTATAAACATGATTAATGCAATTTATGTTATTTTAAGTCATACATATCCATTGACATGATAACTTAGTTAAGGCTATACAGTTATAATATACATTGAAATAAACACGAGTATACGATATGCATATTGCCTAATATAAGTTGATCTTCCAAATTGTCTTGAAGTCTATCTATCTGATCTGATATAAAACCAAATTCTTAAACCGAAAACATTAAAACATTTAGAAATGAAGTTATAATGTATTTTCGCGAAGAAAACCAATTTCGAAAGAAAATGCCTGGGAAGAGAAAACAAATGTAGAAAATTGCAATACAAATCTAATAGGAAACAGGGAGAATAAAGCAAAAAAGGCACCTTGCTGTTAGCTATCACATAATATCATCATACGTGACTCACAGCAATAAAATTTCTCTAACACAAAATACAGTTGATTCTGAACCTTATTCTGTAGAATACAAGAGTCAAATAAGTATGAAAGTAACAGTCAGCACACAAATATATGATTTCAGTTAAAAAATAAATTTAATATTGAACGTGTAAGGTAAACGTGTTTTTGAAACTGCATTTGAAACTTTGTAATTCGAACATTCTGAAATGGACAGATAGACGAAGGTAAATTTGATGTTGCATAAACTGTGTTATTATTTAGGCGAGAAAGAAGCGAATTTATTTGTTGGAAATCAAACATGCAAATCATAAATTTCTAAAAATGTTCTGCACGTTTCACGCACTGTGGCGCCTATCAAAACCAGCGGCAACAAAATAGTGTTATAATTCCCTACTAAGTATCTTTATTTTTAAGTTATACGAGTATAGGAAAATTCGTACATTGGGTTGGTTATTAAAAGGACTTCATAATCTTCATCATCAATAACAACTGGTTGATGAAACGTCTTTGTCCACTGCTGTGACACAAAAACCCTTGACCCTGTACACGTGAGTGGACTAGCCACGGAACTCATATTATGTTGTTTTCCCGTGACTTGTACTCTATCACTCTGGTGAACCTGGAGAGGGCTGAACAGTTCCATCGTTTCAGCCTTAGGACGTCCACTGTTAGAATAAGCCACCCCATAATTTTCCAACAGAAGCAGAAGCAGAAACAGCCTGAATCCACTGTTGACACGCGGTATTTATCAGATCATCTGTCTGTCTACATTGTGGGTGGACTTCTTACGCTGCGCTTGCCGGTCCATGGCATCTCGGGAAACTTTAGCTTAGCTCCAGTTTAGCATCACTCAATATTTGGCTGCCAGAGAAGAGGCCCTAATCAAGAGCAAACGAACGCAAACGCTCCCTTTGCGTACTTACGAAACGAAGGAAATAAAGCCCGGTGATTGGTTGTTGTAACGCCCACATAAAATTTTGACCAATCACAAAGCTTTCTCCCAGCGTAGCGTAGCGTTTACGACTGAACGTTTGCTCTTGGCTAGGGCCCCAGAACCTTTCTTCTCCAACGTTGACTTCCACCATGATATAGACCGTCGGCTTGATATAAAAAAAAGTCTGGCAATTTTTTTTAGAAAACTTTCAATTTTCTCAATTTAGAAAACTTTAAACTGGGTATTAGCGAAACATTTATCAGATTGCGTGTAATTTTTATTTAGGTATTTACTAAAAACATACTCAAACATAAATTTTTATTTTTTATTCTTCCTATATTCAGGAAATAACTTTTTATCCCTAAAATAGTGATGAACATAACCCTTGTCAAAGACTAAACAAGTTACGAAGCGAACATAAAATATCCATTAAAAACTCAATCGCACAATTTTAGCTGAATTTCAAAAACAATGAATTCCTTCATGGAATAATAGCTTTCTATTTATCTACATTTATTTAAAAATAACTAAACGTCTTTCGCCGTACTCTCTGACTCGAAATAAATTGAAACGCTCGAGTGAAACGATTGTGTTCAGCTATTTTTGTGACAATACATCTGTTCCATTCTTGCTGTTTATCGTCTATAAGGTAATTAATTCAAATCGGGTAAGAACATTTTCTCCATTACATAATGTAATGTTATAGTACACTGTGTTTTAAGGTCATAAAGTGGACAGCACGATTGGCTGTGGTAACTTCCGAGCAGAGAGAATACCGCTATTTGAAGGTACCAAGACCATAGGTAGTCTGTTAGATCTGATATTGTCTGTATTATCTATGTATCTATATCTATATCTAAATATCTTTTATATGTTTGTAGTCATATTATACAATAACTGGCTTAGAATAAGCTCCTTTATCCTATAATATATTTTTAGCCTACAAATTTATTACGAATGAAGTTATCGATGATAGTGTCACATAAGTAAAAGAAAAGGGAACCATCATTTCAGTTTGCTTAAAAAATCAGAAATTTCAACTTCATTTACGTGACGTAAGCGTAGAGACATTCTCCATTAAGATGTTCTAGAAACAATTTGGCAAAGGCGTTGGCTTTTACTGATTTACAAACTTCACTTGGCGCGCATAGCTTAATTCGACATCGTTATTTCAAAGGCATAAGGTCTAAATTTTAAATTGAATTCTGAAAGGAAAAGATTGTGAGATTGTAAGACAAAATGGGGGCAATGAAGACGTCGTTCCATGTTTTATTTGAAGGAATTACATGTGTGACTCATTTCATTCCTGATTGTTGCTTAATTGTTTTGTTTGTCGTAGGCATTCGTAGCGCTACGATAGTGCTACGCTTCTACATCGCCGTAGCTGCTACGAGTCGTGTCTTCTTTTTCATTGATTTTAATCAAATGTAATTGATGATATTATTACATTAAATTATTTAATTAGATAAAATTCATATGAAGTATTTTTTTTAAGCAAAGCCAAAACGCAGGCAATTTTTTTATTAGACTACGGTCGCCCATATACTCTGCTTAATAAATATACATCGCTATCGCAGTCTTGTGACGGACTCGCAGTCTTGCGGGTCGTCCCCTCCGGGCAATGCTATGTTCCATAACGAGTTCCGCTCAATCCACCTACCTCGGGACCATAGTAGCTAAATATGAAGTGCGAAAGCGAGTCTTCGGCGCTTTAACCGAACCTCCTGGCTGGGGGAAGAAAACCCCGAGACAAAAATAACTAACTCACATGGAAGCAAGACTCAAAGAGAATCTACCCCAGGAGGGTACCGGCGAAGCCGGAGAATCCCTCCCCGAGCACAGCTCGGGCAGCCCCGCGTATTCTGGGGGGGGCAAAGTAGTGCTACCTATGTCAAAACCATCTAAAATGCTGACCCAACAAATACTATACCCGGGTTTCTTCAACCGCCAAAGATCGGCATCATTAAGTGATACCAGTGAACTAAATCAAAAACACATCATTGAAACACAACATTCTACAAATAAAGAAATGGAATCAAGTGATACTGGTTCTCGCAACCCAAATGCTCAGTGGCAACGAATACCCAAACAAAAAAGAAATCGTTCCCCTGATGAAAAAGCGCTGAATAAAATCAATGAACCAAAAAGGAGGCAAAAAATGGTCGACCTACTTAACCAGAGTAGAGGAATAAACATACTTCAAAACAAGACTGTCCCAGAAGTCGAAATAAATAACAGCTTCTCGATGCTAGACATCGATGTAGATGATGCTGCTCCTTTAAAAAAAATTCCTAAACCACCACCGATAGTACTGTATGGTGTCGATGATCTAGAAAAACTGACGAAATTTTTAGAAGAAGTAGTGGATAAGAATGACTACACTTTTAAAGTAGTGTCTAGAAATCAACTAATCATATCCTCTAATACTGTTGATAAGTACAAAACTTTGATTGAGCACATAAGAGCTAAAGGGTTGATAGGTCATACCTTTACTCGCAAGGACCAAAAATGTATGAGATTTGTAATCAAACATCTCCATTTTAGTACACCGAAGGATGCAATTATTGAAGCAATAGAAAATACGGGTAATAAAGTGCAAGGCGAAATAGTCACAGCAAGAAAACCAGGAACAAAAGAGCCCTTAAATACATTCTTCGTTAATGTAGCTCCTCACGAAAATAACAAAATGGTCAAAGACATCAAATTCATTTACCACCAAAGGGTGGTAATAGAAGACCCTAAAAGAAGAAGAACAATAGTACAGTGCACAAGATGTCAACAATATGGGCACTCAAAAAATAATTGTATGCGTCCATATAGATGCGTCAAGTGCGCTGGCCCTCATAAAACTACGCTGTGTCCTGTAGATAGAAACACCCCAGCAGTGTGCACGCTTTGTTCTGGAAGTCATCCTGCTAGTTATAAAGGATGTATAGTGTACAAGGAAATACTTGCAAGAAAGAAAACCAGTATCCCTCAACCTAATCTTAAGATCAGAACTACTGAAGCAAACAGCCTGAACAGCCCATCTGCATTAACTACTATTAATAATGCCAGAAATAGGTCCGAAACCAAAAGAAATTCTTTACACTCACAACATAGTGGACATATTGATACTCAAAAAAACATGAGATTTTATAGCGAAGCTGTTAAGAATGGAACATCTTTCAGCAAAGCTGAAAATGTAAATGACTTTACAAAGTCACGAACGTCATTTACGAAAGTAAATAATGAGAATTTACATAGACCAAAACGAAGCGATCCCGTTGACAATGAGTCACAGAGAACACATTTAAATAAAATGGACAATGAAAATAATCAACAAGGACATATTCTTCAATTACAAATACTTATGACAAAACAGACAGAAAGAATTGACCAACTTATAACACAGCTAAGCACAATGATGAATCTCATTGTGACACTCATCAGCAAATTTCCCTAATGCTCTCATTGCGTATTGCCACATGGAACGTTAATGGACTAGCGCCAAACAAACTAGAGCTCGAAATACTCCTCAATACTAATAAAGTGGACATTGCTCTGATATCAGAAACCCATCTTAATGACAATAAAAAAGTTACAATTGACAATTACTGTGTATATAACACAAACCATCCTGACGGAACATCGCATGGAGGATCTGCAGTTATTATTAAAAGTAATATAAGCCATCACCTTCACAGTATATTTCGAGAAGATTGGCTGCAAGCAACAACAGTAACAGTGAGAGGAAAGTTAGGACCTATTAATGTTAGTGCCATCTACTGCCCACCAAAACACAATCCAAAACAAGATATGTTTAACAAGTACTTCTTAACCTTGGGAAACAAATTCATAAGTGGAGGGGATTGGAACTGCAAGAACACATTCTGGGGTTCTAGATTGACAACTACTAAGGGACGCGAACTAAAGAAAAGTATTGACCAAAACAATCTAACGATCCTGGGAACGGGTGAACCGACTTATTGGCCGATGGACCCAAACAGGTCCCCTGATCTGGTTGACTTTTTCGTTGTAAAGGGACTTTCTCATGTGTATTTTGATGTTGAGTCATCGCTTGACTCTGTCTCAGATCACACTCCTGTCATGGCCACACTTAGTATCGCACCAATACAGCGGGAACAGAAATCAACATTATACAACCACAAAACCGACTGGAGGGCTTTCTCTGAATACCTTGAGAATGAAGTTAAACTAAGAGTCAAGCTGAAAACTAAAGAGGACATAGATGAAGCAACATTTTACGTTACAAATCTCGTACAGGTGGCAGCATGGCGTTCTACTCCGACACTGAGCTACCGCATCGAAAGAAATAACATTCCTTTGGATATACGGAACAAACTTCAAGAAAAGAGAAGACAAAGAAGACAACTTCATTTGACTAGATCTGATGCAGACAGATCTGAATACAACAAAATCTCAAGGGAACTAAAACAGCTAATAAAAGAAAACTTAAATATGAGCTTCCAACATAAAATATCTAGTCTCTCAGCCCACAAGAAAGATAACTATTCCTTGTGGAAAATAACTAAAAATTTTAAAAGACCTCGAAACCATATTCCCCCTATAAGGAAATCTGATGCTGACCCTTGGGCGCGGAGTGCAAGTCAAAAGGCAGAATTATTTGCAGAACATCTATCTGAAATATTCACTCCAAACCAGTCTTCGATGGTGGACTTTGAGAAGGAAGCTGATAATATCATTAATAGTGATCAGCAGCTATCACTGCCGCTTGCGTTGGTCACACCGAGAGAGCTAAGACGTATTATACATCTCCTTGAAAACAAGAAAGCACCTGGTTTCGACATGATTACGGGTGAAGTGCTCAAAAAATTGCCGAAAAAAATTATTGTCTTTTTGACAATGCTATTTAATGCAATCTTTAGAGTACATTATTATCCAAAACTCTGGAAGATATCACAAATCTGTATGATTTTAAAACCTGGGAAACCACCAAACGACCCTAGCTCTTATAGGCCGATAAGTCTCCTTCCCCTACTATCCAAGGTGTTCGAGAAGGTCCTCTTACAAAGACTAAAACCTGTTCTTGAAGATGACAAGATCATTCCTGATCATCAGTTCGGTTTTCGTGAGAAACACTCAACAGTTGAACAAGTGCATCGAGTAGTTCAAAAAATCAGACAATCTCTGGAGAGAAAAGAATATTGCGCTGCTGCTTTCATAGACATACAACAAGCTTTTGACAGAATCTGGCACAAAGGACTGTTGTACAAATTAAAAAAATTACTACCAAACTCACTGTTCATGATTCTGAAATCCTACTTAGAACAAAGACAATTTCAAGTAAAATGTGGGGAAGACTACTCAAAGCTATATAACATCTGTGCTTCCGTGCCGCAGGGATCAGTCCTGGGACCGCTCCTCTACTCTATTTATACGGCAGATCTGCCTGAAACGGAAGGAGTAACAATGGCAACGTATGCAGACGACACGGCATGCCTTGCAAGTGACAGAGACCCCAAGTATGCATCTTTAAAACTACAAACACAGCTTGATAAGGTTGATGCTTGGCTTCAAAAGTGGAGAATTAAACCTAACGTCAAAAAATCTGTACAAATTACATTCACGCTGCGAAAAGGCGATTGCCCACCTGTCTGTATGGAGAATAAGGTTCTGCCAAGTAGTAACAGTGTAAAGTATCTGGGTTTACATCTAGACAGAAGACTCACTTGGGCAAACCACATTAGAACTAAAAGGAAAGAGGCTAACCTACAATTTAAATCACTGAATTGGCTGTTGGGGCGTCAGTCTCCGTTGTCCCTTACGAACAAGCTTCTAGTCTATAAAACCGTCATAAAGCCCATTTGGACTTATGGCATAGAGCTGTGGGGTTCGGCAAGCAACTCAAATCTAGAGATCCTTTTTTTTTTTTTTTTTTTTTTTTTTTCGACGAGGGGTAAAAACCTTCTATAGGTACCAGGGTATGAAACACCGGGTTATGTAAGATTTTTACTCACTAAAAAACCCCCCGTTTGTCGCCAGCTGCGCCTTTTCGGGAACCGTGGTGCCTCCCTCCGTATTGCCCGCGGTCCCTTTAGCACCATTCTTTAAGAATACTTCACGGGTAGCTAAGAGTAGGCCAATCACCAGAACCCCTTTTAGTCGCCTCATACGACAGGCAGAGGATACCGTGTCTGTATTCTCATTGACCCCAGATCACAGGGTACTATGGCGGTTTCCACCGCCTCCTCGGTGACTTCTGCGCCTTGCAGGGTCAGCCTTCTCGCGAATCCGCTCAGCAGCTTCCTTCCGAAGAAGTACCACCTCACAGTATGTCGCCACTGCTCTCCATGACGATTCATTTCTTATCATGGCCGCTACAACTGCTGGAAGTGATAAATTCGCTCCAATTTCCGCGATCATGACTTGCCGCTCAGAGTGCCACGTGGGGCACATTTCTAGTGTGTGTTGTGCCGAGTCCTGATCATCCCCGCAGTGATGACATTGGGCTGTTGCCTCGCGTCCAATTCTGTGCAGGAAGTCACCAAAGCATCCATGTCCGGTGAACATCTGTGTTAGTCGGTAAGTAGCACATCCGTGTTGTCTGTTTAGCCACTCCTCGAAAACAGGGAGAATGGCTTGGACTACGCGCTTATTCACGCACCGCTCCTCCTCGAGACGCCCGCGCCATATTTCTAATGCGCGTCGTTTCTCTTCTCGCCGGATCTCTCCCACTGTTCCACTTGGGATACATTCGCTTCCCATGCGTGTAGGGCGGACTCCGGTGAAGATTCTGGCATCCATATCCGCCAGAATATCCAATGGCGGAAAGCGCGCTAGTAGAGTGGCCGCTTCGAAGGACACCGTACGGTATCCTCGGACGACCCGAATGGCCATTTTGCGCTGCAAGGCTAGAAGTTTGGCTCTGCAGCGCCGCACGCCTTGTAATCTATTTGCCCATACTGGCGCACCGTACAGAGCCATTGATCTCACGATGCCCATGTAGAGGCGGCGCACGTGCTCTCGCGGACCCCCGAGATTGGGTAGAAGTCGGTGCATTGCTCCCGCCACCCTCTCGATTCGAGGAATGAGACGTCCAAAGTGCTCCTCGAAACTCCACTTTCCGTCCAGAGTGAGTCCGAGGTATTTAATGTAACGACTTACACGAACGTGCGCGTTACCGACCCGAATTAAAGAATCCAGCGGTTGCCTGCCTCGCGGTAGTTTACAAAACCATAACGCCTCAGTCTTATGTGGCGCTACCTGGAGGCCCAGTTCCTCGATTTTAGCGACCACTATCCCTGTGCCAATCTCAGCAAGCTCGGTCGTGGCCTCAAATGTAGACCCGCTTGCGAGTACTAAGGTGTCATCAGCATAACAAACGACAGTCACCTCCTTTGGAAGTGTTACGCGAAGGACTGTGTCGTACGCCAAGTTCCACAGTAGTGGGCCCAGAACTGACCCTTGTGGGACACCACAGCTCACCTTGCGACGATGTGGACCATCTCGTGCCGTATATAGGATATATCTTTCGCTTAGGTATGCTCCGACAATCCCCTGTAGATATAAAGGCACTCGATGATAAACTAGAGCTTCTCTAACAGTGTTCCATGGTAGCGAATTAAACGCGTTGACTATGTCCAAACTAACCGCCAATGCAACCTTTCCCTGGGATACCGCTTGTTCCGACAGAGAGCGCACCATCGTTATTGCATCCACTGTTGAGCGCCCCGAACGGAATCCGTACTGACCCGGAGACAGATCGGGACCAGAGAGCGAGAGATGCTGCTTGAGACGACCCGCCAGAATCCTCTCGAAGAGCTTGCTGACCTCATTTAATAGACATATAGGTCTATACGCTGAGGGAGACTCCGCTGGCCGACCCTCCTTCCTCAGAAGAACCATAGCTGCTTCCTTCCAGATTGAGGGAAAAGTGCTTGTACGCAGACAACAGTTAAACATTTTCTGCAGTCTTTCTCCCAAGGCACTCAGAGCCAGCACCCAGGCTCGACCCGGAATGCCATCGGGGCCCGGTGCTGTGTTACACGATCCAAGACAGTTTGTCGCCGTTTTTAGTTCCTGTTCTGTCACTCCCAGGTTGTCATTCCAATCCCACGACGAGATCGAACAGACAGCCGGATTTTCGTGAACCTTTGGAAAAAGAACGTCAACCACACTCTCTACCAAATTCAAGTTCATAGTTTCGGTCAGAGGAGGGGCCCAGGGACGTAATTTTCCCAATACAATTTTGTACGGGCGCCCCCATGGGTCTCTGTTCAATCCTTCGAGAAGTGCGCTCCAACATCTTGCCTTAGACTGATCAATGGCTATATGGAGCGATTTTCGAGCCATCCTGTATTCTTCGTAAGCGACAGCTGTCTCCTCCGCAGATGATCGTTTTCTTCTTCGGCATCTTGTAAACCGGCGACGGGCCTGCAAGCAGATAGTCCTGGCCCTTGCGATCTCTGTCGTCCACCAATGCACTCCTTGACTTTTAACGCGTTTTAAGCGCGGCATTGCGGTGTTGCAGATTGATGTCATGGCCTCTTGAAACCAGGCCGCTTCATGTTCCGCATTGGATGAATTTCCCGACTCCGGCCATGCCAGAGCATTAGCTGCCGCAACAAAAAGATCTTTATTTAGCATCTTGAGAGCCCACCGGCGCATGCGAACGTCTTCTTTCACTTCTCGGGAAATGTTAGTACCCCGAGGGACCACATCGAAAATGATGTGGCGGTGGTCAGATAAGGTGACCATTTCTTCTGCCACCCGCCATCCGGACAGCATTCTAGTTGCAGAAGCTGTCGCCCACGTAAGGTCCACGATAGACTCTCCCTGCCATCGCACACATGTGCTCACCGAGCCCCTGTTCAGCAATCGGAGATCCAATCCAGCTGCCCATTCCTGAAGCATCTCTCCTCTGCGATCTCCCCTGCGATTGCCCCAAGCTTTGGAGTGGGCATTAAAATCGCCCAAAACAACCACCGGGCTAGAATACCGTCCACGAACACAGTTTCCCACCCTACAAAGATAATCTTCGTAGTCGTCAATTGTCACATTGGGGGAAATATAGCAACCCACTATAATCAACAATCCCCACTCTACGACGACGAAACCATATCCTTTCTCAAGAAAGGAACACGATGGAGAGCGATCCTCGCCAGACCAATAAATAGCTACCGAGCCTAATTCGTCCTGAAACCATTGTGGATGGACCGGTACGCTATAGGGCTCAGAAATCACGGCTAGGGCAATCGAACACTCCGCAGTAGTTTGCAGTAGAAGGTTCTGCGCATTGCGGCAGTGGTTCAGATTGCATTGAAGGACTTTTAGGAGCGGGAAGGTACTACGTCCATTGCCTCCTGTGCTGGTGACAAGGCTTCAGCCTCCACCGCCACTCTGTTGCTATTTTGGTGATGTTTAACTCTGCTTTGTGGTGGAGCACAAGCTTTACTACCCAACCGGTGATTGGATGGAATACCCGGTATGTCTGAACAGACTGGACATTTCGGCAGATGTGCCTTGCATGTTTTAGCCGTGTGTCCCGGTTCACCGCATGAATAGCATCTGTCGCTCCTATCAACCTGGCTCACACACTGCTGACGGACATGTCCCGGTTCCAGACACTTATAACATTTAAGAGGACGTTCCTGGAGAACCTCGATCCTCGCTGCCCCCCACCCCACTGTAATACGACCGACAATAGCCAGTTTTCGTACGACTGTTGTTGGGCAACGGACCCAAACGCTTCCAAGAGTTTTTGGGGCTCTATTGATGTTACCAACATTGATGTGTTCCAAAGGACACTCGCCTGCACTTGCAACTGCCGCAGCCACTTCATGTGAGGTAATGGCATCATCGAGATCTCTTAACTTTATTGTACCTGTTTTGATCGGGCGAGCTATTCGGACGCCTGGATCCGATATTACCTGCCGCATCCGTTCAGCCAATTTATCGGCTTTGTCGCCACAATCAGGACCAGACACGCCCAGCACCATCCCTCCATTCAACGTCCGTTTCTGCTTGACATTCTCGATACCGAGATCCGAGAGTTTTATTCTTGTCCTTACCTCTGTCATAATGTCTCCGTATGAGATATTATTTCCCTCCAAGACTGTTATGGTGATGGCGGCGTCCTTGGGTGGTTTCTTTGGTATTCTTTTTGTTTTTGCAAGACCCTGTACACTCTTCGGTGTTGATACCGCCGCCATCAGACCATGTTTTGTAGGAGCAGCTTTTCGTGGCTTCTTAGCGGCGACAGTTGCCCAAGTTTCGACGACTGGATCAGAAAAGGTTTCTGGATTCTCTACAGGTGGTGGCTGCAACGAAATTGGAAGTGGAGACTTCTTCCCCTTGCTTTTCTTTCTTGAAGCTGTCCGGCTCACCTTTGGAACAGTTGCCGCTATCGGTGTCCCGGGTTTTAAAGCCAATTTCGACCGCACCCCGTCTTTGCCGGTTTCCAGTAAAGGCTCGTTGGTCTTAGTACTTGCGAATTCCTTTTTGAAGTCGGCCAGCCTCCTATCTATTAATGAGACAATCTTTCTAGTAAGACTTGAATCTCTCTCACGTGATGGTGCCTTACAGGTTGGCGGATCTGGAGATGCCCTATCTAGGTCTTGCTCCCCTTGCAGCTTTAATCGTCCTACCTCTTCAGTAAGATTCCGCAATTCATCTCTGATGCTGGACAATTGAGTTCGCAACTCTTCATTTTCTTGTCTCAAAGCATTTGGGTCTGTGATTAACCTCTGCTTTACTACTCCATATGCTGCCTGAATTTGCCTACCAGCTAGTGACAGGCACTGGGAGTGGGATTTTTTCAGTGTGCGAGAGGTGTCCGCTATTTTCTGCACAGCTTCCAGGCTTCGATCAATATATGTTCCTATATCTTGGATAGGTTTTGCTTGCATTTCCTTTGCCAGTTCCATTACATTGGGGAGAACCAACCTGGACGTACCGCTTCCCGATGACACTAACAAGCCCAAGAGGTCGTCCTCTGTATCTTCTCCCAACTGTGACTTCCCCAGTGCCTGTCTCTTTGCATTTCCCTTTCCCTCGCAAGCCGAAGCGGCGGAGCGCTTACGCAAGCGAGACATGGAAGATGCTGACGCCGTGGAATGCGCGGAGGCAAGTGACATCATACTACTATCACTTTCGCCCCCCTCGCTTTCCTCACGCCCACTACGGGCTATGTCAAACAAAACAGCTGGACCGTACAAAGGCTTACGTAATTTTCGCCCCGCTCGAGTCTGTTTTCCTTCTATTGTTATGGATGTCAGACAATTGATGTCTGCATCCACATTTTCCTGACCCAGTACTGTGTTTCTGGTCAAACATAACGCCTCCTTCTCATTGTTCATATCTTCCCTATCAATTTGCGACGTCAAATTAGGGAGCGAGTCAGCCTTCAAGGGGCTAGTCATGCCTGTCTTTTTAACCGGCGACCTCTTAATAATTCGAGATCTGCCGAAAATCACACCCTCTTCTTCATAGCGAAAATTGCCCCCCCCAGAATACGCGGGGCAGCCTGGCTCCTCTGAGCCAGGGAGGGATTTCCCGCCTTTCGGCGACGCACCCTCCTGGGGTAGTTTTTTTGTTGTTTCCGCCATTGTCATGTGTGTTTGTCACTCTTATAGGGCGAGCGACGGAATCCCCTAGAGATCTAGAGATCCTACATCTAATCTAGAGATCCTACAGAGATTCCAGAACATAGCATTAAGGACGGTTTCCAGCGCGCACTGGTTTGTAAGAAATACTGAAATTCACGAATACTTGCAGATGCCAACTGTTAAAAAAGAAGTCAGCAAAAACAGTAAAAAATACAAAGAGAGATTGAGGGAACACTCGAATGAACTGGCGAAAGGCCTCATGAACATGGATCGGAATGTGAAACGTCTAAAAAGATGGCACATACTTAACTTGGACCAAAGAACATAAATTCAAACATATTACTGGGGTGCCATTCACAGGAATGCTACCTACAACCGCGAATCCGGGGAAAATATCTGATTAAGGCTGAATAGCCGATCGCAGATTGCAAATAAAGGAAAAAATAAATAAATAAATAAATAAATATACAATGTTTTACATCGTTCCAGTTGTCACTGACGCTATCGACGCTTGCTTCGAAATCCCACCTTAAGTTAGATCAAAGTAATTAACTTTATTACGTCGAAACGAGTTTGTGAATAATCCGTTAGTTCAACCGTCAAACCTACTTAGAATACTACGTTCAATTATAACAACGGCGTGTTTAGAAATGTTCCATTATTACTTGTGTTTTATGGACATATTGATAATGCGAATGGCGAATAAGCTAGCTGTATTAAACTTGATGGCACAAAAATGTGTACATCATCTCAGCTGTTGGACGTCCGCTAGACATAGGTCTCCTTCATAATTTTCCAAAAGTACAAGTCTGAAGCAGCCTGGATCCACCGCCGACCCGCGGCCTTTATCAGTTGGTCGGTCCATCCTGTGAGTGCTTTAGTGCTCCTAAGCGCAGCATGGGACGTCCTATGCTGCGCTTAATGGTCCGTGGCCTCCACTCAGCCCTAGGATCTCCTTACCTTACTGATCCGCCAGGTTATGTAAGTAATTTTCGATCATCTACTGATCCCCTCATTCAATTCGATCTCCCAACATAACCCCGAGCATAGTGCATCGAGTGACGTTGAGCTTTTTTCCGAGGCCCAGTTAGACATTGCTCTAAATATTTTGTTTTATGGTGTTGCTTGTGTTTTATAGGCGACGGTAATCACCTACCATCAAGTGCACTATCAATGTGTCTGTTGACCTTAACATAAAAAGAAAAAAAAAACTTAAATTTAAATATGTAATATTAAAAAAAAATGATATCCGTACGAAGTCTGGCGAGACGCAAGTAAGTAATAAAGTAAGACATGATAAAATTAAATTCTCCGAGTCAGTTTTTATGTTGAGTGCTTAATAAATTGCTGGCCTTATAAAAAAGTTGAGGACCGTAATTAAATTTTGAAGCCTGTTGCTGAATTGAAACATCCGTGTGTAACTATTGTAATCACGCAATGGTTGTAACAGTTAGCCTGGTGAATCGTTTTGACGTGGTTCGCTATTACGACGCCATCCGCATATTGCACTATTGCGTTTATTGCAGCGATGGAAATAAATGCTTCTGAACTATTTTTGTTGGAACATTATGATAGGCATATTTCGCATTTTGAAATATTTTTAAAGATGCAGTTACATTATTAACTTTTCTTAAATGTTAAAGTCGGCCTGTGTGGTCGTCACAAAATAAAATAGCATAAATAGTACATAATAGCATAGACAAAATAGGACCAGTGTGCTATTGTGTGCCTTTCTATTCACTTATTAATATCCTTGACATGTTTGACATGAAAAAAAAACTGACATGTTATTGACAGTCCACTTGATGGTAGGTGGGTAACTTATTCCTCTATAACACGAGCTCTTATGGATAAAAGATTGGGAAGGGATAGGGGAAATGAGCTTCGGCATCCCTTACTCATTCACTGAAACAAAACAGCACATATGCTTTTATTTCACTGTGGCCTTCTGTAATGGAGTGATTACTGCCGCCAGACTGCGAAACGCACTTGCCCCTGCCACTACTTCAGACCCAACCAAGCCATTCAATATTAACAAAAAAATTTAATAGCTATTTTAATTGCAGACATTGTGATGTAATTCCCTAATTGGTCTATCATAATGGTATTCATAATATCGTTACTCATTATAATGAAAATGTTTGAGCTTTGTGATTATAACGTTTCGAACGAATGAATAATTCATTATTGAATTTATGATGTCATTGGATTTTAGATATTTGGGTCAATTTAATAATTAGTCTGAAATTCACAGTATAGTGATGATTATCAACAGTCTTTCTTTATATTTACTATATATGGTGTAATTATTTATTTTCCTAAACAAAAAAATAAAAAATAAATAAATAATCAATCTAATAATAATAGTAATAATTATAGTAATCTTCTTGGGTTCCTATTATGATTTCGTATTTAGCATTATGATGCTATGCTAAATACAAAGTAATAAAAGTGTAGAAAATAATATATTTTATATCATAATGTTTTTTTTTTTTGTTTTTCATTAAAATCTATAAAAATAGTTTCAGTTAGTTATTTTAAGAATATGACGTCTCGCACCATTCAATCCATTATAATATTTAATTTTTATAGTTATTAAAACTAACTATACTATTTTTTAACATGGTGACTGTAACACAGGTATTTTTCAATACCTACCACGAGCACCAGTTTTTCATACAGTTACGACCATTGCTTGTGTTAAATTAGGTTAACATTGTCTGTATATTGTGTGGATTGTACAGTATTGTGTGAAGCTAATAATAATGTAATTTTTGTCGAAGAAATTTCTTCACGTTACCACCATAATTACAAAATTAAGTCAGTATTTCGAATAATATAAAATTTTACTTTAAAAATAGTTTATTTTTTATATTATCATCGGTACTATCCTATTAATATTATAAATGCGAAAGTTTGTATGGATGTATGGATGTTTGTAACTTTTTCACGCAAGAAGTACTGAACCGGTCACCATGAAATTTAGCATACCTACACGTTGTCTGGGACACCAGAAAGGACATAGGGTACCTTTCATCCAGAACGCGGACGAAGTCGCGGGCACCAGCTAGTTGAATATATTTATTGTCCCAAACAATTCCACTCAACCCCCATAAATACATAGATTCAAATAAATGCTGAGAGTTTTGGTTTTCGCAGAAGGTACTATTTTATCCGGCTCTAGGTGGCGGACGGCGGGAAACGGATAGTCCGGCCCCTTATTCGATTGTCTTAGTGTTAGAGCTCAGAGGCACGCGATTGTATCGATTAACAAGATTGTTGTTAAGCCCATAAAGCAACTGCTTTATGAAGCTGCTTTATGGTCTTTTTGAAATTCAAGTAGGTAGTTTATGAGTTTATTCATTACAAACAAAAATATATACAAATAAAATAAAAATAAATATATATACAAATATAGATAGAATTATTGTTAGTATAGATAGAATCTATTTTGGCCTCTTGCAACCAAACAGAAAATATACCACCATAAACGGAAAACCGCTGCATGGTCCTTCGAGCCGGATTGTAATATTTTGCCCTTTTCTAACCAAACGGAAACCATCACCACCTTAGAGTGCAAGCCGTTACAAGATTGTAAGACACTTTAAATTTACATAAAAATTAGAGTAAAGTAGCTGAGAGCATTTTAAAACCTTTCCAAATAACGAGGCCGAATGTTTCCCTAATGCTGCACTTAGAGCGGTCCAGGAATGTGGAAGAGAACATCTATAACATGATTTAAAATACCCATCCATTAACGAAATGTATTGCTCCGCACCAAAAAGGTACAAATTGGCAACCAAAGTGATGCTTGTAATTGAATTCAGTGCAAAATTAATTACCTCTGTTCTAAGTGGCTCAGAACCGAGGCGTGTTAGATCGATACAAATTCCTATTAGACACGATTTTGCTCTATGTACAGCTTTAAGGCCACCTTGTTAAACAATTAATGCAATGTACGTCTTTAGATTTTGTGCAGTACTACATTATAACAAGTTATAACAATTTAAATGGACATTTACAACTTTTATCCAGTTTATGACAAGGTTTATGTAGTTAATGACTTTGGGAGTATAATCCTTCTTTATATAGTATAAAATAAAAGGCGCTTCCCGCTGTTTGTTTCCCTATATGTATGCTTAAATCTTTTAAACTACACAAGTGATTTTAATACTGTTTTCACTGATGAAATAGCGTTTTTCCATACAAATGTATTCCCCTGTTTTCGCCCTGGAGCATAAATTTTTTGTCATAGAATCTAGGTCTGCTAAAGCTATGTCCCTATCATTTCTTTTTTCCCACTAACTAAATAACAAAAGAAAATATTACTTCTCAAAATTTGTAATTAATGGCCCTAATCAGACGATTATGAAACAAATTTGAAGGATTTTTAAGATAAAAAAATAATGGGGACACAGATTCGTTCATTTTGAAAATATTTATGTAAAAATTATTCGATTGGCTCAATTTTTTTGAGGAGAAAACAGGGGAATACGATTTAGTCAAAAATTTTGTAGGTATAATCGTACTGAGCTGTATTTGTCCCTATCGTACGTACACCGATTAAGAAAAAAAGATAATAACTCAACTGGAATTATTTGTTTATCATTTAGTAAGTGATTGTATTCAAACACTTAGGCTTACAGCACAACTTGTAAATTCTGCGGTCGCATTTACTCGTATATGTGATTATAGGGCACTTTACAATGTACAAATTTCCTTTTAATAGAAACAGACGAATTAGAGAAACTACAACCGCATTACGTTTTCGTATGAAATCGTGTGTAAAATGATGTTTTACTGTGTAAGTTAGGCTAGGTTGCACCATCTTACTTTAACAATAATAACAAACGTCGCAACTTCAGTTAATTCGCCCTCATTTTCGGCCGAAAATGAGTTGCACCAGTTAACCAATTATGATTATTTGTTAACAGACGCAACTCATTTTCGGCCTAACCGTTATTTTAACTGAAGTTGAGGCGTTTGTTATTGTTAAAGTAAGATGGTGCAACCCAGCCTTATAAATGTGCAGTCTAACAAATAAAGTATGTAACAGTCAAGTCGAAAGTGCATTATTTGTTACTCAAAAGCATCAAAAACTTTACACTGGAGCAGTGGAGTGTTTGGCTGTTTTTTATATAAAACTTTGAGTCATATAAGCATCATATACCTTCACATAAGAATCGGTCGCTTGTCTGCCGACCTTTACATAAAAATAATACTTCTTTTGTAATATTTGCTATAATATCTATCTACGTTTAAGTCTAATATAAAATTGGGAGTCCTTTGTTGTGTTCTCATCCCGTTACTAATATTAAAACACTTTTATAAACACGAACCGGTTGTCTTCACATAACATGAAATCCTTAATATATATATAATATATATATATATATATATATATATATATATATATATATATCAATGAAAATCGTATATTGTAAATAGCCTCAAAATACAGTAAAGACAAAGCGTTCACAAGGCCTCGTTTCGGCTCATTACACACCAAACGACTTGCCTCGCCTGAAGACGGGTGACTCGACGCTACGTCGTTTGCCTGGACTTTTATAGACAACTTGCCATTTACTTCTATTTCAGAATAACCTTTTAATTTCAATCCATGTTGTTTTTCTTGACGAATTCTTTGTTTGTTTTTCAATTTAACAGAGTGTAGTATATCATCTCAGCCGCGTGACATCCACTGCTAGACATAGGCCTTCCTCATAATTTTCCAATTGGACCGGTCAGAAGTAGCCTGGATCCACCGTTGACCCATGACCCTTATCAGGTCGTCTGTCCACCTTATAGGTGGACGTCTTACGATGCATTTCCTGGACCGTGGCCTTAATCTGGCACCCTCCAGCCATAGTGGCCGTCGGCTCTCCATACTAAGTGTCATGCCCACTGCCACTTCAATTTGCTGATCCACTGTTTTTATATTATAATAAAAATAAAACACACACACACACACACACACACGTTAACACGTGTATCTCACAGATTAATATACAAAGCATGCTGTGAAGTACCAGTCACTACACTCAGTCAGAGTCTTCCAATCAGATCAATAGTTAACATTTTAAACTGAAATTTTAAAATAATGACTTCGTTTGAACGTTGAAAATACGTATTAATAATGAAGAAGGTTCTAGGTTGATAGGTAACAGCCAACACACGAAAGCAACTAATTGAATTTCCTTCACGAAAAACTTTTTACTTTCACCTTTTTATTCGCAGCTGCGGTTTCACACTATCGGAGGCTCGGCCGAAATGGCTCCGATATTGATCAGATTTTACGATAGATTTTCACCGTTACGTGTGATGGTGGAGGAAAACAATTTTTATCTTTTAACTTTCGTTGATACAGAGTTGAAGTTGTTTTGAAGACAGAGTTTTGTAGTTTCAGGCAGTTTTTTTCATAAATCTACTTGTCTTGATTTTTTAAAAACTTATTTGTTAATGCACAAATAGAGCATAAATCTGCTAAATGTCCTTTTGCTCTTGCATTCACCCGGTGACCATACGCGCTATGTTCTCAGTGACGAACTCACTTAGATTTAAAAAGACGCTAAAACTAAAGAATTTCAAGCAAATGGTTTTTTTAAAGGGAAGCCAGACTATATTTATAACTAAATATGTAATAAAACATAGTTTGTTTTATGTGTGTGGACGAAACAAGGACATATAACATTTGCGCGTGAGGTACTCATGATGCGACTTGTTAGATAACGTTGTTGTGCATACATTTTGTTAATTTTTATATGAATTAATAAAAAAATATGTAAATACTAAACTCACAAACAACAAGAAACTTACCTATTGAAGTAGAAAAAGTCATTTTAATACCTAACGTCGTGTATCATAATACACGACGTTAGGTATTAAAATACCTTTTTACGTTAGGTATTAACAAATCTCTAGGTAACAAAATCGTTCAACTTTATTTCTAAAATGTCTATTGAATTGAAACACTACTGCAATAATATCAAATCAAATCCTCCGAGATCTACTTGGATCCCGAATGAAAGCGGCTAAGAAGCTTAACGTTCATGGCTATAGAAATTGTACCGCCAGGTATGAGTATCATCCGTATTTATAGCACTAGGGGAGATAGAAATATATCTCTTGTAAAGTCACTTAAAGTCATTAACGTTCTCTACTATCCGAATGACCTTGGGCAACTGGGCTCTCTTCACCCCACACACTTGCCCACTCCCCTGCACTTCTAGCGCTAGCGTTTCTAGCGTCTGCCGGGCGACACGTACGAACTAAAATATAGTCCAAGAGCCAGTAGCTTTTTTACTTATGATAAAATGTAAGGTAATAAAATAAATGTATGAGTATTATTTACTATCGATTTATTAACTATACACGTGCAACAACAGCAATAATATTCTAATAAAGGGAATTTGATGACACTTTAGTGAACGCAAACATGTTTTATTATAATATTTTATTATTATTTTTTAATCATATTTATAAATCCACAGCCTAAAATCATAAACAATTTGAAATATGAAACATCATCAATCAATACTAATAATAAATCGTTTCTCTCCTGTCAATATGATGTCGCTAGCTGAGCAGCCTAATGGTCCGTGATTACATAAATCCAGTAATTGTTTCACAAAGTATGAGATGTCTACAATTCTCCTCCCAATTTTCTTATTTGTCATCTCTTTACTTTCAGTTGAAATGCAAAACTGAAAAAAAAAAAACAAATAAATACTACTACTATTTTCGAAAAAAGAAATAAAAAAATACTAAGTAACGTGGTGTAAGTACAGTAGTAAGAAAATAGAACAAAATACCGTAAATAAAGTACTGTACCACTTTCTATAGTTTTTATGTATGTATTTAAATTTTCTTAAAGATTTTTTTCATAGAATTTATCATTATAATATAATCATTAATATTATTATTCAAACATGTAAGTAACGGCTGAATTTAGCAGGTAAAGTTTTCTACATTGGCACAAACGAACTTACTAAAGTGATGTTTGCTATTTGCCCAAAAATGACTTTCCTCCCAAATAACAACCCTGTCTTATCTTTGAAACCTTATTTGTGAAATTTTCTATTTTCATCCACTTTTTTACGCCTACAGGAGTAGAATTTCCAAAAACCTATTTACTTTCAACCAAGGCCCCAAATCTCAACGAAATACAAACTATTTCATTATTATTTTTAATTTATGAAAAAAGCCGCATTGGACTCCCGGTCTATTATGTACCGATACTTTTATGTGTACCTAATCTTATGGCTACTGACGAATATTTTCAATGTTGTTTTACACTACATTTTATTATAATAAAATGTACAAAAATATACTTACTCTGGCTTTGGTAGTGTCTTATTATAAAAAAGTCAGTTAACTCTTATCACTATCACACATCATAATAGTTTATTTTTCTTTTTCTTTACGTAAGTGCGATGCGCTGCGCAGCAATACGTGTTCCCCGTACGAAGGCTGTCAGCCGTCTGCCGCCCGGCCCTCGCTAGGGCACCCGCTACTCGAAAATACCAAAAAACCTTTGTTTTTCTAAAACTATTGTTTCATTTACACTAATTGTTAGTGTCATTTATAGTTTAAATGAAACTCTATCGTTTTATTATAGGCACATTGCAAACGCTTCTTGAAACAACAAGTTGAATCTATTTTTGTTACAAAGCAAGACATTCAAATTTTATTTATTTTCCCGTAAACTATTATACTTAAAACAAAAATAACTTGCTAGAAATATAGACCAAGAAGTTATGTATCACATATATATTTTTTTGTTACATTGGATTTATTTTTGAACGAGCTGAATAGGAAATAAACAGTGCCTTTTCTTATCGATGGCGAGGAGGAGCCTCTTAAGGAATAACTTATTTCAATATCACTTCTTTTAACGCCCGACGCAAAAACGGGGTGTAATTTTGACATGTGTTTATATGTATAAGTGTATAGGTGTATCTGTGTTTCTGACTATGGAAACGTAACTCCCAACAGGATGTACCAAACGCAAGCTTAACTTTCATGGCTATGGAAATTGTACAGCCGTCTTTATACTTAGCACTAGGCGGATAGATACAAATATATCTTCTTCAATATCACTTTTTTAACCCCTGACGCCCGACGCGAAAAAGGAGAGTTGTACCTAAGTTTGACCTTTGTATGTATATGTATTTGCGTACATATCTGGGCCAACTGCCAACGCTCGCCTCAAAGTTTCTCAAGTTATTTTCTAGTTGCACACTTTGGACAAATAATGATGGGGCCAACGCTTGCGCCAATGTTTGGCGCCGACCTTCGACGAATAACATTGGGGCCAACACTTGCGCCAACGTTTGAAGCCGGGCTACAGGTATTCAGATCAAAAGCATTTAGATAATTTTGTAATAGAGCTTAATTAGATATTAGGGCAATGCTCTTTCCGAGCGTTATGATCATTATGCGACATAGTCACAATTTTATTATTAAACAAGCAAAAGTTTTACAGAATAACTCTACACGTACAGGGATTATTTATAATTCACAATCGCTGATGCACATTAGACCCAAAGTATCATAGGAACAAACAGTTATAAGTAATATTAACGCTCGAATTGTCAAACCGCTTGCTCATCCGAGAGACGGTGATTTTCAAAGTCTAAAGCTTTGATATCCACGATTCATATTTATGCTACACTGCTTCTATAACCAAAGGGTTTCAGGATATTAAGATACACGAATGGGTAATGTGTAAAGCTTTCCTCGCTTTGATGAAATGTCTACAAGCATTTAACCCACCTACGTATTGATAACACGCGTATATATTTATGACGATTTAGGGAACCTATATTTGTATCTCGCTTAAAGGTTACTGTTACAAAATTATTTTCATATTCCTATTACATTAAGATAAATATAAATATATTCACACATTCCACACAGCACCATCTAGTTCCAAAGTAAGCAAATTAATGCTTGTATTATGGATACCAGACAGTTGATATACTACATACATTTCTTTTTTTTGTAAATACATACATATTATAAATACAAAACATCCATGACTCAGGTACAAAGATAAATGTTAACACATAAACATTTGCCCCTAGCGGGATTCGAACCCGCGACCGCTTGGTTAACAGCTAGGGTTACTAGCCACTAGACCAAACGTGTCGTCGAAAGCAGTCAGAAGCAACCTGGATCCAGTGTCGATCTGCGGCCCTTATCAGTTGTCCACCTTGTAGGTGGATGGATGACCACCCACTCCTAAGATATTAATTTAAATTACGTGGTGAAAAAGGCAATCATGTACATGAAATGCTCAACAATATGGAGAAATATCGTATCAGTCTTAATAGCTGACGACACGTTTGGTCTAGTGGCTAATAACCCTAGCTGTTAACCAAGCGGTCGCGGGTTCGAAACCCGCTAGGGGCAAATGTTTACGTGTTAAATGTAAATGACCTTTGTACCTGAGTCATGGATGTAAAAAAAATATTGTATGTAGTATCAAATGTCTGGTATCCATAATACAAGCATTTAGTTGCTTACTTTGGAACTAGATGGTGCTGTGTGGTATGTGTGAATATATTTATATATTTATTTATTTATAGCTTTCCAAACACCACATAATTTTGTATATCCGTATAATATAGACATAATTGTGATCTGGGACGAGATAATTCCACAAAATTATTAATTTTGTTATAAGTCTCAAACGGAAGCGCTTTCAATGAAAGCTCCCGTCGGCTTGATTTTTTTCCGACATCTTCAATCATAATCGTCATATTTCAACAAATTAACATAAAACAATATTAAACTATACATACAAACCTTCTTATTGAATCACTCTATCTATTGATGAAAACCGCATTAAAATCCGTTGAGTGGTTTAAGAGATCTAACCGTATAGATGGAAAGACAGACAGACAGACGTACGGCGGGGAGCTACTTTGTTTTATACTATGTAAATATTTACAGAAGATATTTTGACCTCTTTAAAACGAAACCTTTTATTTACCATTATCGAAATTTCGATCTTCGAACTATGAATACCGTTTTCTATGTAAAATTAATTAACGAGTAAGTATCTTATTTCACATTATACTTACATCACGTTTCTAAAAGCATAAAATTATAATTAATGAAGTCTTTGATGTTGTTATTGGAGTTTTCAATATATAAGTCCGGGTATGAAAATTTATAGGAGTAAAATCAAATGTCACATGTCACACGTTACGCGTTATAGGATGCATATAATCTTATATATAAAATTCTCGTGTCGCGGTGTTTGTTGCCAAACTCCTCCGAAACGGCTGGACCGATTTTGATGAAATTTTGTGTGCTTATCGGGTAGGTCTGAGAATCGGCCAACATCTATTTTTTATAACCCTAAATATTAAGGATGGTCCACCCCAAAAATTTATTTTTTATTTTTTCGCAAAACAACGTTAGCCGGGTCAGCTAGTATATTATATTAATATGTTTTGATTATAATAATTAAATTATTTATTTATTCGTTCGCTTGTATTTATTAAATTATTTATTTATCGTTTGTAAGGAGTAAACTCTAGTCGTGCATCCACTCGATGGCACCCACTAGCGACCCGCCCCGAGATTCACACCGGTCATTTTTTGTTGCAAATCGCATATAGTTAAAACTAAATAAAAATCTGTTGCACAGTGTGCCCTGCCACTACTTTCCAAATTCACACCAGAGACAACTTTAAAAAGTTCATATCCATAGTTGACTCTGCTAGGAATCGAACCCCTGAGACGTTAGGCAAGCACTCTTGCCCCTCATCCAACGGGATTGTCAAATATGATTAGTTTGGAAACTCTGTGACTTCCAGATTATTGAAGAATTTATTTCAATAGAATTTGAATTCGAACTAAATAATTGAAGAATTTGAATTTAGTTCTAAAATCGAGTGCAATAATAGGTACCCTTAAAAATTACGTAATAAGAAATAAACCTGCGACACAGAGCGGAGCGCAACTGAAATAGGAGACACAGTATTACAAAAACGGTATGAATAATATTAATCCTTTAGTTGCCAGAGTCGGATTTATCCGACAGTTATTTCGCCTGGGTTGTATTGTATATACGACAAATTCCTCTACTTGTATAATATTTATTTTTAAATCATTATGTTGATTTTTAAATCATTTGATAGCCCAAACTTTGGGACCGGAAAGAGCCAACATGACATTTGCAAGGCAAGCATTTGCCTTTAGCAATTGATATTAAACAACGGGTGCAACCTCGGGACATAGCTAGTAAAGAACATTTTTGTCACGATTAAGTGAAATCCTTAATCCTTATCGACCTGTGCATCCGACACTCCAATTAGAGAAATGGAGTTAGATAACGGATATTTCTTAAGGTCAGAAGCAAATATTATTTTAAACATTTTAATATATTTTTTAATAATCACCCTTTTAATTACTTACTCTTTTAATTGTATTGTGGCACAAAAAAGTGGACAGAACATACCACGAAATTCCTCCCATTCTTTTGCTGTCCAACTCACGACCCAACACATGGACGAGATATTCCTTAGGGCGTGGTGCCATTTCAGCGTGATATTTTTTATTCTATATATAGTTTAGACTTCGGTCCTATAGTGTCTTTATAACACTTAAAAATTCTTTAAACTTAGGAAGTAAATGTATAAATAGTTCGTTCGAATATAATATTTTTGTATAGTAGTACATATTAATGTAGTAATTTGGTTTAGATTTTAGCCACAAATGCACGACTTGCAAATATGATTGCAAAATTCTTATTAATATAGTAAACTATAATAAATATTTTTAATTGTAATTGTGTTTGAAGAAACTTTAACATTATTCCGAGAAAATACATAAGCTATATAAAATACTAGCGACCCGCTCCTGGCTTTGCTCGAGTGCAATTTTTACATATAAAAATATTTTCTAAACGTTATAAACATCCCTCTTTACATATATGTAAACCGAATTAAAATAGGTCTACACATTCTCTAGTTTTTCAAGCTTACACAAACCAACTCAACATTTTTTTTTATATACATAAAGTCAATCAATGACACGTTAATCAAGTCAATAAATTTGTAACTATTTTGAAACACAGAATCTGAAAATCTGATAGAATTTGAATATCTGAAAACACAGAATGACCGTACTAATTGTATTAATATTATGATTTGACTGGAACTGTTGATGTTTTCGGCTCACATAAATTGATTCGCTAACACTGACACCACACCCGTACATTACCTATACCTGAGTTAATCAAGCCTGTGCGATCCTAAAACCCAATATTAACCCAGGCCACTGTGATTTAATTTATAAAATATATTTTCGCATTCAAGTAGGTATATTGGCCTAAATAAATTTTGTTTTCAGTCAATATTGTTTTTGACGCAAAATTTGCTTCCAAGTAATTTATTTTCTGGATTTAGGCTGTGCTTTCGCCAGCCTTCAGACTATTTTATTATCAAGTTTCATTACAGTTAGTTGTAAAAATGTAATATAAATGTATATTCAATGTTTAAATTCGCATTTCCCAATTTTCGTCAGCGGCACAAAAAAACTCCGCTTCTAAGTGACACTTTAAGTAGGTGATACTTTTAAAATCCGTGGATTAGTTTCTGTTACATACTTTTTGTAAGAACTACTAACTTTTTAATGCCTTTTTCTAGAGCATCCATATTAATAATCACAATTTACAAGGATTACATTTCAAAAGTTTTAAGATTACTCGCATTTCTATTTGAAGTAATATAAATTCTAGGATTTCTTTAACTTCGGTAACTTTGGTAATGTGTTATAATACTTATCCTCACTAATATTATAAATGTGAAAATAACTCCGTTTGTCTGTTACCATTTCACGCCTAACTATTCAACCAATCATTATGAAATTTTAAGGTTAAATTCAATGCATGTATACAAAGACTTAAAACATTCTATATTAAATATTGAAAATTTTATTTATTGATAATTAATGAATATTATTAAATATTAAAAAAAAATATTCTTTAGATATAACTTTTTTGGATATGACGATCCATCCAAAAAAAAAAATATCTAATACGATGTGACTATTTGTCACACAGAGAGTGTATTAAGTTATACTTGGTACGTCTACAGGCTTCAAGATTTTTCTGAACACATTACAATTCGAGTCACGTGTGAAGTCAGGCTCGCATCAAAAACTACGCGCGGCAATAAAACTTCTTTTAAAGAAATTCTTTCAAACTACTTTGACTATCAAAATTTGGGATGATTTTTCTTAGTTTATTTTTTCATTTGATTTTTCTAAAGACCATAAAATATTTCAACGGCGAGCAAACAAGGAGGAGGTACGATGGAAATACTTTTTAGTTTTTGTATCAGCCATCAATTTGTTCAATCCAAGACAACGACCAAGATTAGTTGAGTACAGTGACGTATGAGTTCACATGGCGTACTTTATATAAAGAAAAATGACTACACATTTTCAGCTAAAACCGACTCTGAACAGATAAAAATCAAAAAAAATCAGCTAAATCAAAATTGGTACAGATCACATTGAACTTCACACTACAGACTACTATATGACGTTTCATATAATATGGTGTTAGTACCCTCTACTTCGGGTACATTAATTAAACCATTTTACATTTAGTCCAAATACTTTTATAGTCCAACCGATATATCAGAACTACGACGACGACCTCTCGCGACGCGTTCGTTCAACTGACTGATACTTTAAATATAAATAAATATAAATATATTCACAGATTCCACACAGCACCATCTAGTTCCAAAGTAAGCAACTTAATGCTTGTATTATGTATACCAGACAGTTGATATACATTACTTTTTTTGTAAATACATACTCGTACATATTATAAATACAAAACATCCATGACTCAGGTACAAAGGTAAATGTTAACAAATTTTAAACATATGCCCCTAGCGGGATTCGAACCCGCGACTGCTTGGTTAACAGCTAGGGTTACTAGCCACTAGACCAAACGTGTCGTCAACCTTTAAAATATCATTCAATATCATACCTTTTCAATCCCGCCGAATGAATCTTAATGAATGAGCACCTCTTTTTGCAATGTCACAGAGCACTTTTTACTATACTTTACGCCTTCAATCAACTTCAGTCGACATAAATAGCAGACGCTAACAATAATAAACTTTAGAGAAGAACATAGACTAATTTTATGTAATCACCCAATCGAATCCACGAAAATTTTATTTCAGTTTGAAAGAAAAAGTACATACATCTCGGAAAAGCAGTCCACTTATCGACAAAAAAATATAAAGCTGTTATAAATGATTTTAACAAATTTCTTCACTGGAAATATTCTAACAAGCCAACTGACACACTTCGCAGTTTGAACCACGTCAACCTAATTACCTGGTAGCTTTAATATAAAGTCAAGCAAACTGAGTTAAGTATTTTCCCGTAGTAAAGTGGGCGCTTAATATAATTCCTACTAGGTGCATTCGTTAGAATACTGAAGCAATCTTTTTTTAAACTCAACTACTTAGTTGCAATAAACGTAAGCATTTGGTGCTTAGCATGAAAAGGATTGAAGAGTTGAAGGTTGAAGTATGCTTTTATGCATCGCATTATAAATATACAGAAGTTATTACTCATGTTTCCTACCACACAAGCATCGAATGAATAATAATTAAAGCCAACATTAAATTTAAATTTTATTCTACGGGAAACGTTATTCTGATAAAGTAATCTATGTGTTTTTATATTAAGTCTATTTTTGTGCATGGTTTCACCAGTTTTTTGTGTTTCATCAAACAATTTATATTGTTACTAATGACCCACATCCGGGTCGTTAGTAACAATACCTGTACGAGTATGGCTGGGCACCGATGTCGTGTCATGACGTCCCCGCGACCCCGCCCATCAACGGCCGCGCTAGAAAGTCGTTGGGTTTTAGCCGGCATATCCCTAGTGTCCCCTATACTGCCGAGTATCAAAGAGGATTTCCCAATGTTAAAAAAATCCGTAACTTAACATCTTATATCGATCGTCTCATGCTGACTTGAAATATGTATTCTTATTTTAAAACTCCACTAATTGGTCTCGTAACGGACAAACCTATCTAATTTCTAACTTCGACCTACATTTCCCCCATAAATCGTTGTATTTCTTTCTTATTCATAAAGAAAAATGAAGCCGTCAAGTCCGGAGGGCCCATTATAACTAATTGATGGTGCAAGTTTGCCGAACTTTGGCCATTATGCTCTCGGAGTACTTGACACGACTCCCCAATCGTTAAGTAAACCAAGCTAATCAGAGCCTTGCAAGCCGATGACGTTTAGTGAAATTAGAAAGAAATGTTTTTTTCTTACGGGGCTCTAGAGATTGTGGTCTCAATGGAGATGGAAGTGTAAAATCTATTTGAACCGCTCGAAGCAGGTTCGAATTATTTTTTCTAATATTTTATTGTGAAATAAGACCAAGAGAGAGATTATTCTAGAATGTTCCAATATACTTCAATAATATTTATATTAATTTTAGAATATTATTGTATGTGTAGCACAATCTTTTGCCCCCCACCAAAAGGCCATGTCTCTATTCTATGAGAAGAGGTAAAAGACACTAGGTCCTAGGTGATAGGCTCTGGAATTCCTTACTCACACATCGAAAGTCCGAAACGCACCATGCCATAAAATATTAATAGCTACTTTTCATTCTATAACTGTTCTTTTTAATTTATAACTGCTATATAATAAAATATATTCTATAACTGCTATATAATTTGAGGGCAAATTGCTAATGTGCCTGGCCGCCATTTTGGTGACGCAATGTCATGCATGACACTCAGTATGACGTCACGTCGTTGTTAACGTGACAAGGTTCCTACGCATTTTTAGGGACTATACGTGGGAAGTTAATAATCCAATACTTTCAGTTCTTTTACCTGAAATATTTATATTATGCTTAAAACATTCATAAATAATGTATGAGGAATAAACGCTCTTGAAAATAAGTTAAAATGTAAAGGTTTCTTTTATTCTCACCGCCCGTACCTAACGATTTCATTTCTGTTCAAAATTCAAGGAACAAGTTTACGGAAGATGTTAAAAAGACTGCTTTGAAAGCGAGATTCCGTAAGTTTGTTGTATAAACTTACTTACATCAAAGAATTTCCTCTTTAAAAATTGTTTAACCATTCAAATATTATTTCTTAGAAAGCGTCTTAAAAGCGGTTGAATAATTAATTAATTTGAATTTATAGCTTTAATTAGAAAGAAGAAAAACAAAAAACGAGTGTGCTTATGACCACACGACTGAAGTGAAACTTCTTTCGCTCCATCTGTATGTATATATATATATGTGTGTGTACAATATATACATGTATACACATATACATATATTAATTTATGTATATGTGTATACATATTTCTCTCTTCCTCTAATAATAATTAATTATTATTAGAGGAAGAGAGAAAGAAAATGTGCGCGCGCACTGCTGTCTCTTGCTTATATCCCCCACATAACTTCCGTTCGCCTTGCCCGATCACACTTTTCGTAACGCTTACGTCACGCGTTCGCCAGCTTACTCCCCAAGTCAAGCGTGCGTAAAGAAGTTTCACTTCAATAAGTATTTAAAGAATAAATAAATTTATTTCAAATAATAACTTAGGCATATTTCTGTCGCCCACACTACGCTCTGCCTTTCCTGTGGGGGAAGTGAACGGTTAAATTTTAAACATTATGTATATAGAAGACAAGAAAAGTGCTTTATCAGTTTCGATTACAAATTCCATTCATTTCAAAATTCGCTAAGGCTTAGATTTGAAATAGGTATTGATTACTGATTGACATCGACTAATTTGTCATCGCTAATAAAGATAGCAATAGAAATTGTCACTTTGAATTTTCAAAGGAAAACTGACCTTATCATTCTACAACATACAAACAATGTTCAATCTTAGCACTTTATTTGTGATAAAGCACTTTATTTGTCGAGTTTACATTAATAACAAACAATAAATTATAATATGTATGTACAAAACAAACAAACAGCATTATTTTAAAAAATTAAACTTAATACCTGTATAACATCGAGCAACGAAAGTAGAATCAGCATAGTAAGTAGTCTGCGGTGTAGGGCATTATCCCATGTAGTTGCTTAGCTAAAAGCCAATTCACGTCTCGCGTCTAAATTACATATAGTATTGGAGCCCAAGAGGGGATTTTGGGATTTACTCGAGCCCGTCTGTATTGGTAATGTATATTCCCCACGTGTCTCCGATAACGGATATTATGTATTAATCTGCCGGTTTGGTTGGTGGGGTTGGTGGGGGTCGGGGTGAAAATTTAAATACTACTCGAGCGCGTCAGATTTTCAGAGGGGATGTTAAGTGAACCTAAACTAAGCTCCCATTTAAAATACATACGATTCGGATGTAACGCAAGCTCGTGGCAGCTTTTTGAATATGAACAAAAGATTTTTGGCAATTGCCAATGATAAAAAAATTTAGTACCTACTCGAGCGCGTCAGATTTTCATACAGACGGTTCAACCTGAATTCCCGATCGTGCTGATTCTTGATCTGTTTTGATTTGAATTTTGCCTTTTTTTATTTAAAAAAAAATGCTATTTTGAATTGCTATTCTTACAAGTGACACTGGCAAAATCATCGGAGAAGATCTGATGGAGCCAAGACAGAAGAAGTCAAGAAGTATATTTATCGCAGTGCGCCAATCAATACAAATCAAATCAAATGAAGATATTCATGAAAACATAATAAAATGGAGAAGTAAAATATATTTCTATTTTCAGTACACTTCATCCTTTCAGAGATATATTTTCGTTGAAATATTTTAATATTTTCTTAGTGGTAGGTGCACAAAAATGTCTGCCTAAATTGAATGAGCGGTTTTAAATTAAGAATTTATATTTCGACTAAAAATATGGTTGACCGCAAAAACCGCTTCATACAACATTTTACTAGTCAAAGCTAATAACTATGAGTATTAAATATTTTTGTAATGTTTTTTTAAACACTGGCAACCTTATCTGATTTTAATCTACATTAAAATTAATTATAATTATGTATAAGTTATACTTATATTAAATACTAGCTGTTGCACGCGACTTCGTCCCCGTAACTTTATAAAATCAGCGATTAACATAGGCTATATTTTATGAAGTTACGCGGGCGAAGTCGCGTACAACAGCTAGTTACTTATAAAGATACGCGAACGAAGTCGCTAGTAAAATATAGTAAACCATATAAAATAACAAGTCACACTCATGTTAGACGTTGAATCAAATCTCAGTTAATGCGGGTACAAACTCATTTAAAATGGCTGAAAAGGAAGCCGAGCTACATGTAAGTCGACCCAACGAGTTAACCTCCAAAAAATCCTCCACACGTTTCAACCAAAACAGATGTTCGCGAATTTTAAAGATAAGCCGGGGAAGGCTTACCGCTGTAAGTTCCCGCCAACAAATGGAACGGAACCCCTTTCTCGTAATAATGTCGAATTTCGCTCAAATACACGTTTTAAGCCACCCAATCAAAATACGCGATAGTATTTTTTTATCTATATGTTACTTTCTTTTGTTATTACAGATGGGTTTACTCTTGCTACTATCTAGTCGTGTAGCGAAGATGAGGCCTATGATGGTGCAAGATCACCCAGAAGATGCTTGTTCACTCGAACTTTGAAAAGATTTAGGATATAGCTCCTGCCTTATTATCTAACAGCTGACGACTTGCGATCAACTTGCGACAGGCGAAAACTTTCTATTAATTTGTGCAATATCACACTAAATCGTGTTTTTGGCTATTATTGGTAGGTTTTTGGTATCACATAACTCATAACAAAGGTGTGGTTTGCGATAAGGACTCTTACGGACAATAACTAAAATTAAAGTGCATCATTTTTGTATGACAGCAGACGCGATCGCAAGTCGTCCGCTATCTTCGGCCGTTAGATAATAAGGCTGGGAAACAGACGCCGGAAGGGAGTTCCAAACCATGGCATTGCGCATTTATCGGTCTTACTACAAAAGATTCAGTAAGCACTGTTCAAACACATGCTTAGTTAGACAAGCATTAAGCATTTAAGCATTGGTCAGCGAGCGTTTAAAATGTCCCTACCACAAAACCTTATTTAGCGCTTGTTTCGGTAGACAGTGTTAAAGTACGTGAATGTTATTGAATTATGGCAACCTTGGCAAACATTCATTCAGTCACTCGCCCTGCATTCATGTCGTTTTCATTTTACGCAGATCTGATAGGCGTATAATGATGAATTTTGGTTTTCACAAGCTATTATTACGGACTATATTAATGATATCAGCAAATTATAAGATTGGAATAAGTAATAAATTACAACAAATACGTTAGATTATTTATAAAATTTCGTAATACCAAAAAATATTGAGCATAATGGAACGTAACTAACACTGACGTAATTGTCAAATGTGGTCAAATGTAAAGTTTGATTTGTCAAAATTGTTAAATAAAATTTTTATTTGAGGATCCACCTCTAGCATCACATGGTAGATCATCCTTTATTAAATAAATAATCTTGTTACCAAAGTTATATATTCGAATGGATTAATTCTCTCACGATGTATTCTATCTCAAAAAATATCCATGTAATCCATATCCTCCATGTCAATTAAATTTAAAATATCCATACTCATTTATAAAATCAAAATAAATCTTTAATATTAACTATTAAGTATACGCAAAACGAAATTTGACACAATACGTCAGAGGAAGAGAGGCCGTTAACTAGATAGACACTCGTTAAACTAGCATATGGCGGTGGTTAAATTTAAATAAGGCTCAAGCATTGTTAAACCCTAAACAATGCCTAGACACTCTTTTGTAGTAAAGTTTATTTTTAACACGTGCTTTAAGCCTGATTAAAGTGTGTTTAATGTTTTTGTAGTAAGACCGTATATGTTTTAAAGCGCTTACGGGTGAAGCGTGATGAAGCGGGCGGTAGAGAAAGAAGTGTGAAAAACAATTTTGTGACAAGCTTTAAGTATGATGTTTGTTCATGAGATATGGTGTTGAAGTTTTTTTATAGTAACAAGTTTATCATAATATAGGTAACGTAAAAAAAATTGTTATTTTTTAATTTAACTCTTTTACATTTTGTCACTTCCATGATAATGCATTTTCCAATATCATACATAAAGCACTTCAGCTGTTTAATTCGATTTCAGTCTCTGCAATTTCAATTGAAAAATCAGTGACATTTATAATGGACTTACAGTTGTTGAAACACAATACTTAACGGGACAGTAGGTAGTGGGTGTAGTTATTATTAAGCCTTTATTTCAGACTAGCTGGCGCTCGCGACTTCGTCCGCGTGGAAAAGTTATTTTGGGAATCATTTGGGTATATCGGACGGTTTTCGCAGCGCACGCAACGGAAGCTCTCAAAGATGAATAATTTTCCCCGTTTTTTCCACATTTTCGAATGTTTCTTCGCTCCTATTAGTTGCAACGTGATGTTATATAGCCTATAGCTTTCCTCAATAAATGATCTATCCAATACAAAAAGAATTTTTCAATTCGAACCAGTAGTTCCTGAGATTAGCGCGTTCAAACAAACAAACAAACTCTTCAGCTTTATAATATTAGTAAAGATAAGAGTAGGTTTACATAGTTATATAGTAGTTTATTACATAGTTTTTTTTTATATAGTTACATTTTGTTTACATCTTTTTTTGTTTTTTTATAAGCTATACAAATATATAAGATAATAAAATAAAAGTATACAATTAAAACATTGTTTTGTTGTTCTTTTTTCCCTTTTTTTTTGCTTTCTTTAATTTAATTTTGTTAATATTTTTTTCTTTGCCCTTAAAGTGGATACTACGATCGCAAACGTAGGTGTAGTATTGAGTGTTGAATAGCTATGTTATAGAGATGTGACTTGAATTAAGTTTATAAGATGTTTGCTAAGTTTTTCTTACAAAGTGACTATATATATATTTTCCGACCATTTTTTTTTTCAGACTACAAAAGCTTATACAATTCGAACAACTTTCAAAAAATTAATTATTATTCATGATTACTTTGTGGATGTGATAAAATTATTGGACGAGAAGTTAAGGTGCTTTATTTTGTTTTATTTCCGATGGGCCAACTTTGAAAATGAACTTTTCATTTGACTTTTCGAAGTTTCGTTTCTTCTTCAAAACTTGAATTAAATTTAAGATTAAATTTGAAGAACAGTAATGTTTAAATGTGTATTTATATAAGAAACTAGCTGGTGCCCGCGACTTCGTCCGCGTTCTGAATGAAAGGTACCCTATGTTCTTTCTGGTGTCCCAGACAACGTGTATGCAAAATTTCATGGTGATCGGTTCAGTAGTTTTTGCGTGAAAGAGTTACAAACATCCATACATCCATTCACCCATACAAACTTTCGCATTTATAATATTAGTACGGATTAGTGCGGAAGTACGGAAGTTGCAGATTGAGCTGCACTTGAATGTAGATGACTACCATCGCCCCAGACCACTAAATACCTCTAAGGGAAAATAAGAGCAAGGTACAAGATGAGAAAAACAATAAGTAAAGAATGTCATAGCCCATTTCTCAAGCAAAGCCCTGTGATGGCTTTACTCGTGTTATATGCGACGGTAGCCCCTTACCATCAAGTAGACCGTAAAACTGTCTGTCGACCCTAAACATACATAGAAATGAAAAAAATCAATTCATGAACAGATCGACAAATGGTACTCAACTAAAAATGATACTCGAATAAAGCAACCTACGTTAAACTAACAATCAATAGAAAATATCTCAGATATTTTCCCAGATATTTTCTCGGTATAAAGCAAAATCCACAACACACCGAACCTACTATAGAAATATTGTGAGTAAATTGAATACAAAATAAAACAATAGAGTAAGGTGAAGGGTAGAATTATGAGGTTTGTTGTTATTTGCAAAATTGTTTCCGATTTTGCGTCGAAATTTTGGCGCCAACTTCAGGAAATCTGAGTTGAACAGAGATTAATGTGCGGAGCTTTGGTGGTGGTACGGAATTTGGCGCAAGTATAAAGCATTATGAGGATTTTGTGCTTTAATTAAAAACTTTGTAGCGTGTATGTACTAATTTCTGTTTGTAATTTCGTACACGCTGATATAAAAATATTTCTGTAAAAAATGACTTTTAAATTAAAAAAAAATACTTTGAAACCTATATCCATTTTTTATGTCTATTTTTAATACAGTATGACCCTGTGAGGTGGCTTATGGGCTTAGATAAGATGCTTAGATGAAATAAGCTTTACTTAGACGAGCTTGGACTTTATAAATTGTCAGTCATTTACATATTTATTTATGGGTTTCCTGGTGGACTTTGTGACCAGCTACGAAATCTTTCAGTGACCTGCATTTGCATTTTATTTAATTAATGGTAACATTTAAACTCCAATTTGTTAATTAAAAAGCAATTTTGGCATGATTCATAATTGATTGAAACGTCTGTCTTTATTTTGTATAGGTCCTTAGAGTCCGCCAATCGTAAAACCCTTCTCAATGATTGGTGTTACGAACGTTATAAAATTATGTTATGTGAACAAATAATCGCTAAAGTTTTTAAATAGTACTCCAAATAAAAGGAAGTTACGGTCGGCTCGGCTACCAAGCGCTCCCTTTGCTATGGGTTTTTGGATATATTTTTTGTATTTTATGACCTCCGGGATCAATTATAAAGGTATTTAAATGTGTTGATGTTTGTAATTCACGGGGAGCAAGACAGCTTAGTTGTATGGGATTTTACTCCGGTTTATTTATTTTCACCATACAAATTTTCCGATATCCAAATTTTTCGTTTGATTATGTGTGTATGATATATGAGACAAACCGCCTTGCTTATGTTTGTGACATCAATTGACTTATGTATATGCTCATTCGTTATTCTACCAAATAAAGACAAAGAAAACCAGTAGCAAACATTCAATGTTATTTCATATTACTCTCAAGCCTTATTCAAGACTTAGGTATAACTACGCAAATTTTAATCCACTGTGATATCAAAACCAAACACTAGGAATCGTAGGAATCGGTGGAAAGATTTGTTTGTTATGTAAAATCCACTCACTTAATGGTAAGTGGTATAGTCGCCTGTAAATACACTAACAGGGGATGCAAATTCGTTGCTGACATTTATAGGATAAGTCCTAACTTAACCAGATAAGTCCTAACTTGAACACATTTATCAATTCGCCGTAGGTAAAATCTAGTAAATAGTAATAAAAAATATGTAAATATGTAAATATAAATAAATAAATATATAGTGGTAAATATGTAGTGGTAAATAAAAAGCATAATTAGTTGTTGATTGATAATTATTAGTTAAAAGAAAAATAATTGACTTAGATTAAAACTGATTAACTCGGGCCAGATTAAAACCCATGGCGGGGGTTGCCCATGTAACGATTAATGATGAGGAATAAAGAGAGAATAGGGAAATTACTCACCAACTTATAGATATAGATATAGATATAGATATAGATATAGATATAGATATAGATATAGATATAGATATAGATATAGATATAGATATAGATATAGATGTAGATATAGATATAGATATAGATATAGATATAGATATAGATATAGATATAGATATAGATATAGATATAGATATAGATATAGATATAGATATAGATATAGATATAGATATAGATATAGATATAGATATAGATATAGATATAGATATAGATATAGATATAGATATAGATATAGATATAGATATAGATATAGATATAGATATAGATATAGATATAGATATAGATATAGATATAGATATAGATATAGATATAGATATAGATATAGATATACTAGATATAGATATAGATATAGATATACTAGATATAGATATAGATAAAGATAGATGATCAATGAAGTATTGACGACACGTTTGGTCTAGTGGCTAGTAACCCAACGGTAACCAAACGATCGCCGAGTTCGAATCCCGTTAGCGGCAAATGTTTATGAGTTAACATTTTACCTTTGTACCTGAGTCGTGGATGTTAGTATTTATAATATGTATATTGTAAGTATTTACAAAAGAAAAGTAATCTATGTAGTACATATATCAACTGTCTGGTATCCACAATACAAGCATTAGTTGCTTACTGTGGAACTAGATGGTACTGTGTAGTATGTGTGAAGATATATTTAGTAAGAAGAAACATTTTTGGCCGTAATGTCTCCTCTGTAATAAATGACTACGAATTGCTTCCCCATTTATACTGTCTCATTGATAGCCTTAAAATAATTCCTTGAGTAGCTATCGTAAAGTAAATGAGCCGATTCATCGCTCCCAACAGCGAATAGACGATTAAAGTAAACCCGTGCGATGATTAAGGGAAACGTTTCACCCTCGATTAAACTCGAACGATTTTCGAAGTTAACTGGTTTTTATGAGTGGTGTTTCGATTGTCGTCTACGAATAAAATAAATCTATGAGTTATTTTTTGAAGTGAAAATTTCTTTAGGCGCGTTTGGCATTTTTGAGACGGGAAAAAACCACAAGTATCGGTTACAACCGATACCCCCCTGTTGACAATTATAAAAGAACACAGTAATTTCAAATAAAAATAGAAAACGGCCAGTGATGTTCCAAAAAGGAAAATCCATTTCAACATTTGTTTTCAGGTATTGCGCCATCTACACAATAACACTGAAACTAGAATATGTTACGTAATAATACATACTTGCAAAAACTGATTGAATTGAAATAATACGTAAATGCGAACAAAGATGGCGCTGACAGTTTAAAAAAAGAACAATTTTTGAGGTGGGAAAAACCATTGAACTTGCGACACTCCCGGAGTGCCATTGTTTTTTTATTATTTATATTTTACTTATATTAGGGAAACATATAAGGGAAAATACAATACAATGATCGGTGGTACACATATTCGAAATACATATTAGCGATGTCGTGATACAAAAGTGCATGTTTTGTTTGAAATTGTGTCGGGTGAAATAAATGTACTTGTACCCGCTGACGAATATGTGACATTGAGTCGTTAAGTTCATTGCATGTACACGTTTTTAAAAAATGTTACTTCCACATTTTTTTGTACAGCTTAAAATGAGTAGGTAGGACATGGATACAGTTCGATGTTTTTTAAATAGTAAGGTAAAAGCTGTGACACAATTGCAAATTTAATTTAACTAAATTGTAAATACAAAAGTAGATATTTTAAAAAATCAACGTAAGGACTGGGTGACTTGTTATGTTAGTCAGCTTAACTCAGTTCAAGGTTCAACGCAGAAAACTTGGAAAAGCTGGTGGTGGTTGGAAAAGTGGATGGCAAGAGGTCTCGTGGTCAATCTCCTAGCCGATAGACAGACCAAGTTGTGCAACTCACAGGCCTTACAGTTGCTCAGGCTCTGAGAAAGGCTGAGCACAGGATGGAATGGAAGCAGCTGGTGGTCAATGCCACTAAGGCAATTCAGAGCGGGCACGATCTTCAGCAATGAAGAATCTGACTCTATCTATCAGTTCAAAGTTAAATACGTAGTTGCATAGCTTACATACATCCTTCTCGTAAAAAAAGCAAAATTTTTTTAAAACGACAATATACATTTTTCACACTACTGTTTACTGTTTCTTAATTTCATTATACTTATTTATAATTTTTTCATATAATATCTTCATATTCGTTGATTCAAAACATTACAAGTGGTCATACCAAATTCTTGACGTATAGATAAGCTTGTGTCGGCCATATGCGGAATTCAGAAAAAAAAAAGTAATAAATTCTCACTAACGTCTGGCTTTCGTGTAATACTCTCGACCCTTGACCCGTTTCCACGTGGAAGGCCAAAGAAAGTCCCCAAATAGCCCTATACGTAAGTTCCCTGGACCGTTCTAAGACATAAGCCTTGTTTAATCCTTTAAGGCTTTCGGTCCTCTTAGTTTCTACGCGCCATGAATTTTCCGACCCACTTTAAGACAGCGAGTAAAAAAATTGTAGCATTTCTTCGTATTTCCGCAGCAATAAATTATGTCAAGTGAAACTAATTTGTTAGCTATTTTCTTTTTTTTCTGTCTGTACGCGAATTTGCAAAGTTTCTTCTACGGAGAGTATTAAGATTTTCACTGAAGTTAATGTATAGTCATTGAACGCCACACCTGTCAATTCCACTGCTAGTCAATGCTTTTTCTCAAATGTTTGGAAATAAATAGATAAATAGTCCACTACTCTATTCCAAGGAAATTAATCTCAAGTTTTCTCAAGTTTCCTCGATGTTTTGATTCATCGTTATAGCATTGTTTTTGATCAAAATAGTTAGAAAAACAGTTAAATATGCAGCCAAGATGGAAATTCGAATCATTGCTTTAGATAATACAGATTGGTTGAATTCTCAATAGAATACGTGGTCATATTCAGTCGATATTAGTTTGTTAGGTTAAAATAACTCGAATTTGAATGAAATTTCCTAAAATTCATACTTTTGTAATATCCTTCTTTCTCTAATAATATAATTTGATCATTATGTTTACTGTACTTCCTGCTTAAAGAAGATCCCATCCTTTTTAAACCGAGTACATCAAATATGAGCATTCCTGTGATCTATAAAAAAATGTTACACGTATTTATAAATTTTCACCATCTAATTGGTATGGGCTTTATAATTATGGGATTATAGGAATAGTTTGATATTGAAAAACCCGTCAGCTATGCATAATAAGCACATAGTATCGGCCTCCTTAATGCGTATTGTGAGGTCGCGACTGTACAAAGATGTCCGGCTATAAATCATGCATTGTTGTTGTACTACAAAAGAAGTCATTTTTGGGTGAAAAGTGCCCCATTGAAGAAGGTGGCCGCGGGTATATATTTGCATATTAACACAAAGCTTTGGTTTACCGAAGGTCACGTTAACAAAGACGTTTAAGCGTTGTATATCTGGTCGAATTAATTTTGGAAGACATTTTCTTTTTAACGTAATTGAAAAAAAAAGATAATATATCAAGTGTTATATTAATAATTTATAGTTCTTTAAAGCTCTAACGGTATGTAGAAATAATTAAGATATAAATTTATTAGTGGCAGGACCACCTCTTTATATAAAACTGCTGGTGCTCGCGACTTCATCCGCGTGGAATAGTTATTTTGGGAATCATTTGGGTATCTCGAACGGTTTTCGCAGCGCACGCAACGGAATCCCTCAAATTTTCCCCGTTTTTTTTCCACATTTTCGACTGTTTCTTCGCTCCTATTAGTCGCAACGTGATATTATTCAGCCTAAAGCCTTCCTCGATAAATGATCTATCCAACACAAAAAGAATTTTTCAATTCGAACCAGTAGTTCCTGAGATTAGCGCGTTCAAACAAACAAACTCTTCAGCTTTATAATATTAGTATAGATAACAAGCTATATTTAAAATTATAAACTAACCCTCGACTTTCTATTGAGCCCAAACACGCTATATCTACTGTAAGTTGCTGAGAAATTAGGTGTCCTGCAGACTACTTGACGCTTTAGCATCAGATCAAGGTTACCATTTCGTGGAAATACCATTGATGTAACAGTATACCAAATTTCGAACGATTTTTTCACAATTCGAACACGCCGAAAGAACAACATTGTTCTTTTTTTAAATAATATTGTGTAGATGGCGCAAAGTTGTAATAATTTTCATTTTACTCCCAGTCAATCAAGTAAATTTTCATACCACGGGCTTATATGCAAATCAATTCTGAAGGAGTAAACTCCAAAGAGTGAGCCTAACATACTTCAAAATTATTTTAAAAAAGTTATTTGCTCCGTCTGCTTCTAAAGAGAAAGTGCATTGATTCAATAAATATATGTATTGTCATTTCATTAATATATTCAAGTAATAATTCAACAACTTAGAGGGCAGACATTCAACCTTTCAGACGACTAGGCACTACGTAACCACTCTATGGTTTCAATGAAATGATAAAATTGATAGTATGGACTAGTCACTATTCTGAAGTTCATTCTTGAGACTATTTTGTTAGCAGGGTTCAAATTTGGATGTTTCTTCTTATCTACAATGTTCCCTACAAATTTTGTCTTTTGACCTAAAAACTTCTTTTTTATGTTAAGATTAACAGACAGGCTGACGATCCACTGAATGTTACAATCGGTGGCTACGATCGCTTATAAGACAAGTAACGCTACAGGTGCTACGAGTGAGCTCCCGCACGTATGGGATCGACACGTTTGGTCTAGTGGCTAGTAACCCTAGCTGTTAACCAAGCGATCGCGGGTTCGAATCCCGCTAGGGGCAAATGTTTATGTGTTAACATTTACCTTTGTACTCGAGTCGTAGATGTTTTGTATTTATAATATATATGTATTTACAAAAAAAAAGTAATGTATGTATAGTTTATCAACTGTCTGGTATCCATAATACAATACGGTGCTGTGTCCAATGTGTGAATATATTTATATATTTATATTTATATGATGGATTGGTATGGGAAAATAGGCTCTGACATCCCTTACTCACTCATCAAAACACAAAAGCACACATACTGTTATTTTACTGTGGTGAACCTTTTGATATAAAATCAAATAATACTTTATTTGTTCAACTAATTTAAAAAGTAACAATTTTAGACGTTGAAAGACGCACTCATTTTCATCGTCATTCTGTTTAAACAGGCTGTAAAAATATATTCTTGGAAAAAAGGCTTTCAAGGGTTGTGCAAACTCTGCTTTTATAAAAATAAATTTAGCGATGGGGTAAATTTTTGTCTATGTAACAATTTAAAAATAGTAATAATGAAAATAAAGTTTAATTTTTTGTGAGATGTCGGAATATTTTCCGACGACAACATTTTATTAAATACTGGCGACCCATCTCCAGTTTATTAAAAAAATACATAAAAAACTTTCCTCGTTTAACGCTCTTTCCTAATCCTACTAGTCCTACTAATATTCTAAATGCGAAAGTTTGTATGGATGTATGGATGTATGTATGGATGTTTGTAACTCTTTCACGCAAAAACTACTGAACCGATCACCATGAAATTTTGCATACACGTTGTCTGGGACACCAGAATGGACATAGGGTACCTTTCATCCAGAAAAAAAATTACTGCTCCCGAGGGATTATCTAAAATTAAGGAAACTAACTCCTAGCTAAGTATAATAGCAATAACGATGTCAGGCGATATATTGCTTTTCAACGCAGACGAAGTCGCGGGCACCAGCTAGTAGATCAAAATTCTTTGGGTGGTCAAATTTAGCGGAGAAACCTCTTTATGGTCAACTGAGCCCTCAGCCCGTTTAGCCGGCGGGCTCAGTTGACCACTTTCGGTTTTTTTTTGTGGGTGACTCAGCCCACTAGGCTACGGCTAAAGGTCTACTCAGCCCGCGGGTTCAGTCGACTACTTTCTACGCTTTTCGTGGTCAACCCAGCCTCGGTTTTTTAATTTTTAACAGACAAAGGCGGACAGCGAAATCATAATATAATCATGTAATCATTCTTTCTTCTGGAGGCGCGGTGAAACCCCTGAAGGGGTGGACGAAATCTAAATTTCGTTGCGGCGGGATTGCGACAGAATCACGCCATGAATCCCTGAATTAGCGGTTTAGTGGACTGTATATCTGGTTGCGGCTGTGTGCGAACAGTATGACCGTCTGAAGGACAGGATTAGAAGTAGAGGGAAATGCACATACCTTATACCGGTGCTCTGGTGCGCTCTCCTGCAGGAATCTCTAAAACGTCCAGCTGGCAGACACTGTTCACATGTATTTTAAATGTTCAGCGATAAGGTGCGGATGAATCACTTCACTTCCGAGAACGAGTTAAGGGCGCGGATTAGGGATAAACCCATATATGCTTGGAAATACAGCTCAAGCGCGAGCGCGTTCCTTTTTCTTTTCGACCTCTCACGCGGCGGTCATCGGTAATAGTGCATTATTTTGATAAGAGGGTAAAGAGGAAAAATGTGAGGGCCATAATTATTCGGAAGGTGGGTATACGTGAAAGAAAGAAAGGTACTTGACAGCCAACTATTCGATCACGGCGCAACCATCTCCCCCGGCCTTAAAGGGTCACCTTTAAAGATCTCACAATGCGAATGCGAAAGAAATGCGGTAAATAATGTTAAACGAGATGCGGTTATTTTAACGATATGCGTTAATTTATACGAAAGAGATGCGGTTATTCAAAAGAAAGAATGCGGTAATTTATGCGAAAAATAAATGCGATTCCTAATAACTAATCCTAACAACTAGATGATAATAAATGCGGTTACATAAACTAATACCTATCTATTACTAAACGACTATACTAAACTATAACTAATCCTATTTCCTAACTATTATTCATAAATGAGTAGAAATGCTACTCTGCCTATAAACGCGGTTATTGACTAGGCAAAGGACAAAGTCAAAGATAATGGAAAGGGTAGTGTGTGATCAGCTGTCGGAATACTTGGAGAGAAACGGCATCCTACCTGAACTGCAGTCGGGTTTTCGCAAGGGTCGGTCGACAGTTACTGCGTTACTGGATGTAGTCGACAACATCTTACAGGCTCGGGATGCCGGTAAAAGTACTATATTGGTGCTTTTAGACTTCTCCAGGGCTTTCGATTGCATTAGCGTGCCCTTGCTGTTATCCAAGATGTCCTATTATGGATTTGATGTCACTGCGTTGAGGTGGTTTGACAGTTACTTGTCCGGTCGTGCACAGATGGTTGCGCTGCGGGGGGTGGATGGAGCCACTCTGCGGTCCTCCATTTGTCCTGTGACGAGGGGGGTTCCGCAGGGTTCAATCCTAGGTCCGCTGCTGTTTATATTGTATAGCGCTGACATCGTTAACAGTATAAGGAGTAGCGGATACCATCTGTACGCAGACGATCTGCAACTGTATCTCTCGAGCTCACCGTCGGACATAACTGCTGCAGTGGACAGCATCAACGCGGACCTCGATCGTGTTTCCTCTTGGTCGGAGAAGAACTGTTTAGCTCTCAATCCGCGCAAGTCGAGATACATGGTTTTCGGGTCTGAGCATCAGGTCCGTAATAGTCTAGAAGCTCTTGCCGACAGTGATGTGGCTATCATGGGCGAACCAATAGAGCGGGTGATAGAAGCAAACAACCTTGGCCTCCTCATGGATGGCAAGTTACGCTTTGAGAGTCACATTCTCAAAGTTGTGAGCAACTGCTTCTATCGTCTTAAAGTTCTGTATAATGTACGCGATTACCTTAGTGTCGATTTGCGTGTCACGCTTTGCGAGTCGCTTATATTGTCTAGATTAAATTATTGTGATGTCGTGTATGATGGCTGCATTACGGGCCGCTCTAAGAGGTTGATACAACGAGTGCAAAACGCATGCACTCGTTTCTGCTTTCACATCCCTCCTCGTTCCCATGTCACACCGTATTTGAGCGCCGCGGGCCTGCTGAACATGTCTGCGCGCCGGCGCCTGCACCTCGCCACTTTGTTGTTTGGGGTGATACGGTATGAAACGCCGTCCTACCTATTTAGGAAACTGCAGTGGCCGAGACGTGTGCGCAGGTTGGGGGCAGTGGCTGTTGTGCCTGTGCACAGGACTGCTGCCTTCCGAGGAAGTTTCAGGTTTGCGGCGTCTAAGTGCTGGAATGACCTCCCTCCTCCTATCCAAAGAGCGCCTAGTAGGTACACCTTTAAGCATAAGCTTAGAGGTTATCTGTTGACGCTCCAAAAAACATAATCCTTTATCCAGCATTGTTATCCGCACAAATAAGCCACAATATTTATTTATTTTCTTTCATTATAAGTGTTAATTGACGCTTTGCATTGTGTATTTTGTTATGTTTTAATATATTATTAATTGTCTATGTATTTCTATTGTTTAATTTATCATTATTTATTTATCATCTAAGTAATTTCTAAGTATCTAGTATCTAATATCTAAGTAATTTATTAAATATGTTTGTATTTTGTATAAAATATGTTTGTATAGTGTTTAAAACAATTGTGTTGTAATTACGTTTGTGTAGCGTCGATGTTGTGTAAGTCCGAAACGGTGCTGGCTGAAAATCAGCGCTGCAGGTGCTTGCATCTCAGCACAATGCTGAGCCAGTGACCGTTTCACTGTTGCGAGGACACACACTCTTTTATCCACAAGTTTCTGTTTTGTTGTTTTTCTTATTTATTTTTTTATTGTTGTGTCTTTGTAATCGTGAATAAAACTCTTTCTTTCTTTCTTTCTTTCTTTCTTACTGGGCGCACGAAGCTTCCCCTACTCGTCCTAACAGTAACTACGCGCGTTGTTCCGTCCTTCGAAGGGTGAACAGCCTCCACCACACCTAGCGGCCATGCAAGCGGTGGCGCATTATCCATCATAATGACAACAACTGACCCTAGCGGAATGGGAGTGGAAGGCGTAGTCCACTTGGAGCGAGCTTGCAATTTATGCAAATATTCTATCCTCCAACGTTTCCAGAAGGACTGGACCATTTTATCCAGCATCGAATGTCTCTCGCGTAAGCTAGAAGAGTCTATTTGAGGTGCGGGTAGCGACAATAGCGGTGCGGTATGCAAGAAATGAGCTGGCGTTAGAGCTGACGGCTCAGCGGGATCACCACTCATAGCAGTTAGCGGGCGCGAGTTTACAAGTGCCTCGACCTGAGTAAGCACTGTCAATAATTCCTCATACGACAGTATCTGCTTTCCTATGACCTTGAACAAATGAGACTTGACTATCTTTACCATGGACTCCCAACATCCTCCCCAATGAGGGCTGGCTGGCGGAATCTGCTTAAATTCGATGCGATCTTCGGCTAGCTCATGTTCAAGTCGCGGGCGATATTCGTCAAGGAACTTATAAAGATCTCGCAAGTATGAACGACATCCTACAAAGTTCGTGCCGTTGTCTGAGTAAAGACCCTGAACCGGGCCGCGGCGAGAAAGAAAACGCTTTAGTGCTGCAAGGAAAGCGACTGTGCTTAACTCTGTTGCTAATTCAATATGTAGACAACGCGTTGTAAGACACGTGAAAATACAGATCCATGCCTTACGGCTCCTAACACCTCTGCCGCGTACGGGCGTGTATTGCAATGGACCTGCATAATCGCAGCCTGTATGCAAAAATGGTTTGCTCACTTTATTAACGCGATACGCGGGTAAATCCGCCATTAAAGGATAAGACGGACGCGGTTTAGCTCTAAAGCAAGTGTTACATTTGTGTATGCGGTATCGAATAATATTTCGTGCTGCAATTATCCAGTACTTCTGTCTAAGTATGGACATAAGAAGCTCTGGACCTGCGTGTAAATGCGTTTTATGATAATAATCTATTATCAGATCTATAACGTGGTCGCGTCGCGGGAGTACAGACGGATATCTTTGCGAATAACTAACGTCAGCGTTTGATAGCCGACCGCCAACACGTATAATACCATTTTTGTCAAAGAATGGGTGTAATTTTTGCAAAGCATTCGAACAGCTTTGGTTACATTTCAACTTAATTATGTCATCAGCAAAATATATATTCTGAAGTACGAGTATTATTTTATTTTCAGCGAAATTTAAATCTGAACTTGTCACATGTGTTCTGCGCGGTAATACTTTCAAAAAACGATAAATATAAACAATTATGCGTAGTAACTTCGACCACGTAGAGGTACGAGTAGCGAGTACATAAATTAAAGAGTCAGTCGAAGTAGCGGTGACTGTGTGTGTAAGCGGCTTTAAATCGGGCACTTCACCAACATCTCCATCAACGAATTCCGCGATAGGCCATTCCTTTGGATCCTTAGATGCCCATGGTGGTCCCGAAAACCATAGAGGATGGTTTATGAGCATTGCTGGAGACAAACCACGTGATAGGCAATCTGCGGGATTGTCGATTCCTGCTATATGATGGAAACAGGTGGCAGAAATATTTTCCACTATCTTTACCACGCGATTCGCGACAAACGTCTGCCATCGATGCGGAGAGGAGTTAATCCAAGAAAGGGTGACCTTCGAGTCTGTAAAGGCATATACATTCGAGATCCTGTATCGCGGTTCAAAAATATCAAGTACTCTGCGTAACAGTTTAGACATTAAAAGCGCGGCGCACAACTCCAACCTTGCGATCGAGATTGTTTTAAGCGGTGAAACCTTGGACTTAGAACAAACAAGTCGTATCGTTCTATTATTGCCAACAGTAACATGAAGGTATATGACAGCGCCGTACGCACGCTCGCTGGCGTCAGCGAACCCCACTAGGTTAGCGAGGCAGCCCTGAACTACACCCAGATGTCGCGGTATACGTACATTATTAAGAGCAGGCAATTCGCGGCAAAATTTAGACCACAGGGATATAATGCGTTGAGGCGGGACGTCATCCCAATCGCATTTCAGCAACCAAAGCTCTTGTATAAGAAGTTTGGCATGCAATACGACCGGAGCCACCAAACCCAAATTATCCCATAAACGAGCGACAACGGATAATATTATTCGTTTCGTGCATCCCAGCTCAGGTGTGACTATCTTAAAGTAGAAGACATCGTCTGACCTGTCCCAATACGTGCCCAATATTTTTTGCGGTGTGGAGTCCTTATCTATCTCTAACTCCGAGGAGGCGCGATGTGATGCGGGAATAGCGCGGAGTACTGCGGATGAGTTACTGGTCCACTTGACGAGGTCAAATTGGCCACCTTTGAAGAGTTCGATGAGCTGCGTACACGCGGCTATAGCCTCGGCTTCGTCATTTCTCTTTACGTCCTTGGCCATTATGCTGAAGCACACGTCGTCCATGTAAGTCGAGCTAGATGCTATCGCGGCAGCTGTGGGGAATCTAGGTCCCTCATCTTCAATTAGTTGATGCACAACGCGAACAGCGTGAAATACGCTTGACTTCATGCCAAAACAAACCCTATTAAATTCATAAACTGATATTGGGTCTTGCGGATGGAACCTATATAGGATCCGTTGAAATTTGCGATCAGCTTCGCGCATGCCAATCTGCAGGAACATCTGACGACAGTCTGCAGCAATCGCGATATTAAAAAGCCGAAAATTTAAAATAATATTATTTAAATCACCCTGTATATTTGGGCCGGAATGCAATAATTCGTTAAGTGACAACCCTGTGGTTGTTTTGCTACTTGCATCCAAAACCATACGAACTTTCGTTGTTATTTTATCATCGCGTAATACACAGTGGTGCGGTACAAAATAGGATGCGGCGGGTACTGTTAAATCAATAAATCCTAATTTTGATAAATAACCCTTATCAACATATTCACGAATGATGTCGTCATAGGCGGAGCGCAGCATACTCGAACACTCTAACTTCCGTTCCAAGCACAGAAATCGTTTGCGGGCGGCGGAGTAAGAATCTCCTAATTTATATACGTCGTCTCTAAACGGCAACGCTACTATGTATCTTCCATTATCCTCGCGCGTAGTGGTAGTTCGAAAATGCATCTCACATTCAAGATCGTCTTGACTGTGGGCGGGCGGAGCAGAGACTTCCTCCAACTCCCAAAACCTTTTAAGAAGGTTGTCCAATGAAGACTGTTGCATGACGGTACAACAGGCGGATGCGGATTTTAACAATGACCTATTTCGAGGCATCAAGACCGGAGCTGATCCCATAATTATGTATCCAAAAACAGTTTCTACGGCTCGCGGCATTCCACTAATATTACCCTGTACCGTGCCCGGTAATAATAAGTGTGGGAAAATATCAGCTCCAATTAGGACTTCTACTTCCGAAGGAGTTGCGAAAGTACTATCCGCAAGCGGCAATCCCCTTATGTGCACGAGCGTGGATTGATCAACCGGAATAGAAGGCAGCTGGTCCGTTATCCGATCGACAATAAGCGCCGATACGTCATAATGAACGTTATTCGAATAACGAGAAAATATTTTAAAGTCCGTTGCGCCTCTAATAGATTTCTCTGTACCACCGAAACCGCGAACAATCGTTTGTATATCTTTATTACAATTCAAACCTAAGCGCGCGCAACATTCGTTAGTTATAAAGTTACGCTGCGATCCCGAATCAAGCAAACACTTTACAATGTGCGAGCGCCCCTTACTATCATAAATAATAACTTGAGCGGTTGATAGTAATACAGTAGTTTGTAGCATACATTGCGCGTTCAGACCGCTACTATTGGCGGCATTCTCAACCGGCGCAGCGATGAATGTGTGCATCGACGAGACATTCATATCATGCGCATCAGTAGGCGATCTAGCTCGAGGCGTCTGTCTCGCGTTAAAATGTGTGGGCTGAGGGCGAGTCGGCTCGTCCATTTGCGATGCGGTTTGAACCTTGAAATTATGATTTTCAAAATGTAACGCGGAATGATGTTTTTGATGACAACTACGACATCTCACACTTGAACCACACTCTCGAGATTTATGTTTTAAACTAAGACAATTTATGCACGCGTTACGTTCTTTAACTACTTTAAAACGTAATGAAGGTGTTAAATCATTAAACTGCGAACATTTGTAAAGGTGATCGTGAACAATGTTTTCACAGAGACATGTCTTACGTGCAGGTAACACTGCTACATAAGTGTGCGGATTTTGTATACGATTTCGCGGTTTATATGTATTATTACTATTATTGTAAGTAGGCGGGCTCTGTGCGTTATGGAATATTTTATGCTGACTCCTAATAAAGTCAGTTAGCTGAATGAAAGTAGGTATCTTATACTCGCGATACTGTGATTCAAAAGCGCGGACGGTATCCAAATCAAACTTCTTTAATGCCATATGTAACATAATAAAATCTGACAAATCTACGAGTTGCAAATTTTTCAATGCGTTCGCGGCAGTTACAAACTGATCCATAAATAATTGGAACTTAGACTCCGAGGCGGGACCGTTCAACTTAACATTCATCATCTGTTCCAAGTAGGTATTTGCAATCGTACGAATATCCTGATATCTATCAATGAGACACTTTAATATTGTATCATAATTATCTGCGCATGGTGTAATACCCGAAAATACAGATTGCGCCTTACTGGAAAGCTTGCCCATCAAATAATATAATTTTTCCGAATTGTTTAAATGCGGATTATCATGTACCAATGACTTAAAACCTGCATAGAACAAAGGCCAGGTACGTATATCCCCATCAAATGACATAATTTCTATAGGCGGAAGGGCAGGCATCCTATATCTCATATCTACGCGGTCAGTTGAACCCTTCTGGACGTGGTCAGCGCTGTCCACCCTCGACGGTACGGACTCGATACGCTTCAATACGCGTTTAATTCGACAGTAAAGGTCTTCGAAGGCATTCAAACATTGATAACTAGGTGCGGTTTCCGGGTCTACCAGGAGTAATGTTTTATTTAAACGATCAACAATACTCTTAAATTCAGAACGCGTATCTTCTAACGTTTCTACGGAACACAAAAAATTCTCTTTATTTTCATCGTTAATATGAACCTCTTTTGACAAATCATACACTCGTTGTATATTTTCAAAAAGTGCATCAAGTTTCGATTGTAATAGCACAAGCTCATTATTATGTTTTGCGTCGGTTGCTTTTGTCTTAGACATTTCGTGCGAAAAGCGAAATAATAATAATACAAGTAGGTAGCTAAGAAACAACGTTCGGTGCGGAGCGCGCGAAATTCAAATTATTAAACTAATGTAGGTATATGAATACGGATGCGTGCGTACAAATAATTCTAATGCGTTTATCTAAATAAATCTAACGGGAATGCGGAATAATTATACGAATGCAACTAAATTATATGAAATATTAATTTTACTAATATTTATGAATAAACTTCGACATCTCTTCGCGGTAACGTATAATAATGCGTTTCGCGGGAAACCTATGATTCGAAAAAAAAACAAAAAATATCCGGTTCGTAAGGACCAACAAATGGAGGCGCGGTGAAACCCCTGAAGGGGTGGACGAAATCTAAATTTCGTTGCGGCGGGATTGCGACAGAATCACGCCATGAATCCCTGAATTAGCGGTTTAGTGGACTGTATATCTGGTTGCGGCTGTGTGCGAACAGTATGACCGTCTGAAGGACAGGATTAGAAGTAGAGGGAAATGCACATACCTTATACCGGTGCTCTGGTGCGCTCTCCTGCAGGAATCTCTAAAACGTCCAGCTGGCAGACACTGTTCACATGTATTTTAAATGTTCAGCGATAAGGTGCGGATGAATCACTTCACTTCCGAGAACGAGTTAAGGGCGCGGATTAGGGATAAACCCATATATGCTTGGAAATACAGCTCAAGCGCGAGCGCGTTCCTTTTTCTTTTCGACCTCTCACGCGGCGGTCATCGGTAATAGTGCATTATTTTGATAAGAGGGTAAAGAGGAAAAATGTGAGGGCCATAATTATTCGGAAGGTGGGTATACGTGAAAGAAAGAAAGGTACTTGACAGCCAACTATTCGATCACGGCGCAACCACTTCTTTGTTTCTTTTTAATTCTAACTAATATTAAAAATGCTATAATGAGTTTGCTTGCTTTCACGGTTTCCGCCAATAAGTTTATTTTGCATCCATGTTGTCGTTGTTGGGAATACATAAAAGGACCAAGCAACTTTCCATGTAAAATTAAAAATTTAACGCCTGACAAAAAAGTATGAGCAATAAAGATTGATTAAAATATTTGATCATCCAATAAAAAGGGACACGTACGAGGTCGCGGACGTAAGCTAGTATCGAGATATTGCAGAGGAACCGTCACTTAAATAAAACTGAGCAAGTACCTACTTACCAGGCGAAATGTGCCAACAGCATTGTGTAGAAATGTTTTATATTTTCAGCACTTTGGCATAAATAAAATTCACGCTTATAAAACAAAGTATATAGGGCATCTACCTGTTAAAAGCAGACACCGTGTCTGCGAAAACATTAATATTAAAAAAGCGATGTTACGTAATGCGCACACATATAGACCCGTTGTTTCATTATACACTTTCAGTGTAATAACAATACAAACAAGAGAGCTTCAATTCGGTCGATCCTCAAAGTCAACGAAGCGTGTGACAATCCCCTACTGTGTGAACTCGAAATTTTAAATACAGTTACCATAATTTTTCTCTTACGATATATTTTTTCAGACAGGCTGACGGTCCACTTGATGGTAGGTGGATACCGTTGCCTATAACACAAGCAACGTCATAGGAGCTGCAAGTGAGCTGCCGACCATAGAATAATTAAGGATAAGGGAATAATGGGCTCTGGCATCCTTTACTTACTTACTTATTTTACAGTAGTCTTCTGTAAGTGGGTGGTTGCTGCCACCAGACGGGGGTAAGTGGGTGGGCCAAATGACTGCGAAACTCAGTGTACCCTGCCACTACTTTCCAAATCCAGACCAGAGCCATCTTTGAAAAGTTCATTTCCAAAGTTAACCCCGTCGGGAATCGAACCTGGGGCGCCTGGGACGTTAGGCAAGCATTGAACTTCGAGAGTTGAATTCCCAACTTTTACAGGGGTGGCATTGCAACGCACATATCTTGAGAAATACGTATTATTTCCTTGTCTAGGTTGCACAAAAAATCTCCTGGCTGGAGAAAATTGCTCCATCATTATCATTTAAAAACAATCAATGATTAATTAATTAAATGAAATTAATCGATTTGCATTAGCATTTGCCAGTGTGGGCAAAACATAGACATCAGAGTCATAAGTTTTGTCTTGTCCATTATCATCTTAAGACCCTTTGAGAAACTCCGTTGAGGTCTCCGAACATCGTATTGAGGTCACTTATCGACTTCGCCAAGATCACAATATCGTTGGCAAACCGAAGCTTTAAAATTATATTATATTATTGAAGTTTTACATTGGTGATACATCTGGTTTGCTTACAACCTTAAGGCGCGATTACACCATACTCTGTTAGTATTTGACTTCTATGTTAAGTCATTTAACAGACGTTTACAGTATGTGACTAAACAGCGATGTGAAATACTAACAGAATATGGTGAAACCGCGCCTTAGGCAAAGAATTATAATTTTCAGGATACCGACCCTTAAACAGATTGTATTGTTTGGTAACAGTAGCTACAAATCATAATAAGCTTGAATAGACCTTTTAAAATTATTAACAAACAGTAAAATGCCAATACTACTAAATTGCTCACCTAAATCAATATTACAGGGTAAACGATAAAAACTTTGTTTCCACGAACTTTGGCATTAAATTTAAGTGTAATATTCTGCGCCAAAATATTAATAACTAAATGGGGCACTCCACTTCGCGCGCGTTGAAAAATTAAAAATATAACACCGTTCCGGAACCGTTTCCAGTATCTCTGTTAATAAATTCTATCTGTGTGCCAAATTTTAACCAAATCCGTTAAGCCGTTTTTACATGAAAGAGTAACAAACATCCATCCATCCTCACAATTTTCGAATTTATGGTCAAAGATTCGAAGTGAGGTCGTTCTTCACCCAGACCAAAAGTTTTCGTTTACCAGACGAAAAGTATATTTTTATCTATGAGAAAATAAATCGCAATTGTATTGCCTATTAAAATATACTCATGCTTAAAAAAAAAAAAAAAACTAGCTGCTATGCAGCGTCCTTCTCTATTACACTGCGCAGTAAGCTTCATGTTTCTTTCAAATTTTTTATCGATAAGATATACTGTTCTGCTTCAACCCTATTTAATTTGTTAAATCTATTTAGTTTGCACCTATGAACAGCTACGTTATGAGCGAGTCATATAGGCTATAATTTATAAAGTTACACGGGCGAAGTCGCGCAACTCATAATAATAATTTGATTACTTAAAAACTGGTTCGGTACTGCTGTCTATCACAGAAGGTTTAATAAATAATAAGTCTATGTTTCGCTCTTAAATTAACTGTCAGCTGTCAATTTCATAACACTTGTCATTAGATTACAGAACAAAAGCATTACTTAATTTTCTACAAAAGTTCACTACGAAGTTCGAAAGGATATAATAATAGGGTCATACAAAGACTGAAAACCATTATCGACATGGCGATCGATATCCACAATGCTTTGTGATATTTTAGTGACTTGGCCTTCACGTATAAGCAAAGTACGGTCTTCCACGTAAAGCCACCTTTATTGACAATTCGTTTCCACTGATACGGAAAGCGTCGTTTTTTAGGCTTTACCTGCCTGACTTTTTATACCGTTGAACCGTCAAGCGAATTTAAGGCATGCATAGAGGACGAGTACTGTATAAATAACCCTTGGTAAATTGTCAGAATTGAAGCAATCCCTTTTAAAGAATACAACGTTGTTAGGTTATAAAAGGCTGCTTTATATATATTTTGTTAAAAAAACCAAACATAATGGTCGCTTTTATAATTTGCCGTAGCACGGCACGGCACGGTAATACCGTGGGCGTCTCAAGTATTTTTGTGGCCGTCGACGCCGTGCCGTGGATGATAAATTAAAAGCGTCTGCATACAATTACATACATTTTGCTTTCCTATCTTACCGTGACGGCAAAAACGTGCCGTGCCAATATATTATTTTGTAGTCTCCTACATAGTATAAAACAAAGTCGCTTCCCGCTGTCTGTCTGTCTGTCCATATGTATGCTTAGATCTTTAAAACTACGCAACGGATTTTAATGCGGTTTTCACTAATGGATAGAGTGGTTCTCGAGGAATGTTTTAGTATATAATTTACAAAGTTACGCGGGCGAAGTCGTAAATATTAAACAACCATTTGATTAAATATGAAGGCGACATCTGGTAAAAGGTTATTTGGAAAGAGGTTTACTTACGTAATGTTATTAATTTAAATTAACAGATGTCTCTGACGCGAGATATTTTTAAATTTATCCTTACTAATACAACGTTACAAACTTACGCGGGCGAAGTGGCGGGCAGCAGCTAGTTGTAGATATAGATAACATTTGTGAGGATAGATGTATGGATGTTTGTTACTGTTACGCAAAAACGGCTAAACGGATTTGGATGGAATTTGGCACACAGATAATTTATTACATGGAGTAACTATATGATACCTTTTTACGATGGGAAAATATTAGGTTCCCGTATAATTGGAGATCAACCATGGCGTTATTTCTATCAATAGGCAACGGTAGCCATCTACCAAAAAGCGGACCGTCAGCATATCTGACGACCTTTTTATACTTTTAGTAAAGCAAAAGTAGCGAAAGGTTTTATTTTGCATCAGTTACAAGTATTGTCTTACTTACTTACTTCATAAAAAGCTATAGTGATTGTAGACGAAAAATATATATCTTCGTTAAATTTTAATAGGCAGCCGGCGGCTGATTTGTGAGTTTGGCATAACTAAATTAACACAAAGTGTAGGTTTGTGTAGGTTTTATAAAAAGAAATTTTAATAAAAATAGTACATAAATACCATCGAAAAAATATATTATATCTTTGCAAGCTGTATTCAAGTTCGCTGAGTAAATACCTACTCAAATACAAAGATATCAAGTGAACACTTTCACATTTTTTAATAAAAGTAAAATTCCTAGTGACATCTTGTCTCGTTTAAATTAAAATTAAATATTAGTAAGAAAACAGAAATACGATTCAATCAAAACAATAAACTTTAATTTATTAAGAAAATTAATTATTGAAACAATGACGACACTCGTGAAACGTTGAAATTGATCTTGTCTTGTGACGGTGACAAATTAAAGTTGTAAGAAGACCTTAAACTAGTAATGGGAGTCAGTAATTGAGTTTATGTAGTTTAAGTGGTTCAAGATGTAAGACCCCTTACTGGATAAGATTAGTTCTAATTTATACCATTGATGTTTTGTGTCTGACGACACGTTTGGTCTGGTGGCTAGATGTTAACCAAACGGTCGCGGGTTCGAATCCCGCTAGGGACAAATGTTTGTCCCTAGCGTTTGTACCTTAGTCAGTATCACAGACACACAGGTTAAACTTATAACACCCGTCCGTTGCGTAGGGCGTTAAAAATGCCTTTCCTTTCTTTCCTTTCCTTCTTTGCCTTTTCCACAACATGGTTACATCATTAAACTTTAATCACAAGTTAGAGATTTATGTAAAGGCTACTAATTGTAAAGAACACTTACGGGATCGCTTTTATCGAGGCCACGGTGTTCGAATTACGCTGACTTTGTAACGAATGTTTGTTTTACTTTGTAAAATCAGTAACATGTAAATCGTATGTACAAAGTTGCGGCATTTTAGCAAAGTGTAAGCTCTGCGCCAATTGAGACTAGCGTAACGGTGGTTTCTTGGAACGAGTTAAAAGGAAATTGAAAACGAAGGAACGCTTTCTAAATTTCTGCAGAAACTTTGGTAGGTTCTTCTGAAAATCGAGCTCGATATATTTTTTGAGCAATACAATATTGAGCATCATTTTTCTTGCAAGTGATATTTTGTGCTGTCATTTTATTTTGACTAACTACGAGACAATAAATCTATACCTATATTGTTATAATTTCAAGTGGTAGTTGACACAATTGATTATTGACAAAGGCTGGCAAAGTTTCCATGTAATAATATCAGAGTTTCAAACTGAGTGGGACAGACACCATGACGTCAGAATTTTAATAGGTATTACGTCAATTTTATATGTGTAAATTTCAAGGTTGGCTTCTGTTAGATTTCGAATCGATTTTAAACAAGTCAGTAACTGTTATTGGAGTTCACTTTTTTATGTTTAGACTAGGTTCAAATTAGTGCTATGAATTAGTTCAAATGTGCACTTGACGGTAAGTGGCTACCGTCGCCTATAACACAAGCAACGCCAAAGGTGCTACAAATGCGCTGTGGACCATGTAATGGGATTAAGGGTAAGGCATTAAGAAGGGATATGGAAATAGGTTCTAGCATTCCTTATTCACTGCTGAAGTAAAAAAATAGTTTTTTAGAATGTTTGTGTATTTGTCTGTTTGTGGACGCTAATCTCAGAAACGGCTAAATCCATTTGAATGCGGTTTCCACTGATCTATTGCAGCAAGATTCCCGTAAGATTTAGTGTTTGTTTTATTCCAATCGGTTCACAAACGGAAAAGTTATAACGAAATATAAAAACCAAACAAAGTATCAAGCGTACGAGAACCGGGCGTACGAAGTTGCGTGCACAAATAGTATTAAATATATTTAAACATTTAGTTGCACATGGTACTGAACTGTAAACTAGTTTGATATTTTCAGCAAAAATATTTTTCTAAGAGCAAACATCTTCATCGCATTTTGTAACTTTATGAAAATGCAAAGATCCACCTGTAAGAAGCCAGATCGTAATAACTGCATACGAGTCAAGATATGAAAGCAATACGATTCGTTGGTACTTGCACTTGTATCATTACTAATATTATACTTAAATGTGAAATAACTCAGCCTGTCTGTCTGTCTGTTACACTCTCACGCCTTATGGGTGCCTATACGAAATCCATCAAAAATAATCAAACAGTGTCTGTTTCGGTAAGTAGATCTGAATAATTAGAGCATTTAAAAATACAATAAAACTACTTGCAGACTGCCTATAAAGTCTATTTTAATTTATTATTCCTAAATATTACAAAAAAGCCTAGGAACTAAAAAAAAATTAAATCATTTTTTTAAAAACTCATTTAAATTTGCCTTATTGCAAAGATACAAGGCTCAAAATAAATTCACTTTTGTATGTTGCAAAACTTGGTCCTACTTGGACTGTTTGTACCATGCAGATGTACTCGTCCACAACTTCGAGTGTTGAATTCCCAACTGTTAGTTGGGTGGCACAACAGGGACATTAGACATTAGACATAAATTCAAATCCTGTAATGAAAAGGCGGTGGCAACAGACTAAAATATTTATTATCAATATATACCAGGGTTCATACAACACAGTATATGTATATAGAAAGAAAGAAAGAAAGACATTTATTCACTGCACGAAGGACATTAACATAACATTACATAAGAAACATAAACAACAAAAACAAAAATACATAAGTAAATTAATAAAACAGACAGGTAAGATGTGTGTGTCCTCGCGGCAGTAAATCGGATACTGGGTTAATTAGCGCTATTTTCAGCCAGCACCACATTACAAATGAGTATATATAGCATCCACACAGAGTACATCCATATAACACAGAGGCTCGACTATAAACAGACCACTTTAATTTTGTTACATTTAACAATAACATTCAAATCGCAACGTAAGAAATGTATAGGCGTCTTTAACTACTTCAATCTATCATCGTGAAATTTTGCAAACACATTGTCAGGATAGATAAAAAGACACACAGAAAAAAATGTACTGTTCATCTAAAAATAAAAATTTATAAAATATAAAAAAAAGTCATGCATTATATAGCTCATAAAATATGTTTTGTAAGGCGTCATATTTTTATTTTATTTTTCAACGCAGACAAAGTCGCGGGCACTAACTAGTAAAACATATGTGGAACAATTTATTTTTGATCCTACCTTATCTTCCGCATTATTCGGAAGCGATAGGTTCATTTCTTTGCTTCTCGTGGAACGTAGAACTGTGTCACAAGAACGTTGTGGTTTACGTTACGGTCAACGTGATAGTATTATACTTACATGAATTATGAAAGCTTGATTGATAGTACATGAATTATGAATTATTATGAATAAATTAAAAGTTATTTTTTTTTCAAATCAATTACTAACTAAGTAATGATTTTACCTGTTTTGCTATTAGTAATTTGAAATTATTAGTAAGGTTATTATTGCTATTAGTAATTTGAAATTATTAGTAAGGTTATTATTATTATTTAGGATTTATATTCAATTTAGGAATACAATTTAACTAATTATTACACACATTTATCTTTGTTTTCACGAATTTGATTGAATTCGTTAATAATAAAATTCGTTTAATAAATAAATAAATAAATATTGATTAAGTTATAAGGTTATGCAATCAGACAATAGTCATAAAGATATTTTTTTATGTTAAGGTCGACAGACAGGTTAAAATTAATGTTACGATTTTAAATGAAAAATAATAATAATAATAACATGACTCCGTTAACTAATTGTGTCAATACGATATTAAAAATAGGTTCAATACATTGTTTTAACAAGCGGCCGTTTTATGTGTATGTACTTTGACGATATTAACCTTAATTTGCCAAAAGTTTTCCTTTAGTATTCAATTCTCTTACGGTAACTAAAGTTACCGATTGAAACATTGACATGTAACGTTATGTAAAAGTAACCTTCGTTCGATCACGCAATATCAACATTATTGTTCCTTAGGGTGTATGCACACTTAATACCTTATGTGTGAATATACACAAAATACCTTATGTGAAAATACAAGGAAAGCGTAGCAGTGGTTATATATTTTACTTTAAACATGATAAAAAGAATGGTATCTTCAGTTTCTATCGGGATTTCTTCTCATATAAATTATGTATATCGTGAAGTGATAAGTAGGTAGATAAACTCGACAAATAAAATGCTTTATCATCCTAAGATTGAACATTCTTTGCATGTTGTAGAATGATATGGTCTGTTTTCCTTTGAAAATTAAAAGTGTCAATTTTTATTGCTGTCTTTATTAGCGATGACAAATTATGTCAATCAGTAATCAATACCTATTTCAAATCTAAGCCTTAGCGAATTTTGAAATGAATGGAATTTGTAATCAAAACTGATAAAGCACTTTTCTTGTCTGGTTTACATATCTGCACGCACCATAATATGGATAATTTTTCTGTTTTTATCCTAACCTATTGAGGATATTTTCATTTTTAATTAATGCTTTAATTATAACATAATTTGTTTAGTGTAAAACAGCCTTTATGACACAAAGTAATCAGGTTACGAAGGCAATTTATCATATTTCTTCATAAATTTTATCGTTGCAAACGCAGATTTGTTATTAAACGTTTCTTATAAAAAACTATAATAGACAGACAGCTTACCTTACTCACTTTAACTTCTGGCAGTTCTGTTACTTTAGTTTCGTGTTTGTAAATATGTTTCGTAACCAGTTACGAAAAAGTTTATTCTTTGTTCTTGATAGAATAATTATTTGAAATGATATCTCTTAAATGGGTTAGTAGGAGTCAAGTATCGACTTAATAATATTAAGTAATGCTCATTGTTGAGCATGAATGAATGAGCAAGTTGAAGTGGCAATGGGCCCGGTCACATAATTGTTGCAGCGCGGATACCGATTGGGTAGAAGAGTTATCAAATTAAGGCCGTTATTTCGAAAGTGCAGCGTGTGAAGCCCTACGGTCAGGTAGTCAGACGACCTGAAAGACTTCGCAGAAAGCGGCTGGAAGCGAAGACAGAATACCGTGCATGGTCGCGAGCCTTAGGAGAGGCTCCAGAAATGGAGCCAGAATGGAGATGATGATGAATTTAATATATGAAATAAAAAATTTAGAAAGAAAATCTAATTTTATGGTAAATCTAACTATTGTAATTAGAAATTCTTTTGCATGGTTTAAAAAAAATCGTTATAAATTTTGGCGGCAACAGACATGCTGGTTTATTTAAAAAATATCTATTTCCCTCTTACAACATCTGAAGTTATTTAAATTAAAACAAAGTTGACTTTTATATTTTACGGTTGAGCAATAAAAAAACGACAGAAAAAGCGATTAAGCCATAAAAAATTTGAACATAATACTCCAAGGTACTCCTATCGTGAGTGAGGGCCTTTAGCTATAAATAAGTACAGAGCTTTTATGTAATTGCTATAATAGTAATGTTTCTTAATATTTAAGCCTCTTTCTATAATGAGCTTTTTAGGACGCAAGACTTATTAATGGTTACGACTTTACTAAGCTTCATTTAAAATTTAATCCCTAGCGAATCGTTTTGGCTTCGCACAACAATATTTTATTTACATTTGAAAATGTTTCTTTAAACATATTTTGCTGTATTATCAGGGTATTACATTGGCTATATTTTATAAAGTTACGCGGACGAAGTCGCGTGCAACAGCTAGTATAAAATAAAGCACATTTCTGTCTGTTTCTCCCCTTACTTGTTTTAAATAATTATGTTTGTTTTTTATCATTTATTATATAGAAACATAGAAGTCTTCTCTCTTTATAATATTACTAGCTGTTGGGCTGTTGCATAGCGAGTACTAACAAATTATAGACTACTAGCTGATGCCCGCGACTTCGTCTGCGTTGAAAAAGCAATATATCGCCTAACATCGTTATTGCTATTATACTTAGCCAGCCAGGTTGGTTTCCTTAATTTTAGATGTCCTTTCTGGTGTCCCAGACAAAGTGTATGCAATATTTCATGGTGATCGGTTCAGTAGTTTTTGCGTGAAAGAGTTACAAACATCCATACAAACTTTCGCATTTATAATAAATTAGTACGGAAGTACGGATGTTACTCGCTGATAATATAGCTTCCCAATAGTGAAAGAATTTTTCTAATTGGTCCAGTAGTTTCCGAGCCCATTCAATGCAAACAAACAAAGAAACAACAATCAAATCTTTGCTCTTAATATTATTAGGTATAGTAAAGATTATAGAATAGAATACGAGTATGTATTGATTTGTACGGTCTTTGTTAAATTATTTTCTTCACAATTTTTGAGTCAACCTAAAATTTTCAAAATATATTCGGAAAAAAGAATTTTAACGTTTCCACATTCAATGCATTCCCAAATCTACCTAATGGACCTTGCTCATGTATTTTTTGCGGTACACGTGTTATATGGAAATATTACCGGCAGTATTTCATTTAATGCGATTTGCGTCGCACGATATGGAACAATAAAAATTGGCTTTCAAATTTAGGTCAAAATAATGCCTATAATTTACGATCGTTTTTACGTCATTTCTCAAAGGTGTAGTTTTAATATTTATTATACGTATGTAGACTAGCTTTGCCAAAAAAAAAATTGTATAAAATGAACCCTATCCTATGTTTTTTCTGTATCCCTGACAATGTCTATGCAAAATTACACGATGAGCGGTTGAGTTAAGGCGTGAAAGCGTAACAAACAACCAACTAACAAACTCACTTTCGCATTCACAATACTAGTTAGCAAAGATAATTGATTGGTCTCGCTGCGCTCCACTAGATAGAGCGCTATACAAAAGCAATAACTCCGTGAATGCGACAACTTTTTATTGTAGTGTGTGTTTTACATCGTCACTTTTTATCACTTTTTACACAGTTTTATTATATTTTTACAGAGTTTTACTACGCAAACTAGCATTTTATTATGCCCAAAATTTAATAAAACATTCGGCACGTGCACATCACAGACACCTTGCAGTGTGACTGGCTCGGGTACGCCGAATTCGGCGTATTATTTGTTGCCGCATTTTACAAGTACGACGGTGGTAACTAGTCGAGAGCAGCGAGACCAATCATTCATCTATGACTAGTTAGGATGTTCAAATGACAAGCGGAGAGATTTTTATATCAGGCACAAAAATATCGCAAGACTAATTGCCGACCTCGAAAAGAAGATGGTGAAACATGGCCGCAAGTCGTGATAAATGTGGGTGCTTTTGTGGACATTTGTTCTTTACCTTTCCGAATATTATTCTTCCGAATACACATAAATTTTATAGATCCTGGATCTAGTTTCCAGTGTTCAGGATTTCAATTCAATGTACCTACGTGGTTGTCTACGGTGTTTGTCAAAATGCTTCAGAAGCGATGAGCGTCTGCTACAAATGTATTTTATCGAGATACTAATATTATAAAGAGGAAAGATTTGTTTGTTTGTTTGTATTGAATAGGCTCCGAAACTACTGGACCGATTCGAAAAATTCTTTCACTGTTGGTTTCCCGCTGATAATATAATAAAAAATTATATTATCAGCGAGTAACATAGGCTTATTTTATAAAGTTATGCGGACGAAGTCGCGTGCTGCAGCTAGTCGTCACTGACAGTAGGGGAATATTTACGGAACAGAAAATTAAGGAGCAATGTTTGACGTGTATTTTCTTAAGGTGTAAACACACGCCAATCCTAAAAATTTGCATTTTAAAAAAAATATGTTACAAGAAACTGTCAATGCAATTGGTTTGAAAAAAATATATGTTATACTTAAACATGTGAAGAACAAATTGTATTGTTTATAAATTCCATCAAAATAGTAGAAACCCCACAATAAAAGTTAGAACATAAGAAGAATTTGACTTATATTGAAAATTGTTGCGAAAACGGTTTATTGCGCGCAAATGATTCTTACACCGAATAATAAGTCAATATCATTTAAAAAAAAATTATTGATTTTTTTATTTTTTTTAATGTAGTTTTAATAAAAAGTACAAAAAACCGCATTTATCAGGCCTGTTGAATTGTTTCCGCCGCCTCGGAACTCTAAATATATGGAGCTACAGTGTCTCAGTGACTGCATTGGGGTGTGGATTACGTTTGTGATTTTCGTGCGGAATTAGTATGATATATATAAACATTCTAAAGGTCAAATCGTCAATGTCATTCGCCTTTGTGAATCCCTTAAGCCTACTATTCTTTTACGGCTAGGCCATAAAAGCTTCAAATATATTATAATCGGAATAAACGGATTTTTACAAAAAAAATCCTAGTACGATTGCAAAGGACTACATAATAGGAAACTAACAACGAATTTAGGTAGGTAACAATGTTAGGTAAGTCGCGAATAAATGCTAAACTGTCATAAGTCTTGAGCGCTAATTGGCCGAACTGAACGTTACTTATTGATTGATGCGGTGATTGACCAACCAGAACAGAGAAGCTATACATCAATGACCAATCAGCGTTTCAATTTTTAACGTCCTAAACAAATTGGGATTTTTCAAAGATACTGCAGTACCTCGGATGATTATAAAATTCGTTGATAGTTACTTTGCAAGCTTACTAGGATTTTTGCAAAAATCAGTTTTGCTCAGGTGTTTGAAGAGCTAGGGATTTCACTAACTTTCACGGGTTCGATTGATTTGAAGTTTAGTGTACCTACTTACTGTTAGTTTGGTGGTATTTTCATGACGTGGTAACCTTGACTTGGTGCTGCAGCATCAAGTAGTCTACGGGATACCCAACTCTTCAACAAATTACAGCAGATAAATTAGATAAAATTAGTTTATACGTTAGACCAAAACAGCTATTTTTTTAAATATTCTTTGAAGGCTGAGGAAGGTTCTTATGCAGAGAAAAATTGGAAAATTTACCTGAAAAATTGCATCCGTGCGAAGCCGGGGAAGAGCCGCTAGTTATACAAGAATTTTGTTTGTTCATTGGTCAATTAGGTAAAGTATTTATTTATCCAAACCTAGTTTTATTTACTTCGAAAAGTTTTCAATCTATTTAATTAGCATTAATTGTTTTACCCTTAATCGTTCGATGGGGCAAACAGTATTGCCGAGTCGATACTTTGATACTTTTGCTGATTTTGTAATAAACTCGAGTTTGTTATTCGTTTTGTGTTTGACTAAATGATTATAATTGATATAAATTATTTGGTGGTTTTATTTTATTGGGAAACTATATTATTTTCTGCCAATTATACTCAAAATCGCAATCCGTTGCGTATAAGCATAACATACTTACAGAGATACAGACGGCGGGAAATAACTTTGTTATATACCATGTAAAGATTTAATTTTACTTTAAACCAGGCTAACAAAGACTAATATAACTACCAATGTCCCCCACAAATCCCCCAAATGGGATCTGAGGGCCTAGTGCGAGTTTTTACTGTATCAAACGCGTCGAACGCGTAAATGTCAATTTGTATGGGAATGACGTAGTGCTACACTTTAGCCACCAGGTAGCGCTGCTTCATTCCCATACAAATTGACATTTACGCGTTCGACGCGTTTGATAGAGTTAAACTCGCACTAGGACCTCTGGTCTTCAGTAAGTGGGTGGTTACCGCCGCCAGTCGGGCTGCCCAAATTACTGCGAAACGGAATGTGCAGTGCCACTACTACCTAATTCTAATGGAATTCTAATTGAATAATTGAAGGTATATTTTGGAAATAGCCTTAAGTTTTTTAAGTATGAAATATGAAACGAGCAACTAACCAAGGACACATAAGAAATACTCCGAGGGCCAGACCTAGTTATTGCGGTGTTCCCCAGGGAGAAGTTTAAAGGGTTTATTTTGAAAAGTTAGTAATCGTACCCGAGCCTCTTTGGCTTGAAAGCCAACAAAGTGAAACGGGATGCTGGTTAGATGTAACAGACTCTCTTGAAACATTCATATTTAAGAACTTTTAAAAGAGAGACCAGAACTTAATTTCTTAATAAAGTATTAAGAATTCATGCTTCATACTTCATGATCAGTTGACGTACATTTTTTCGTAGCTTAACTTAATTTTTCCTTAATATTTACTTACGCTAGAAATTTTCGTGTGATGGTTTAATCCAAGCCTTGCACAGGCATTGCAGTAATTGTGCAACCTCTCTAACTTGGGTTTGTAGGAGTTGTAGCGCCTGACTTTCATTATTTTTTTTAAAAGAAACCAACTCAATGATTTTAAAATAAACATTATACAAGAAGAGAAATTTGTCGTTTATATCTGGCTCTGGCGAAATGGACACTAAAATAATTTTTGGAAAAATCCGACTCTGGCGGCTAAGGGGTTAAAAACCACACAATTAAAAAACTTCACATTTAAGTATGTCACTTCACAATTTTTTTTCATATCTAAATCATGTCTAAGTAATTTATTAAATATGTTTGTATTTTGTATAAAATAATGTTTATAGTGTAGGTATAGTGTATGTTTGTATAAAATACACTATACCTACACTATAAAGTTATATTACAATATATTATGTTGTAATATAATTTTTGTGTAGACTAGTAAGTCCCAAATGGTGCTGGCTGAAAATGAGCACTTTCCTTTCTTATTTAAAAAAAAAGATTAAAAAAACGTACTAAAAATCGTTCTGTAAAATCATTTATGTAAGACACTGATAAGTATTCTATGTTCAACAATTCCCCACGTCTATTCGAGTGAAGAAAACTGCGAGACAAACTTCACCGCAGCCAGTTCACTTCGTATTTTCCCTTTGTACAAGACAAACGGAGAATAAAAGATACACACTATGCAGGAGAGAGAAGAAATTTAATAGTAACAAAAATACACAGCCACAAGAGAAGTCAATCTAAATTCAAGTTTCAATGCAAGTTTTTTCGAGTCTAGATTAAAATCTGAATGTTTTTGTCTCGAGGGTGTAAATAATGCAGACTTTTTTATTGGAAACAAAGATACTGACTGGTAAGTGTAGAGAACTTTTTTCACAAAAATAATTTTTTGTTCATCCAACACAAAGGGGTGAGATTGTTTTGAAATAATGTTTGCTGTTCACAAACGCAACATTTTAAACTGTAATTTTCGTCTAGTATCAGTAAGTAACTACTTACTAACTTGGTAATCAGTAAGTACGGTTGTTTGTCCGTTGCATATTTTATCTGTGTATAGAATATGGACTGCGAGCCAGCAACAGATTTTGATGACCAATCAGTTCTCGGTCGATAACTCGTCAAATGCTTGAGAGAGTTGTATCATGAAGCCCTGTGAACGTCACGCTAATAAAGCCCGTCACAAACGTAGCTATCCTTACTAATATTATAAATGTGAATGTGAGTTTGTTTGTTTATTACGTTTTCACGCAAAAACTACTGTACCGATCACCATGAAATTTTGCATACTCGTTGTCTGGGACACCAGAAAGAACATAGGGTACCTTATATCCAGAACGCGTACGAAGTCGCCGGCACCAGCTAGTAATAATTATAATAATATACTAACTGGGTGACCAATGAAAGTTTTAAAGTTTTTTACATGTAAGAAAGAGTCTTTGAAACATTATAGAAAAAAAATTCAAGAATACTTGAATTAGTAATTAATAATTCAAAATATTATAAATCGAGCAAGCGGTACCTATTACTTTTGTAATCGTTCCATTAAAAAAAACTACCTAAAATGAATTTTCTCGAAGATAAGATCCTGACAGATCGATTTTTAGACCTAAAAAACCCCTAACCCTAGATTTTCGTCAAAATCGTTAGAGCCGTTTGCGAGATCGTCGTGGCATACAAGAATTCCTCGTTTAGTATTACAATATTATAAAATATTATAGCAAGCTACCACGAGAGGCAAGCGATCGAGAACTGGTATGGAAGAGATATTGCAAACATAGGCTTCAGCGCATGATGCTGGAGGGGTTTTTGAAAAAAAAAAAAAAAAAAAAAAACACGGAGACGATGCTATAATATATATTTCGCCTTCATTTTCGTTGATGGTTAATATGTCTTGTTATACCATAATATGCAATAATATAAATTACGCTATATTTTGGTGACGTCATAGAAATATATTACAGTTGCGTGTGTGGTCCCTCCAATATTTGTATAGAAAATATTATATTATTATATCGTAATATGCCTTGCTATAATTTATATCAATATAATGTATATTATAGCTACGTGTGTGACGAGCTTTATAGCAGATAATCATTGATTTCTTCATAATTGAATTACGCATATTCTAATTTGTAATATTTAGTACAAATCCGAAATTACGAAACATATGGGTATTTCAGCTAACCGTTTCAACGTCCGTAATATAATAGATGTCCCAAATTAATTAAATGTGGGACAAGGTGATCCCTTTCATCAAAATCATTTAAACTTAGTTGCCTCTATCCACATACACAGAAGAGAAATCTGCAAGCAATTTAAATGCAGAATAGTGTAGTCACAGTCAGTTAAATATACTCTACTGTAAGACTTAGGGGTGCTTAGGGCCTCTTTCACCATCTGGCAAGTAGGCTAACCGTCATTTAAAGTCACCTGTTACCGGGAATAATTTATTTTATTTTTTATTATTTATTTAGATTTAGATTACATACAGCCATTATACATGCATTAAAAAATATATTATAGATACAATTAGGCCTAAAGAATCATAAAAATTATATATTTACATTTAATTCAAAAAAACAAGAAAAAGAAAAGAGTATTCTATAAGTAATAAAATTTAATTTTTTAAAAGTAATTCGCCAATTTTCTTTTTGTAAGTATTCCAATTGTTGGAAAATATGTCAATATCATTCAAAACCTTATTATAGTGATACTTGGAACGACGAATGAAGGAATTTTTAGAATTAGAATTTAGCTTATATACCTTTGTTTGTACGGTAAAAAGTCTCAAATTTTAAAAAGAAAATAATAAAAAAAATCGTGTATCGAAGGATGCACTAAATCGAGTGCATAATTTAATAAAACATAAAATTATTTCTAAAAGTAACTAATCAACACTTTACTTGTAGTTGGTGAAAGAGGCCCTTAATAAAGCACGCTATAATAGTGGCAGAGTACACTGCACTGCATTTGCATATTACAATATTTTCAAACTAAAATATTAATGTAACCTCATTACACTAAAAATAACACGATACTTTCCTACTAAAATTTATAATTTCTTCTTACGTTTTAACCGTTAAAACGAAAATAAACTAATGGCCTGATCTCCATACAAAAGTGATTGATCTCCTTTGGTAGGGCGGCAGTAACAATAACCCATATAGCAGACCGCAGTGAAATATTGTTGCATATAGTTGGTAGTGCACTATGGTGTTGCTTGCGTTATATATGCGGCGGTAGCCACGAGTGGGCCGTCAGTCTGTCTGTTAACCTTAGCATAGAAAAAATTATGAACACCTACATCCAGGCGCCGGTTCCCAGCGAATTCGCAGCTTCTAGCCTTAAATGTCAACACCTAGCCTTAAATGTCTCATGCATTATGCTGAGTTGGACCACAGAGTTGGACCCGGTTTGTTGCAGGGACGTTTGTGTGTGTCTTTTAAGTTTTTTTTATGTACCTTTATAGCAAATAAAATTTTATTCTATTCTATAAATGTGTGATACAGTTCTCTCGTGTAGAGCCTTAAATGTCAACACAAACCGCAAGCAATTTGGACAGTTAATATAATCCTTAGTAGATTTAATTAAAAGTTTATTAAGCTGTGGCTTACACGAAATCACGTGACGTTATAACAGTGACAAATCGCCTTTCACAAGCAAAGTGGACGTTTTACATTAATGGCATTTTGATTACGGATGGCACGGGCTAATTAGTGGCAAACGTTGTCTGCAGTTGCCAAACTCATTCCGACTACTGTACGAGTAATGATCGCTTTGATCTACCTGATGGTGAGCACGTTGTGTCATTAATACAAGAACAGCGAATTGGTAAGAGAAATTCGCTGAGCGTTTTGAGTTTGAAATAAAATTTTAATGTTATATGATGTTAGCTGTGCCCTGCGGCTTTGTTTGCATAGATGTTTGGCAGGAGAAAAACGTTCTTTACAAAAAATAAATATAGGTACGTGACAACTTTCATTATGATGGGACAAATATTGTTGGAGTTTAGCGTTCAGAAATATAACCTATATTACTAACCTAAAATATTTTTAACTGTAAAAATTACATATCACATATATCGCACAGATAGCCACAGATCTGTAATTTAATCAATGTATCGATGTGGAAATAGCGAGAATGTGGAATTCTGACCATGGAAAAGTGGCACATAGGTTTTGACAGAGAATTGGTGAGCTTTCCAGTTTTTAGTAACAGTGCTATAGGCAAAAATTATAATGAAAATATTTTGCCTACACGATATTACTAAAGAAATATTATCACAGACAAAGAAACACGCTATCGTTTGTCTTTTAAACATAACATGAACCATTGTTACAAACAAAACATATGTTATGAATCAATTCAATTGAAAATAAAGTTTTTTTCGACTTCCTTCGACAAAAGCCAAAGATGAAAGAATTATATCAATCACCGAGCTTATATATAAACCCGTTAACATAATATATAGAAGTCAGAATGGTTTGTGGGATCTTCAAAGGGACCGTTAGGATTGTGCGACGGATGAATGGACGGGGGTGTATAGACAATATACCCTTGGATTTCGGCAGCTGTCCGAAACACGCCCCTTACCTATAAAATATCCTGCAAACTGCCACCGTATACATTACACAATGATAGGAGAACTGTATCTTAATTGGTAATATCCGTACTAATCTGTATTAATAAACTATAAAGCCGAAATACCGCTGACGTTACTAATATTATAAATGCGAAAGTTTGTATGGACGTATGGATGTTAGTAACTCTTTCACGCAAAAACTACTGAACCGATCACCATGAAATTTTGCATACACGTTGCCTGGGACACTAGAAAGGACATAGGGTACCTTTCATCCAAAACGCGGACGAAGTCGCGGGCACCAGCTAGTCTATGATATTTTATGGCATTGCAATGTTATTTATTTTCTTTATATTAAATAAACAAATTGTTAATAGAATTAATAGAAATTCGGTGGTTCGTTTAATATCATTTTTAATTATATAATAATAACTACCGATTTTCTATTAATCCCAAAAACACTTAATCTGCTGTAAGTTGCTTATATAGGTTGGATATCACGCAGAATACTTGATGCTGCAACATCAGATCAAGGTTACCAAGTCATGGAAATACCACTGAAGTAAAAGTATAACTACCAAACATCACATCAATCGAACCTGTGGAAGATCTTCATTAACAATAGCTAAGAACTATCTCGATCATGTCAGCTTTTAACAAAAAAAAAAAACTGGATAAATATGCCACACAGACACACAAGCACATAGAGGTCAAACTTATAACACCCCTCTTTTGCGTTTCGTCCGACTTCCATGTCGGGGGTAAAAAGATTAAAAAAGTAGCAGATCTGGTATCCCTTGCTCACTTACCGAAAGACAAACGCACACATGCTGTTATTAAAAATAACGAAATAAAAGACAAAGAGTTGTTCTACTGATTGCTTTACATATTAGGTGCTCTGACTTTGTCGAGGATACTCAACATCAATCAGATTTAAGTAATTAATTTGGTGCGTACATTTGTTTTAGATATCAAAAGTAATATAAGCTATTAATTGTCGAAATAAACATTAAAATGTTTTAAAGCAAGCATCAACATTAGATTACTTTTACTGATTACTAGCTGATGATGATGGTAATTAATTACTAAATTACAATATTTACAAGTATTTACAGTATTTAGTCACAGGGCCGTGCTAGAAAGTCATTGGGATTTAGCCGGTACGAATCCGGCATAACCCCGCAGTGTCCCGGCAATGTTGCCGGCTTTCCAAGACGATTTCCAAACATTAAAAAAAGCTTTGTAGGTGGTTATTATTGGTAACATAGTGTGCCGTGCTACTACTTTCAAAATCTAGACCAAAGCCAACTTTGAAAAGTTATTCCAATGTCGACAATCGAACATAGTACCACTGAAACTGAGCATTAAGGCAACACTCGACTCGGCTGAAAAAGACACTATAAAAGGAGTAATAATGACGGTCATGAATCTAGACCTTCATTATTCCTTTTATTCTGTATCTAGATTAACCCACTCTAAAAGAGTCAGACAAAAAATCATTACTGCATATTATCTGTGATATTATGAAGACATAAATGTGGTTTATGACCGAAAATAGAAATTAGAGCATAATTATTCAATATGATAGATAAATTATACATTTATCAATATACATTTATTGTCATTCATTTATTTCAACTAATATTTTATTGAATTTACCCTCAAACCTAGTTTTTCCATAAAACCCTAAATGCTATAATTATTTCACATTTGTAAAAAAAAAGTTTAAGTAACTCACTCAAGTATAACATATGTGAAAATGTGACTCCAACTTTAATGATAACTTTTTTGCTGACAGTACGAAAGCTTATCAACGCACACGGCTCTCTGCTTTCATCCGCTAATTACCGCTTTGGTGAAAATCAGGTCGGAGATCTGTATTCACGTTGCTAGGTCTTCAAGCTGAGCCTCGGTGCTGTGAGATTTTATTTAGGCTTAAAGGTATTTAGCTTGAACTTTGACACTTTTTAAGCCTATTAAAAGATGGCCGATTCATCCCAGTGGAAAATATAATGACGGTCCGTTTCAATAAGGAGTTATATTTAGTCGAAAATGTACGCCTTTAGAAAATAATGAAAGGGGAAAGTTGGGAGTGCATTTTGACGTTAATTCCCTTATACTGTTGCGAAGCATTAGATTCATTTCAATTTCTCACCATATCTAATGCATTTTCCATCTGGATGTTTAGTATTTTTTTGCTATCTAGGAATTTCCCACATTTTCTATTTTACCTACGTAGTTGGGTCACACTTGTTTTTCATTCGATTATAGTTGTGCGCGCCTGGCAGAGCCGTCACTAGTTGTTAAGTAAATACTTGTTCACATATATGGGCCACTTTTAGGTGGCATTTGTCTTCGTTAACTTGCAATAAAGACCTTATACAAGCACCTTGTATTTGGAGATACTCTCCTTGGCCTCCAACCAAATCGGCAGACCAGAGAGACGGCTCTTTAGCTCGCCTCTGCTCTACTGTACAGACCTACAACTATAAGGGTGCATATAGGTCCGTACATTTTCATAAAACCTTACCTTCAGTTCGATTTTTATATTCAAAGTTAATAATAATGCGGATGAACTCCGCATCAATGACACCCAATATTGTGATAAAAACTTGGTGTAGCCTATAATACCTTGAAAAAATTATCAGAGTAATTGTATGGCAGAATCCACAAAAGGAGGCTACATCTCTTGTAAGGGGATTTAACTGTTGTTGTGTAAGCAATATATAGTAGCCTTATCTTCCAAGTAACACCTTGTGAAATTCCAAGTGAAATTCGAACGTGCTCGAGATGTCCGTACCCAGAATTCCAATACTCTTTGATATTTCGAATATTCGGAGTGCCATGGAATTCAGGTGTTGCCACAAATGGGACCTTTTTTCCTGTGAAAGCACCAACACAGACTTGTGTCTTACGGCACGGTAAGTATTTAAATTTTTTATTTGTATTTTGTACCTTAGGGGGTTTTAATAAATTTCAAATTTCATTGTATTATGCTACAGTGGAATGCTGCAGCACGCTGATTGTTGCCGTAGCAAAATACAATGAAACTTGAATTATATTACATATTGAATACATTATCACTTAATTAAGGTACAAAATAATATGAAGAAAATTGGGTGTGGGTTGTATAGTGGACACGGCAGTGTGTTTAACGTGCATACGTTACAAGTAGGCGTATTATAATATGTGTATTTCCAACGATTTCAAATACTTTAATTCTTTAGCTATCGAGTGCTGTAATTAAATTTTGGATATGTTGATGATGTACATCAAACTGTACTTATCCCCGATTTTGTTATCATCAGTTTTCTGAATTGCCACCCACTAAGGAATCAAATTTAAAGACGTCAAAAATTTGAATACTTTGCCGTGCCGTCCTCCAATATTACGCCTGATCTTATGAATATTATTGCAACGTTTTAGTATTTTAACGTTGATAGGAGAGTTGCACAAAGTTTAAAAACGATAAAATTACAAAATTAGTGTGTACACTAAATTCGTAGCCCATACATCAATTTTGTTGCGTTGTGTGTGGTGTGCAGAGAAAGAACCCAACAGGCAAGGTCCCTGGAACCTTTTTCGCATAGTTAGATTATTCTCTCGATCATTGTGAAATTTTGCATACACGTTGTCAGGGACACCAGAAAGGACATAGGGTACCTTTCATTCAGAAAAAAAGTACTGCTCCCGAGGGATCATCTAAAATTAAAGAAACTAACTCCTGGCTAAGTGTAATAGCAATAACGATGTCTGGCGATATCTTGCTTTTTCAACGCGGACGAAGTCGCTGGCACCAGCTAGTAGGACATATTTGAACTAGGGATGCTTGGTGCTTGGTAAAATTATAGCAGCTATAAGTAAAGATTTCAGGCGTTATATTGCTTGTAAAACTATAATATTTTGTCAGGCGTTATTTGTCTTTTATTTTTCAACGCGGACGATGTCGCGGTTACCAATTAGTAGACTCTACTACAGTTAAAAGAGAGTTTAGAAAGATAACGGCTATCTAGTCTAGTTACTACAAATAAAAATTGTGGGAAAGGTTAACGTCCAGCTGTGGACCTATGGTTGAAATGATCATAATGATAAATAAATATAGTTCTTGCATTTCACGAAGGCGAGTGGGATTTACTTGTAGTAAACACTTGTCTGTATATATGTCACAGTGTGCGTGAGATCGAGAGAGGGTATGGTTAGTATAAAAAAAAATAGAATCCTACAATACTTACCGCTCCGTCAGACACGCACACTATCGCAATGTGCGTGTATACACGTTCAACCACAAGCAAAACTCACTCGCCTTCGTGAAATGCAAAGACTATACTCCTAAGGTACAATTTGATTCCATAAAATTTTCCTTCCAGTAGAAGTTTTAATTTGGAAGATGTTTGGAGTGGATTATTCTGGAATAAAACAAACGAACTTGGCACGTTAAATTCAAAATTCTTATTTATTTCTTAACTTTATTACAAGTGACAGATAATTACATACCTTATCTATTTAGCTCAATAATATTTTTAAGATTATATTTCACAGAATTTATTTACATTTAACATTATTGTACTCGATTGGTATACTTTTTTTTAATCAACTGTAATATAATTCTGAAAGTTGTTGACGTTTTTCAATTATACAGATTCACGAATAAAACATAATAGCCTTCATTACAAATTTCATTAATCATACATTATGAATTGTAAATTTATAATTAAAAATTTTCTTTATAATTATAATTATTATAAAGATAATTATAAACTTATTATTTATAAGATTATTATAAACTATTAAAAAAAGTAATTAAAAACCAGTTGTTTTATAATCCTAATTCAAAATTGAAAATAATTTATAATTCATAATTATCCTGAAAAGGTTTCATTTCAAAAGTTCAAAAGATACTTTGTTCTGGATGCAAAGTAGGCGCATCCAGAACTAAGTATCTTTTAGTACTTTGCATCCAGAACTAAGTATCTTTTAGTGTTATTTTTAACTCGCGCGATGTTTCTGGATGTATATTGCACGCAAAAATACGCTCTTACTGAACTTGATCTAGTTAGACTGTAGCAGCGATTAACAAAAATAACGAAAAAATATATTAAGTACCTATAGGTATTTCTATTTTATTTTCGAATTTTTCAAATAAAATTAATACAAATATCTAAAACATGAAAATCAATTTAATAATTCCTTAGACAAGTCAAGTCTAACTTTAAACACTAAAGACACTTAAAGAAATAAATAACCTATTTATACCACATTGCATTACAGTAAAACCATCGATTTTAAACAATACAATAGACATTAACTCTAAACAATTATCAAAAGTAAGAATAAATCCGTAAAACGTACGTATTTTATAACTCCTCTAATTATAAGCAAAAGATTAAGACAACTTTTTTAGAAATCCAAATAAATACGGGTTATATTGTCACCCTAGTGATGAGATGCGTACATTTGTGTTTATTGTTCACCCCACGTTTATAGCAAGGTATAAAACAAGTCTTTTACATGTTCTGCTCCAGTGTTTTATTTTATTTTACACCTAAAACAAGTGATGAGAACAGTTGTATACAAAACTTGTAAAAAACTTGTCAAAAATGTTTTCTTGATTAAAACACGTGAGGAACAATGTCACAGTTTGTTTATGATAACGACATGTTTTAACGCCCGACGCAAAAACGGGGTGTTTAAAGTGTATCTGTGTACACATATTATCTTGCTATTATAGTGTTTCTATGCATGTGTCTGTCTGTGGAATCGTAACTCCCAAACGGATGGACTGAATTTGATACGATTTTTTGTTAGAAAACCTAGTTGTCTAGGTACTATTTAGATATTTTTTAGATTTTTTGTCGGTGTCGAAGTCACGGTCAGGCTAGTTTACAGTAATTTTTCATTACTAAATTCTATACAAAATTATGTAAACAACTAATTTTAAAACTAAAGATTCACATATTCTATTACAAATATTATTAATGTTAAACATTTATTTATTAAATAAAATATAACATAAATATAGTTACAATGTCTGATACAATTGAAAAACATCCTTCTTAACATTCTATAAAACACTAGAATATTTTAAAGAGACGTTATCCGAACTCATTATAACTATGCGATAGTATACTAAAATACATTAAAGTTATTATATATATAAAAAGTTGGGCAGTTTGTCTGTCCGCCGATGAGTTGTTCCCATGTTGCATTGCCGCCGGGGTTTCGCCTAGAGAAGTTATACAAAGAACTATTAAAAATTGCGACCTCAGATCAACAAACACAACGCTATCTAAAAGCGAAGAATTATATTTTTTGGATGAGGTGAGTAGTGTGATTTATCCCTACACTTTAGGTACTTAGGTACTTTGGGCACTTTAGGTATGGAAGTACCTAAAGTGCCTAAAAGTTTTCTTGGGTTCTTCTTTAGTTACTTTAGATACTTATTTAGTTACTTTACGCACTTTAGTTATGGAGATGCCTAAAGTTCCCAAAGTGCCTAAAGAAGTTTTCACTTGAAAAGCACTTACTCTGAACCACGTGTACAGTGACGGAAGTGGCCTTAGCATTAGCCGGTACACAGGTGTAGTTGCCGGCGTGTCTTGGCTCAGCTTTGCCAATAACCAGTTCGCTTGTGTGTGCATTGTGCATTGTGTGCGCATTGTGAACGCTCACACCGTCTGTTGAATACATAAGATTCGATTAATTACTGTTACGAAGGTACTCACGAATAGCATTATGATTACTTCTGACACAAGTTTCTACAAATTCGGATATAATATTTTTTACACTACGATCAATATTTTAGGAGCTACAGGCTGTGTAAATTAACAGAGAGTTATGTTGTGAAAGATGCTATATTTGGAATGATGTGGATTTATCATCACCAGCAAATATTCAAGCCAGGAAAAAGGAAAATGTAAACCATGATATTTTCGTCATAAGAACTTCAGCACACTCTCAGCACAGCCCCCACCCTTGAGGACTTTTAGTATGTTCATCTACCGCAAGGTATAACCGAACCGATTTTCAAAACCCTACGAACTTTATTAATTTCACTGAGTTACTACTAGGCGCGGGCGGGGATTGATCCCTTCGTGGTTGAAGTTCCTCGGTCACGCACGAAGCGTTACAGTTCCACCTTCCTTGTCCGAACTGCTAAGTGGAACTCATTGCCTGCGTCTGTGTTTCCCCAAAATTACAACCTTGGGGTCTTCAAACGTAGGGTAAATGGGCATCTACTAAGTAAGCGTGGTCCACCTTCGGCCGCATGTGCACCTAACATCAAGTGAGATCGCGGCCAAGCGCTGCCTTGACTTTTATAAAGAAAAAAAAGTTATTAGGTTACACGCCGTTATTTTTTTCAAAACGTTTCAGTTGTGTTTAATAAATATAGACTTTCAAAATTAAATTATAAATGTTCCGAAACACAGATATATCGACAAAATAAATTGATTACATTCCTCGTTTAACGTCAGTTTTCGTGTTGATATGTGAACAAGCTTTTCAATTATACGTTTCATGAAAAATTTAATTGGTATCCAATAAATTCATGTTTTAATAAATCCATTTATTACTGTTTAATAATAACAGTTAATCTGTTGTGTTTAGGCGAGTAAGAGTTTTTATTCTTAATCCTACTATGGTCGGCACACACTTACAGCATCTATGCTTGTGTTATAAACAATAGTAACCACATACCATCGCGTGGACTGTTTGACGATCAACATTAATGAAGTAAACTGACGAATCAGGAAAATGCCTAACTAGCGAAATTGTCAATCTACCGAAACTGTCTAATGAGTAAACTGGTGAATTAGTGAAATTGACGAATAAGGAAACTGACCAGTGGTACGCTAACTCAATAATTATAGAATGGAACAACAACTTGATTTATGTAAGTACCATAATAAAAATAATTAAAATATATTTAATAGTAGATATCCATACTAATATCAATACTATCTATCCACACTAATATTATAAATGTGAAAGTAATGTAACTACGTTTGTCCGTTTGTCTGTCTGTTACCTTTTCGCGCCATAACTACCACGATCATCACGAAATTTTGCATACACGTTGTCTGTACAACATTAAACAATAAAAAAACTGTGTCTTTAATTGAATCATTTATGTTCAAAAAAAAACTACAACTAAAACAGGCAACAAATAAAAAGTAAACATTTTCAGTCAAAAAAGCTCTTAGCAAATTAAACGTTTCAATCTAGCTCCATGACGCTGACGCGAACGCGGATCGTACAAAAAAACTGTTTCACCAATCAAATCAATCAAGCTGAAAAACTTTAGTTACAGTACACTTTGCTCTGCATAATTTAAAAAACGAAAATCGTCAGTGGTAGGACTTTACGTCAGAAGTAAAAACTTCTTCTTCCATGAGAGTATCACTTTGAAATATTGATTAAATTGGCCATTTTTTAAGTAACTTGCCAAGGTTACTTATTAACTTTTTTAAGTAATTACTTTTTTAATTGACTGAAAAAAAGGTTTTTAACTATGACTCATCTAAACTTTATTTTTTATATAAAAGTCACACAATCAATTAATGAATTCATGAGTGCAATCAAGAGCATAGTTATTTAGGATTACACAAAAAAAAAACTGCAAAATTTTAAAATTTAAAATGCCCAATGTCCACAATTTTTGCCCACAATGCCCAAAAATGTCGTAAAGAAATTATCATTAAAAAAAAGTTAGGTACATAAGATACTCACTAAGATCGTAATTGATCATTCTGTTCTCGAAGTACCAGAACACATATGATGGGGGTTCTGTAGATCTTCGGACTACGCAGACAAGTTTCAACATTGAGCCTTCGTGTATTATCTTCTCCGATTCACCCACTATTTCAGCGAAAGCAGCTGTTAAATAAGAACACATAATACATAAGAGTTATACAACGTTGTTAGGACAAACTAACACATAATATACCAAATCTTCTTTCATTCAATTTGAAATCCTTCTACTGAACTCAACATTCTTGCTTTTTGCCATTTCAGAATTTTTATGGGAATATAATAACAGTCAGCTAGAATTTTTTTTATGATAGGTAGCTACCGAAGCCGAAGTTATGTTATGTTAGGTATATGGTGTTGGTAGACTAGGATAGCTATGATAGGCGTTGCAGGTTGATACGCTGGCAACCTAAGGTTGTTAAATAAATATAAATAAATATATTCACACATTCCACACAGCGCCATCTAGTTCCAAAGTAAGCAACTTAATGCTTGTATTATGGATACCAGACAGTTGATATACTACATATTACATATTATGATATACTACATACAATACTTTTTTTTGTAAATACATACATATTATAAATACAAAACATCCATGACTCAGGTACAAAGTGTTAACACATAAACATTTGCCCCTAGCGGGATCCGAACCCGCAATCGCTTGGTTAACAGTTAGAGTTACTAGCCATAAGATCAAACCTGTCGTCAAATAATAATACATGCCGTTGTTATTAAGTAAAAATGAATACGAACCAACTAGGGTAAGTTTGAAGAAGATACTGGTGGGTGGATGCGTTGGTACTTGACACTCGTAATAGCCCGCATCGGCTGACGTCGCGAACCTTATGTGTAGGGCCCAGTCCTGAATAAAGCCGATACAACTTTTTGATTAGTTTTCCGAAGATCAAATAAAGGTTGAAGAGAAACGAAAATAAACAACTATTTGCTGATGGATATCTTTAACATTCAATCTAAATTCATTATTAACGAACAGTTTGTTACAGAAATACAAGAAAAATATAAAAAAAATGACTAAAACAAAATTTCTAGACGTTTTTAATTATATTATAATATATACTAATATTATAAATAGAGAAGGTAAATATATATTTTTGTATGTTCATAATGAATAAACTCAAAAACTACTGGACCGTTTTTTTTTTAAATTCGTCGTACCTATAGAAAGCTCTATTATTATCAACGAATAACTTAGGATAGCTATAAAGTTACACGAACGAAATGGCGTGCAGTAGCTAGTTATATATAGCGAGATAACGGTTTCTCTAAGTTTGTTTATTATATGTAAAGTGTATTCTTTAAGGCCACTATATCTACTTATTTAAAAAATATATATTAACTCTTTGGAAGTGCCAAGATATTTTCGGACAGATATTGCCAACACTTTTTTTTATTAAATAGCTGATATTATTTTAGTTCTCAGTTACAAAGACGTATGAATCTCTATGAAACCTTACCTTAACATGTCTTCCGTGGGCAGAAAAAAATCTACTATCCGCACTATACGTCACAAGGCCAACAGATAAAAGGGAGTAATCTTTCTTTCGAATCCACGTCACCTGAAATATCAGTGTTGATTAGTGTCCTATTTCTTTTGCGCACATCGATGACCCACATTTCGTCTATCCAGAAATTTGACGTCAATATTTCAATGTAGACATTTCCAGTGAAGGAATTCCAAATTTGAAACTCGACGCTAAAATAGAGCCGTTTGCATAATTAGCCCCAGCCAGTTAATCAATTTAATTCAGTTACGGAAACGAATTGATGAAGCCCTCGGTCGATTAAATTCTGTGACCTCTGACACAGTGGAATCGCTTTTTAAATGCTTAGATAACTATTGTTGACATTATATTTAGTCTTAAACTATTGTAAGAATAATAATTATCTGAATGGTTAATGAGGTTGTCCTGCCATCAAAATAAGAATCTATTGCTGAAGTATGCTCCGCATATATCTGCGTTTGCCTCTACCCGGACTCTTAGATCTCTGATCTCAATTTTGTGGTGTTTTTATCTTGTATTCTTATCAATTTAACAACCTATGTTATCCTGATTTATTAGCATTTTATG